>JAQAHW010000099.1:0-414904 GCA_027580185.1 Tuta absoluta | reverse complement strand
GTCTATCCCGTCAAGTGACGCATGACACGATTCAAATTTGCATAGGATATTTTCAGAATGAGGGAAAAATCTAACTTAACAACCCTCCGAGAAATTAATAACTGAAAATACAAATGTGGCCTCTAACTTACTTTATACTTACACAGAGGGGCGGCCGCGAGCATAGGGCGGCAATCTTAAAGCCCTTTACAAAATAAGAACTAGCACTACGACATTTTACAATCTTCTACCTCTTCATGTTGTAACTTGGGTTCTAAAAAAAAAGAGATATCACAAAAAAAATCTTACATCCTTAGGAAGTCTAACTAAGTCTCACTAAATAATAATTACTTATAAAAATAAAATAAAGTAAGTTAGGAAGAAGTTAACATATCAGGTAGTTTGTCAAATCGATGTCCCGCACATCTGAAGTAGAAGAATACAAACTGTATTCTGCCAGCTTAACTTTATTCAAGGATTATAAAAATTATCAATAAAACATCATTGATTTTCATTATTTAAATAATAACAGGTACCTATCTTAACTTCTCACTATCAACCTATTGTAAATACCCCCAATCTCCCCTTTATTTAATTTTAGTAATAAAGACAGGCATATCTTTATTGTTTTCCAAATAAATGTTGTTAAGCATATGAAAGTATAAAAGGCAGAAATAATTAGAAAATTTAATGGTAGTGCATAGAAATATTATACACTAAGGGTTTTTTTTTAATTAAAATACAGCTGTTGCAGATCTTGTGAGGGTTTTCAACTTCTCTCTATGGCAGGACGGTTCACCCGTTGATAATCTGTAAGATAAAACCACACATTTAAAAATTTAGATAAAATATTTCTACAACCTAGGTTGCCCTAAGTTTACCAACGAAATGCCTTGAAACACCTTTGAGACACAAATGGGAAATAATTTAATTTCTAATTGCTATTTTTGTAGCTTCTGATATTGAATAGTAGTATAGGTACCTACTTACTTATAATTGTTTTGGAATAATAACAATCCCGTCTCAATAAATTACAGGTTTAAATTTTGCTTACCGCTTCAAGTAAGGAACTGAATGCACTGATTGAAATTGAAATTGAAATTTTTTATTCAATGTAGGGATAGTATTATCATATCACTTATTGACGTCATGAACCGTCATTGTAAAAAAAAGAAATTTGTATCACACAATTTTCTTTTTTTTAACAATTTTGTAATGTCCTAATAGAAAACTGGCTCGGGCGGGAGGAAAAAAATTTAAAAATCAAAGCACTGCCACGGGGCTGGCAGGTTAATCACACAGCATGTAACTTTACGCCACCACCATCTGGAAAACGATATTTGTTTCAAATTGAAGTTAAGATTTTTAAAGCGTGTAGTTTACATGCGTATCGGACCTCCTGAACAGGAAAAACCCACCAAAAAACTGCCCAGAAGTGCTCCTACTCAAAATAACAATCGTACTAGCCCCTAAGCTCTCCTAGCTAATTCTGGTGAGTAAAAAAAAAATATGTGTTGACCAAAATGGCTACATTTT
The DNA here is from genome assembly GCA_027580185.1 of Tuta absoluta. Taxonomy (NCBI): domain Eukaryota; kingdom Metazoa; phylum Arthropoda; class Insecta; order Lepidoptera; family Gelechiidae; genus Tuta; species Tuta absoluta. The sequence continues at coordinate 413,389 of JAQAHW010000099.1, read as the reverse complement.
TTTTGTGTAAAAATTGCAGTAGATAAATCTACCAGTTTTAACTTATAAAATATTTACTTTAAACAATTGAAATTACATCCATGCAGATTAATAAAATTATGTCAGTTGTAAACTCCACGCACGCCCCATTTTGGTATTAAAAATGAGTGCGTGTTTCTTGTGCTGCGCTGGAATTTCAGAGCTCCATGCCTCTTTGTCATTAATGTACGCATCTAACTTATAGTAAGCTTTATAACATAATGTTTTCTTGATAACAGACTTAAATTTACTTTCTGATTAACTCAATATATCTTCCGGTATTTTGTTATAGTATCTTATACTTAGACCTTCAAATGAAGTCCTAACTTTAGCGAGTCTATGCTTAGGTTGATCTATTTATTTTTACTCCTTGTATTGCGGTTATGCCTGTCACAATTTCTAGTGAAAGTATTTTTTTTTTTTTTTAACATACATGATATTTTCATAAATATATTGACACGGTACAGTCATAATATTAATTTCCTTAAACAGTTCCCTTAGGGAATCACGACTGCAAAGTTTATAAATTGCTCTAATAGCCTACTTTTGGAGAATAAAAATTGTTTCAATATCAGCGGCGCGCCCCCACAGAAAAATTCCATAGGACATAATGCTATGAAAATAACTAAAGTAAACAATTCGCGCAGTTGCAATATCCGTGATCTCTCAAATTTTACGTACCGCATATGCAGCTGAGCTTAATCTTCCCGACAAAGATGTAATATGAGGGCCCCATTGGAGACTTGAGTCGAGAGTAATCCCTAATAAAACTGTACTGGTAGTAAACTCTAATTTTTCATTATTAAGTACGACATGATTATTCAAAGAATGTACTACGTTAGGTAAAGTGAATAATACACATTTAGTTTTTTTCTCATTAAGAACTAAATTATTTGCAGTAAACCAACTATGAATTTGTCCAAGAGTGTTGTTTACTTCGTCATAGTTATGTGCATGTCTATCGACCTTAAATATAAGGGATGTGTCATCAGCAAATAGTACAATCTTGGAAAAGTTCTCTACCATGTAAGGCAAATCATTTATGTAAATTTGAAATAGAAATGGTCCTAAAATAAAGCCTCGAGGCACACCAATTTTAACACGAGACCCCAGTGATTTGGCGCCGTTTATTTGGACCTTTTGAGTTCTATTATCTAAATATGAATTCAAAAATTTCAGAGCTGCGTTTCGAATAACGTAGTGTTCTAATTTTAGCAATAAAGTTTCATGATCTACGCAATCAAATGCCTTGGAAAGATCACAAAAAACACCAATGGCATCTTTTGATTCTTCCCAAGCATTAAATACATGTTTGATTAGAGCAACACCAGCATCTGTGGTACAACGTCCCTTTGTAAAACCGAATTGCTGGTTGTGTTACAAATTGTTCTGATTAAAATGGGACAGCATTTGATTTAGTATGATCTTCTCAAACACTTTGCTGAGTACTGGCAGAATTGATACAGGCCTATAGTTACTGGGGTCTTGTTTGTCACCAGCTTTAAACAGCAGAACTACCTTGCTATGTTTCATTAAATCAGGAAAAATGCCGTGATCAATACATTCATTGAAGATATCTGCTAAGTATGGTGCTAATATTTCGATTACTGATTGACAAACTTTAACTGACATCCCCCATAAATCTTCGGTGCTCTTTACTTCGATATCTTCAAAAGTTTTTAAAATATACTGGGGACTTACATGAGTAAATTTAAATTCAGAATTGCAAACATCTACATTTTGCTTCAGCAATGAATATGAAATTGTAGGTGAAGATCTTAATGACTCAGTAGTTTTTAGAGGTATATTTGTGAAAAATGTCTCTAACTCCTGCGCTACATCTGAATTTAAACAAATCACTCCTTTGTCGGTTTTAAGTGAAAAGTTATTTTCGCGTGGCTTAGTTTTACCTGTTTCGCTATTAATAACTTTCCAGACAGCTTTTATTTTATTATCTGAAGACTTTATCTTATTACTAATAAAGTTTGCTTTAGCAACTTTACAAGCTATTTTGAAAAAATTTTTACCAGCTCATTTTTTATTATTTATTATTATTTTTTACAAAACTTACATCGTTTGTCATGTTTTTAAACTCGTAAAGTTCAAAAAGCCTATCTCTACTAATCCTAAGACCTTTGGTCGCCCAATCACTAAACTTAAATTTCGTATTAATTTCTTTCGTTTCTAAGTTAAAAATGATTTCGAATTCTTTGCTTAACAAATTGAAAACGTCTTCGTATACATGATTTGGGTTTTCAAAATTATAGTTATGGACAGGCAATTTCTCGATTAACACATTTTGATATTTTTCCAACCTGCTTGCAGTGATGCGCCTGGTTTCTATTTTGATCGTTTTAATATGGTTTTTGAATGGGAATATTACACTTTGACCCTTGTGATCTGATTGAAGAGATTTTATAATGCATTTTTGTACCGGGTCACAATCGCTGAATACATTATCAATACATTTGGCAGAAGTAGGCGTCACACGAGTAGGTTAAAAAAATATGTTAAATAAATTGAATGATTTAAAAAGACCTACAAATTTATCACTTAATGCATTGATTTCTAAAATGTCCATGTTAAAGTCACCTGCAACAATTACATGTTTATTAGTTTTTGTGACTAATTTGAGTACATCTTCCATTATTTCTAGGAATTTGGTAAATTTTTTTGCTATTGGAGGTCTGTATACGCATACTATAACATGACTTTCCAGCTCAACACAAGATAATTCAGTACAACACTCAACCGACAATCCGACAACATCCTTACGTTCTTTGAATTTAATGTTGTTTCTAATAAGTATTAAGGAACCTCCATGTATCGCGGATTTTCGGTTGAAAGAACTGGCAATACAATAATTTTCATAATTTATCAAAATGTCAGGATCTTTGTGAAAATGTTCCGTTAAACAAACTATGTCATAATTATGCTTTTCTAAGAATAATTTAATTTCTAATACTTTGCCCTGAATATTTTGATGTAACATTTGTAACTGATTTTGCTTTTCCTTTGTCTGAGGATGAGTGCAAGAAAACCCCGGTTTGTGTTTGTTATTAATATCAGTCAAAGAGGGGATTTTCTTTGTCTTCAATTCTAGTTTAAATTATTGTTAGTAACATTACAAATTAATATAGGAGATGACACATATTTTGTGTCATTTATATTATATGCTAACAATGTAGCTACCTGTTTTTTATAATAATCAGAAAGGTACATAGTATCCTGAGTCAAAATAAATGTGTGAATAAAATTATTCAAGTCAAAATAAGAAATTGCATCGCTATGATGACATGTTATATTGTATAGGTGCATGTTCATTCTATGCACACAGTTGTTTTGTTGATCTGATAGGTTTGTACAGTATGGGAAGTTGCACAAAATGAACTTGCACTTTGTCTGATTGTGTAAATTCAGCAACACCTCTACACTATTGTCTAATGTACTACGATTAATGTAAGAATGATTTCCTATCATAATTATAATGGTGGTGTGCTCATCAAATTTAATATTCATCTTCATTTAAATAAGATCTTTTAGTCCTTTAGGTAAGAGATTTCTGTCAGGCCATCCCTGTATGCAATGAAAATAAAATAAAATAAATATTTACTAGAGAAAAATGAAAGTAAAGTAAATTTCTTAGCGCTATTCACCATCAATTCCTAAAACTGTCCAAAGGAACAAATAAAATACTACAAACAAATTTACCTAGCTATTTTCGACTTAAGATATAGATCACATACATAGGTCACACTCTAGTTTGTGACCGTTCTGCCTGATTTCACCTTGACTTACGCCCAACGTTGATAGATATCAACGCTTGTGTGCTCGTTAGGCGTAAAACAGTATGTACCGGAACAGATGGTCGCAGATAGGTAGGTAATAGATTTTAAAGGTTTAGTAAAATGAAATATCAGAAATAACTTACAGAGTGGTTTATTTTCCTTAAATCTTTGCACACGCACTGCATTTGTTACTATAACATAGGAAGAATCACTGGCCTTAACGAAACGGTAGTCGCGCACGGTGTAGAACAGCTTCTTAAGTCTTTATAGGGCTCGATTACAGCTTGCACGAAGACAAGGGCCGCCAGCCGTGCTCACGGCAAGCCAAGTCTCACAGGTAGATATTTCTTGGAGCCGGTAGGTACGTCTGGAACCGGTAGGTACTTCCTGGAATTCCCATACAGCATAGTAAACCGGTGTTCGAAAGCGCAAGCGTATCGTGGGGACTAGCATCAGGCCAGTGAGAATGGAAATTTAATAAAAGATTTATGCTAGCAGCTTGCGAACAAAGAACAATTTACAAATGGTAGGTAAATTGTGAAATTAAGAGCAAAATAGCAATTTAAACTCACCCCAGCGGGAGATTGCATATTCGTAGATTAAATGCAAGCGGAGAAACTTAGAAATAAACCAGATTATCCACTGGATGGCAAAAATATATGAATGCGGTCAGCACCACATTCACGTGTTAGAAAATCGCACAGAGCGGCACAACCACGCCTTGGCAAGGTTTTTGACAAGTGAAACGCGTTCCGAGCCGCCAGTAGATTTGCAGCGCGACGTCACTAGTCCGTTCTACGCAAACCAGTTTGAGAGGCGTTTAGCTACATTTATAATTTGTTTAAGGTTTAGGTTTAGAATTTAATAGAAAATATTTTGTTTAAGTTTATAGGTAGTTTTTAATTATTTAGATATAATTATTTGGTTTATTTTTGTTTATAATTTATTAGAAAGCTCATTCTTAAGATATTGAAGTTAGTAACTATTCTAACCTAATATGGAACGTGTGCTGTCACAAAGTAACAGTACCCCCCGCGAAAGGGTAGGATTTTTTGTACTTAAGAGTAAAATCCGACCACCACTAACACTAGCTACTATTCTCACATTCATACAAAACAGTCATCCATCATCACACAAAATTTCTAACATTCTAGTCTTTCATCTTATCTCAGACTGAAGATCCTGATAGACAGAGTGAACACTATAGGATAGGTGCTACTCAAAATAGTTACTATTAAAAATCAGCTTTAGCCGAGATTTTTTTGCAAAATGAAATAAAAATTATTCCCTTTTCCTTATAATTTATCATTTTTATATCCTTGATGTGCCAAAATCCAATTCATAGACTAGAGGAGACTTTTTACCAATTATCTTTAATTTAACAAAATTTGGTGCTAGTTTCTTGCAAAAGTACTTATCTTTGTCACTTTGATAGAAAGTTCTTTTCCAAACCTTATCACCAATAGTAAATTCCGCAGGTCTTCTACGTAAGTTATAAGACTGACAATTGCGCTCATGAGCTTGTAACAGCGACGCTTGTACCTTGTCAAAAATTGATGATAGCACACCTATATTTTCAGCGTAGTGGTCACGAGGCTGATAGATAACATCGTCACCGTCGTCCACATAGTGCGAACCACAAGCAACTAATTCGCGGCCGAATACAAGAAATGTAGGTGTATAACCAGTTACCTCATTCACAGAACTGTTAAGCGCGAATAGTATCTGTGGTATTAGATTATCCCAAAGACGATGATCGTTTGAATAAAGGTTGATATAGCAGTCATTATTGTTTTATTATAGCGTTCGACTGTATTGACATGTGGTGTATATTTAGGTGTGTAGTGTATGTTAGGTATTTTATATTTTGAGAACAATCGTTTTAGTTTTACGCTGGTAAATTGTTTCCCATTATCAAAAATAATAGTAGAAGGAATACCATGAACAAGGAATACATTTTCTTCTATAATTTTAGTTACGACCTCAGCTGTAGCACGCTTTATTGGAAATAGTAAACAATATTTACTAAAACAACAAGTTACTTCTAGGATATGACAGTTCTGCTTCCTAGTTGGAGGCAGAGGTCCAACTAGGTCAATACTGATAACTTGAAAAGGTCTTGAGCAAACTTTAGGCCTACCCATTTCACCTAAAGGAGCGTGATTTTGATGTTTGTGGGTAATACAGGCATCACAAGACAATACAGCTTGAACAACATCAGCATGCATTCCTGGCCAGTAAAATTTTTGGCTTAGTCTGCGGTTAGTTTTAAAAATACCAAAGTGACCCGCAGTTGGTTCCAAATGATTTTCCACTATGACAGCATGTCTAACCTCTTTAGGAAAAACTTCTTTCCATTCAAATTCTGAATGTAAAGCATATTATGGTCGACCATTCTTTACAATGTAGTTTGGAAATGAAGTTGGAGTATTTTGGCAATCATTGTAGGTGTTGAGGTACCTTTCATCAGTAGTATGAGTAGACTTTGGGTCACTATCTATTTCTGAAATAGGAAGAGCACGTGATAAAGCATCCGGTATAACATTGTCAGCACCCTTACGATGTTTGATGTCAAAGTTGAAAGCAGAAAGACGAACACCCCAACGAGCTAGACGACCAGTAGGGTTGTTTAAATTAACAAACCATTTTAGAGCGGAATGATACACGGTAAATTTATGCCCATTATCGAGATAGCACCGCCAGTGCTCAAAAGCTACCAATACAGCGAGGGCTTCTCGTTCTGTTATGCTATAATTTCGTTCTTGAGATGACAACGACTTGCTCATATACGCAATCGGGTGTTCAACGCCGTCTATAGTTTGAGTTAGTAAAGCTCCTACTCCAAAATCACTAGCATCAGTGTGAACTTCAAACCATTTGTCATAATCGGGACAAGACAGTATAAGCGCAGAACAAAGACAAGACTTCAATTTCTGAAAAGCAGTCTTCAGTCTCTTTTGTCCATAGAAAAGGGACATTGGTTTTCCGACTTGTTAAAGTTAATCGATTTAGAGGGCCAGCAATGGAACTAAAGTTAGTTACGAACCTTCGATACCGATAAGCAGTACCAAAGAAATGTTTGACCTGTTTTTTATTTGAGGGTGTAGGAAAATTGAGAATAGCTTCAACTTTGGCTGGGTCAACATGAAGACCACTAGAATTGACAACATAGCCTAAATATTTTAGCTCGTTCCGAAAGAAAAGAGATTTTCCTACGTTTATAGTTAAATTTGCCATTTTTAGCTTTTTAAAAACCTTTAAAAGTGTGGAAATATGAGTTTCAAAGTCAGGAGAGGATATGATGATATCGTCAATATAAACAAAAACTGAATTTTCAAATTCCGGGCCCGAAAACAAAGTGTCCGCCAGGCGTTGCTGAGTAACCGGTGCGTTGCACAAGTCAAACGGCATAGTCACGAATCTAAAAGTACCACGATCAGGAACATAGAATGCAGTCTTGTCATGATCATTCTCATCAATAGGAATTTGCCAAAAAGCCTTAGATAGATCGATACTAGATAGAAACTTAGCATTCTTTAAGCTATCTAAGATATCCGAAACATAAGGTAGTTTATAAGCGTCCTTTTGAGTTACAGAATTAAGTTTACGGCTATCAAGACAAAATGGACGTAGTTACACAGAAAGGACTCAAGCCACATCAGGTCACTTTTGAGCAATGACGTTTTAAAGTTCGGATTGGTATTCTTCAGGATAAACGTATTCTTAGTTTTTTATTATATTTTATATCAATGACTAGTTAAGTAAACATAACATATATAAAAGAATCATGCTAGGTTTATTGTGCGGTTGCCTCCAATTTTTAAGAAAACGGAGTTAAGTCCTTTCTGTTAAATAAGTATTTGTATGAGACAGGTTACGAATATTAATTAAAAACGATTCAGAATATTACTTGCAACAAACTTTATGTATTTTTTAAATAAAACAGACAATTTATAGCAAAAAAAAGTATTTTAATCAAAAATTGAGTAATAAGGTAAGGTCAATAATAGTAATAGTTTAATAATCTTCACAGTCCTGTTCTGACAACAGCATTTCAAAATCAGGCTCCCCTCAAAACCATCCACATCATCCATTATATTGTTATTTCCCTTAAGGGATTCATAAAATTTTAAACAATCATTGGGTATTAAATGGAATAAAGACTTCAAATCATTTAATTTAGCTTCCGCAATTTCTTTGCCATTAGGCCAAAGCAAGACAAAGTCTTTTTCCGATATTGGTGGCAATGTTTTGCCTTTTACCTTTTTACCAATATCAAGTTCTAGAAACTCTTCATTAAAACCTTTCATATAAACCTTGTATGGCTCATCTTTTTTTATCAGGATCTGCTTTGTTTTCAGCCAATTGACTTTTTCTTTTGTTGAAAAAGTTTTTCTGTTTACCATTTTTTTTTCAATATCCCTAACTGAAAGAAAATCTTTTTTCTCCATTTTATAAACTTTTAAAGGATTCTTCTTCTTGCAACTTTTCATAACGTTTAAACATTCATCTGGCGTGTAAACCCTTTCATGATATCGCAGTTGATATTCAATTTTAGAAAAATCTGTATCATTTGGCAAGAATGAGTGACCAGATTCTAAGAATTTAAATGTTATTGTCTTCAGACTAGGATGATCATTCAATACGGCTTTCAGCATAGCAACAATTTTGATATTTCGATTCTGTCCTCCACAGCAATCACTCCACAGTGCTAATTCTTCGACGTTTTTATCCAGGTATCCATACTAATATTATAAATGCGAAAGTGTGTTTGTTTGTTTGTTTGTTTGTTTGTTTGTCTTTCTTTCACGTTACAACAGAGCGATATCATGCAGTGTTTTTTAGGTGTGCAGTTAGGTGAGAGGCTGGAGAGTGACATAGGCTACTTTTTATCCCGGAAAAACATATTTTTCCCATCGGAAAAGCGATTAATGTTTAGCAATAGAATACACCCATACTACGAACATAGATGAGTATCATGCAGCGATGTAAAGCATTTTTTTTTTTGAGAGCAGCTAAATGAAAAGCTGGTGAGTGACATAGGTTATTTTTTATCCCGGAAAAACATATTTTTCCCTTCGGAAAACCGATTAATGTTTAGCAATAGAATACATCCATACTACATACATAAATGAGTATCATGCAGCGATGTAAAGCATTTTTTTTTTGGAAAGCAGTTAGATGAAAAGCTGGTGAGTGTCATAGGTTACTTTTTATCTCGGAAAAACATATTTTTCCCATCGGAAAACTGATTATTGTGTAGCATAGAATACATCCATACCACATAAAAAAGATGTATATACAGGATGTAAGGGACAGCCCTCCGAATACTGATATTCCCATAGTAAATGCAGTGAGCTGATTGTGATTTTGTATGGGATATAGAAAAAAAGAATTTAATCTATGGCAGGTTGTTCAGTTTCATGGTTTGAATACACCCAATCAGTATTCGAAGGGCTGTCACTTACACCCTGTATAGCACTACTATGAGAATGTCTCTTGAATATGAGTTTTGGGATATGAATGTGGCTTTAAGGGTGATGTGGGTATGTACTTGAGATACTTCTTACCACAGTAGTAAAGTTAATTTCTACAGTTAAACATGATTTGAAAGTCCATTTCTATAATAATAACCATTTTTAGCACAGTAAGTTTGCCCTGCGTATACTTGCGAAGACACATAATAAACTTAAATTTTTTAGATAATTTTTCCGGTTTAGTGACTGCGTCTCTATTAAAATTACGTTATCTTTACTTTTAACATTAAATGCCTGTTTTTCCTTACACTATAAATGTGTCATAATCTTCTTTCTAGCGTCGTAATATCTTCATTATTGAAGGTCGTAATTCCCCTGATGGGAAATATTTTTCTCATTCAGGATTCTTTTCCATCGCTGCGTATCTTTGGCGACATAGAGCGCTGAGTGTATTTAATGAGACCACCTAATTGTACTGAAACCTCTTGGTCGTTTGCCATCGACTTTTCCAGTGATCATGAGTGCAAAGTGGCAAAAGAACTCAAGGATCATTCTTGCGCCTCATTACTTGATTTTACAATAGCCTGTATTAGTGATGGTAGCGCCCAGGTACCACAAATTATATACTTTTTCAAGGAAGTGAACCATTCCAGTGTAGTGTCGTCTGTGTATCGGTGAATAGTGATTTTAGTGCCCTCCCAGTTTACACAGTTGTTCGCCTTACGATGTGTCGTTTAGAATACACAACTAATTAATAAAACTCTATGAGTACGCGGGCGAAGCCGCGGGTAACAGCTAGTTTCTTTATATAATGAACTAAACATGAGCCTACTTCCTGCGATCCTCTTCCAGCTTCCCCTTCTACCCAGACGTTACAGTATCCGGTATCTTTAGAACCTACGTGGATCCCACTATTGTATAACCATATTTGGCGTTTGTAGAACACAACATTTGTTGTTATGCGTGGAAGAGGCAGAGTTTTTTCTAGATCGAAAGTAATTTATTCAAACTTTTCATCCCATTTAGCTCGACTTAAATCTTCATTCATCTCTTTTCGTAGGTTTTCAGCTGCTTTAAGGTGGTTTTGTTTTTCTTCTTCCAATTTCAGTCTCATTTCATCTGATGTGCAGTTTTTTATCTTATGAGTAGAAGCGTCACACCTGTTACAGGTATCTTTTTTTAAAGTCTTGCACCGCAGATTGAAATTGTAATAAAATATACGTTTCACTACTTCAAAGGAAACGGGTTCCTTCGCAGTACCATAAACATCTGTTAGTTCATCTTTGTAGATCTCGTAGATTTTTTCAACCGTCATACCCAATTGTAAATACTTACAGTCACTTTGTTCTCTTCTATAATGGGATGCATAAGTGGGCAGCGCATTAATAACTTGTTTGACAAAATCACAATCTTCATCTGGTTTTTTGTTCCAACCACCTTGTGCTATACCTCTACAATCTTTCAGACAACCAGATCGTTTTTTCTTCAAAGCAAAGTCAACCTTTTTTGAGCTAATTTGGAAGTTGTTTAGGAACATCTCTTTACAAACTTTGATATCACATATTGAATAAAATCTTTTGTACGTTCTTGGTTTTTTTTTACCACTTTTATTCTTCGTGACTGTGTTTGCCCTTTCTTTTTCACTTTCCTTAACATTGTTTAGTATATACAACAGTTGCGCTTCGTAAGATCCACATGATATGTATTTATCAAACTCTTCTTTCTTTTGTTCCTGCGAAACTAAGGCAAAACATTGGTTATTACATTTGCAAGCAAAATCATGAAAAACTTTAGGTTCCACTCTTTTAGTATGGCCGTTGTATGGTAAATTATTATATTTGAGGTTCTTTCTTTGAGCAAGTGTATGATCTGGATAATTTCTTTTGCGACCTTTTTTAGGTCGACCATTCTGATTTTCAATCTGAGATTCATTATGAGTTGCCGATGCTTCGTTATTTGCCAAATCATGCAATTCATTTTGTAAAGACGCTGCTATGGAACCTTCTTTATTAGACTCTTCTTCGCTATCTAGTACGTGATGTTTTTTGGGGCGTTTTTTATTTGAGTTTTCTTTATCTGGATTATAATCAGAGTCAGTATCACAACTATAATCTTCGTCTTGGTTTTCAGTAGGGTTTTCTTCAAAAACTTCTATTTCGTCCATTGCTTCTTCATTTTCTTTTCTCAAATTTTTTCTTTTAATTGTTCTTGTAGGACGTTTGTTCTTGCGTTCTTTATCTTTCGAATTATTAACAAAAGCCTGCGTCTGTACAGAGATTACTGAGATATGATTATCGTCATCAGAATTATCTTCACTTTCTGGCACAATAACATTTTTCAGTCTCATAACATCTGAATCAATAGTTTTATTTGGGACGAAAGAATTCTCAGAATCACTACTACAATCAGTTATTTCGTCATTATTGTTTTTCTGTATGTCTGCAGTTTCTTTTGCGTTTTCTTTATCAGTGCTATAAGTAATCTCCAGTTGACCTACGTCGATAGTTTCAAAATTTTGATTCAAAGTTTCAAACAATTTAAAAGTGGCTGGGGCCTTAACCTCTCGTCTGTGGAGAGTCCTATATAGGACGCTAACGAAAAACCCCTATCTGTGGATGGTCCTATATAGGACTGTACTGAGTTGGTTTCAATTTCGCGGTATATCTCGTGCTTCTTTATTGGTATGATTTGTGCGACAACTGAATCGTGTTTACCATAAACTACGCTACTATTTAAACCTCTTTGGTCTCACTCTTTGAAATAAAAAATCTTAAAACCAAAGCTTTGAAAGTTCGGTCCCTGTTCTGCGCGTTACGTAATAATGGTTGTGGTATGAAATAATTATAAGAAAGCAGATGTATGTAAATGTTTTAATGTTTAAAATATGTCTATTATTAAATATTAAACTCATAATTTACATCACAATTCTTGAATTTTAGTCACAATTTGGCAAAAACAGGTTGAATTTTCATACTTTTAGTATGGACTACTACTACTGCTAAATGTACAAAAATCTAGTTCGAATGGTTTGCAGAAATAGGTAGGTTTAATTAGGTCGGTTCAATTTGAATTGTGATTCAAGAAGGTTTTATCAAAATTCCCCACTAAAATCAGAGAAATCAAAGAAATGCTGACAAGGGGTGAATTTACCCCCTGTCTGTGGGGGTGTCCTATATAGGACCCACAGGGTCGTGTTTTCAGATCAAGATGGCGCCACAGCTGAGAGGATAGGCGGCAATGGTGACGATTCTCGCTCATTAGTGTTAGATGCATCTATAAATTGAGTCAATGGTGAACCTGGAAGAGCTGCTGTTAAATCTACATCCTCTGAAATAAAAGGCACAGTTTTACATGACTATAACCCGCAGCTAAAATGCAAAGTTAGTTTAAATCAGGCAATTTATTTATTTGTTATAAAAATGAGTTAATTACTTTTTTGTTCAAAAGCTTTGGTTGCAAGCGGTGTCAGAGGTGAAAATTGAGGGGCTGCTGGTGAATCCACATCATCTGAAATGAAATACGCAATTTTACATGACCGTGACCCGTAGCTAAAATGCAAAATTAGTTTTAATCAGGCAATTCATTTATTTGTTATAAAAATGGGTTAATTACTTTTTTGTTTAAAAGCTTTGGTCGCAAGCGGTGTCAGGGGTGAAAATTGAGGGGCTGCTAGTGAATATACATCTTCTGAAATGAAATACGCAATTTACATGACCGTGACCCGTAGCTAAAATGCAATGTTTGTTAAAATCAGGCAATTTATTTATTTGTTATAAAAATGAGTTAATTACTTTTTTTGTTCAAAAGCTTTGGTCGCAAGCGGTGTCAGAGGTGAAAATTGAGGAGCTGCTGGTGAATCTACATTATCTGAAATGAAATACGCAATTTTACATGACCGTGACCCGTAGCTAAAATGCAAAATTAGTTTTAATCAGGCAATTTATTTATTTGTTATAAAAATGAGTTAATTACTTTTTTGTTCAAAAGCTTTGGTCGCAAGCGGTGTCAGGGGTGAAAATTGAGGGGCTGCTGGTGAATCTACATCATCTGATCTTCGTGAAATTTTCGTGATCATGACCCGCAGCTAAAATGCAAAGTTAAAGTCAGGTAATTAATTTGATTGGTATAAAATTGAATCAATTACTTTTTTGTTCAAAAGTTTTGGTTGCAAGTGGTGTCAGAGGTGAATATGGAGGAGCTGCTGGTGAATCTACGTTAGCAGAGCTCAGCAAAGATGCGAGCAAAGGAGCCATTGGTAATACCACACCTGAAAAAAGCATTATTTAGAATATTGCAGTCTATGTACAGAATATATGGCCTACTTGAATCTTTTTCTTCTTCTTTTCTATTGCATTGTAGAATACTGTTTTTCTTTTGGTTTTTCTTACTTGAAACTAAAACATTTTGCTCCATTATCTCGGACGTAGGCTTAGAAAGCACGGGAACAGAATCCGGAGATGTATCCATTTCATCTGAAAGTAGTTTTTATTTGATTGCATAAGCATTGCGTGCGGATCTTATAAAGCCACATAATAATAACATACATATATATTTAATTACATTCCATACCTAAATTATTAGTTTAATGCTCTTTTTTTTGACGTGGATTTTAAAGAAATATCCAGAGGTGTGGCCAAATAATCATCTCCTGAAAACGTTCTTTCTGAAAAAAAGCATTATTTTAAATACAGCTACATAGGGCACTTTTACTGTGTATTTGCATGTTTAATCGATTGCGATTAGTTTTAGCTCTGGCCATGAAATTGAGTTTTTTTTAACTCTATTGATATGCCAGAATCCATACTAAAATGTCGGATACCTTTTCAGGCTACAAACAGGCGACAACCTTAAGCACTAGCCGCAAGCATTAAACAGTTTATACCACTAAGGCCCTGGACCGTGCCAAGCAGGAAGGAGTCATGACCCCCATGACCCCCCGCTCCTGGATCCGTCACTGGTGAAAATAAACTACACGACAAAAATTATATAAAACCTCATTGGTACACAGTAAAAACACAAGCCTCTGATCATCAGACTAAACTCAGCAGGTTCTCACTTATTTGGCTTAGCATGCGACATAACGATTCGGTAGTTAATTACCTACCTAGCTATCTTTCTTTTATTTTTTTAAACAAAATGTTACTATCCTCTATTTTTGGTGACAATTGTATTTGCACAGTGTTTTTTTGTAGTAAGGGCATTGTCTCCTGCGTCTGTAAAGTAATTAATTTACGTTTATATGTTTTATGGTCATATTCGTTGGTTTTTTATAGTTTTGAGGTTAACAAAAAATGCAATCAAAAAATTCATGCTTAGGGTACTCACCTGATGTTCCTGGTTTCTTTAAAACTCTAGAAATTATTCGGTCAACTCTTTTCATGATAAGTATCACGTATTACAACTAGCACAACACGAAATTTTAATAAAACAACCAAAAACTGCGTGTACGCAAAGCACGGAGCAAAGTGATGGATGACATTACTAGTGATACCGTTTAATTAATGAAAAAACTTCCCTTTTTATTCCGAAGCGGGGTTGCCACCAAAAGTCTAATTAAAATGCAGATGATTGAAAGATATTTTGTACTTTAACCATAATAAAGATGCTACTTTCTTTATTTTTTACAATTAATTACTGTTTAATGTTATTATTGCTATAAATAAAGATAAGTCCATTTAGCAATGACCAAAAATTGCCTTGATTCTAGTATTACCAATATATCAGAAAAGATTTAAACAGTTTGAGTCTTTTCAGATGAAAGAAAAATTTTCCTTCTTGTTTGAGATCGAATTTATCAGAACTGACCTAAATAGTTTGAGTCCTTTCAGCTGAATGAAACCTGGACGTATATATTTATGAGAAACGACCTAAATGGTTTGAGTCCTTTTTGATAAATAAGAAATTCTACCGTATAACACAAGATTTATTTATGTAAAGCGACTCAGATGGTTTGAATCTTTTTAGCTTTATTTGAAATGGAACTGGTGTACTGAAACCGAATAAATCAGAAACGAGTCAAGAAGTTTGGGTCGTTACTGTGGATGAAAAATTTTTACTGCTCTAAGTGTGGTTGGTTTCTTGTGTTCATAACGCTGCCTTTGGCTTGTCTAAGCGTAAGTCTCTTCAGCTGAATGAAAGATCTGACCTTATAGACCCCTCTGGTAACACTAAATCATTTTTGAAAATTTTGTGGATTGGGTCCTTTCTGCGTAACTACGTCCAAATCTCAGTTTACCATCTTTTTTAGTAGTTACAAGAACTGGAGAAGACCAGGGACTTTCACACTGTTCTACCACACCTAGTTGAATCATTTCATCTAACTCGTCACATATGACTTTCAGTTTAGCAGGAGGCAACCTATAATATCTTTGCCTGATAGGTAAAGTGTCTTGAGTATCGATTCGATGAGTAACCAAATGAGTACGGCCCAAGCCTTTCTTAGCAGTTGAAATCTCGTCAAATTGTTCAATGATATTATCTGCAGTAACTTTCTGAGGCTCGCTAAGTTCTTCATAGGAGTGTAGCAAATTGGAATTTATCTCAAGTATTAGTACTTGAGATAGTCTCATCTGAAAAGATATAGATTTTATGTGTTTAGGTAAAAGGTTGAATTTGTTCCAGAAGTCTATACCAAGAATAAGAGATGCTTTGATAGCAGGTATAATATAAAGACTGCTTTTAGACAGTGAAGCTCGTTTTCGAAGTTTACAGGTAGATTGAAGAACCCGATAGCATGTAATTTTTGTCCCCCAACAGCTACAAAATGTTTAATAATTTCATCTTTTTGAATGGAAAAACCCAGATTTAATAAATCAAGATGCGAATTATTACCCAGGACAGTGACAGCTGAACCAGAGTCAAGCATTCCCCAAAGAGTTCTGTTGACTACCTTAATAGTTGCATGAGCTCTTTTATCGGAGTCAGGTTTATCGAAGATTGAAGCAATGGTGTAAGTATTAAAAAATGCATAAACGGTATAAAGCCATTCCTTCCATTCATTCTCATTAAAGCTTTTAGTATTATTTTTAGAAGGCCTAATATTACTAAAATCTTCAGTTATTAGTTTTTTGTACCAGTTTCTTTAGAATCTTTGTAACAGAGTGGACAGTCAGGATATTAATTTAAAATCCTTTTTCCCGCATTTGAAACAAATAAGATACCTATCCTGTTTGCATCTATCCAATGAGTGGCCAGTAGTATGACACCGAGGACAGAAAGCGCTTGAGTTGTTGTATATATCAGTTATAGGCTGTGTTTGAGATAAGTGACCAGTAGAGTATATATTAGGTTTATTTTGTTTATTAGTGTTGTAGTATTGTTTGTAATAATTATCATTTTGATATTTTTGTGGTGAGTAGTTTTTATTAAAGGTACTATGATTTCTATGAGCAAAATTTGTATAATTGTTTTTGTTAAAGTTCATACTTTTTGCATTGTTAGATGTAGATACAGCAGATTTAACAAATTCTTGATCAGGGGCTAATGTTTTATGAGTTGCCCGTGGTGGTTCACGGTACTGAGACGTGTAGCGTTGAACATTCTCGAAATTGCGGCATATAGTTCGCAAGGAATCAATAATGTTTATACTACAAGTAGCAGAAGCTGATGCTATAACACTTGCATAGCAGGGTTTTATATTATGCAATAGAATTTGTAGTTTATCTGATAGGGGCTTAGATAACCCTGAAGAAAGTTGAAACATGATTGAGAAATATATAGCAATATTTTATGAATCACCTTGAGTACGACAACATTTTTCAGTCATTAGTCTATAGTCATAATCGAAATGGCTGAAATCGGCAATCAGCATCTTTTCCAATTCATGCCAGGTTTTAACTGAGTCTTTGATACCGCGAAACCAGTGCAAGATTCAGATTCAGATTCAGATTATTTATTTGCATTAAACATGGTACAGTTAGGTCTTAGGATTATTACACGATCACATATTTAGTCAAACATTGACATGCAAAATTAAAGAACATAAATTAAAGACAAATTATATAAAGTCACGGATAAAGTCTACAAAAAATCATTAGCTATTATGTCATCATTCATACAGTATTACAATATTAAACTTATCTTAGTATCACCTGCCTTATAATCTTGAGTCATAATACAATTCATTAAGTGAGTAGAAGCACTTCTCTGCAAGCCAATTGTGTAATTTCTTTTTGAATACAGCAAGGGGTAATTCCCTCAGTGTTTGAGGTATTGTATTAAAAATCTTTATTATATTTCTAGCACAGTTTCTGTCGTACAATGCCGACTTACCCGAGGGCAATATTAACCTATTAGGATACCTAGTGCTAAATTTCAGCACATCTTTCTTTTGACGGAACAGTTCCAAATGCTTCTTAACAAAACAAGATGACTCAAATATATACAAAGACGGCAGTGAGAGTATACACAGTTTTTTGAACAGCGGTCGACATGAATCTCTTGGAGCAGCACCACACACAGCTCTTATGCACCTTTTTTGAACTACGAAAGCATCATCAAGAGCAACTGCGTTCCCCCAGAGCACCAGACCATATCGCAAAACAGAGGCAACGTATCCGTGATATGCCAGCATAGCGGTATTGATATTATTAATTCTACGTATTCGGTGAAGGGCATATACAAATCTATTGAGCCGATTACATACATTCTGGACATGCGGTGCCCAGGTGCATGACTGATCTAAGGTCACCCCAAGAAAGGTTACATTTGGAGATTCCGTAATCAATAAACCGTTACACAGGATGTTCAATTTAAATTGTGGCATTTTTATATTTCGAAATATGGTATACTTCGTCTTGCTCGCATTTACCTGAAGATTATTAAATTTTAACCAATCACAAACATTAACTATAGTACGATTAATGTCTTGTTCAAAGTAAGTTCTATTTTCACATGGAATTATCACTGTTATATCATCTGCGAATAACACACATCTATGCTCTGTTATCTCAGGTAAATCGTTAATATAGATTATAAACAGGAGAGGTCCTAGGACACTCCCTTGTGGAACACCAAACGCATTTACCTCGTATGAGGATCTGTAGGAGACTAGTTCGGAATAATTGTTCAATTTAGATATTTCCACAGACTGTGATCGATTTTTGATGTACGTACTAAGCCATTCATTAGCGACACCCCGGATCCCATATCCTTCACATTTACTAAGGAGTAGATCATGATCGACATAATCGAAGGCCTTAGTCATGTCAAAGTATATCACACACACATGTTTGCGTTTATCAACATTCTGTGTTATTTCTTTTATTAATGTATAACCAGCTAATGTTGTAGATTTAGTTTTCTGGAAACCATTTTGTTCATTTTTAATAATATTATGAAGAGAGAGGAACTCCGTAATTCTCCTATGCATTGCCCTTTCGAAGATTTTAGATACTACCGAAATAAGCGCTATAGGACGATAGTTATCCATATCCTCCCTACTCCCTTTTTTATACAATGGCTTTACAACAGACGTTTTAAGGAGACTTGGAAATTTCCCTTCGGAAAATGATAGATTTACCAGGAAACACAAGACTTGTGAAATATAATATATGCATGATTTAAGTATTTTTGTCGATATCTCGTCATCGCCAACAGCATTAGTGGTATTTAAACTGTTTGTTATGTTCTCAATCTCTTTCATACTGCACGGCTTTAAAAACATAGTACTATTTACAGTTGAAGCTAGGATATACTTATTTGCTGTGTTGCGTGTCTGAGACTTAGTTTCCCTATTGATAAACCTACTATAAAATACTTCGGCAATTTCTTTTGCATCTGTAATATGTTTACCATTACTATCGACTCCCTGTATTTCATTATACTTTTCATTATTATTTATATCGTCTTCCTTTATGATATCCCAGGCTGTTTTACATTTGTTTTTAGAATTATGAATTTTTCTCTTGTTAGTAATATTTTGTGCCTTTCTTATGCAGGATTTAAGAATTTTTGAATAATTTCGAAAAGCTTCTCGATTTTTATTATAATTAAAAGTGTAATATTTAAATCTAAGGTGCCTTTTCTTCCGACAAGCTATTTTAATACCACGTGTTGACCATTTCAGCGTAGCACCATTTTTATCTACTTTGATCCGTAATACTGGAAAGCATAATACGTAAAAAAGTATCCATAAATCATAAAATTCCTGATAGGCGGTGTCAATGTCATCGCAAGAAAATACAGAACTCCATGATAGAGCGTTAATACATCTCAAAAATTTTGCAACATTTTCATGACTATAGTCTCGTTTTTTAATTATGTATTTTTTTATAATAGGTTTTTTTTTGCATTCGACCGTGTAAATAAGTGTTTGGCAAGTATTATGATCTGATAGGCACGTTTCATGAACATTTGCTTTTATTTTAGTAACCGGAAAATTGCTCGCTATATGATCAATACAACTTTTTAATCGAGTAGGATCTTTAATGTGGAGTGCAATATTGTAGTTAGCAAGTAATTTAATTAGCTTATTTGACTCAGATGATTTTTTTAAGGTATTAATGTTTAGGTCACCACAAATTATGATATTCTTTTATACTCTTTTCCTGTTGATTATGTACAGTAAATCCTCAAGTTCTTCAAAAAATACTCCTAGATCTGCCTCAGGTATTCTGTATAAACAAATTATTATACATTTATAGTCCTTTATCTCTATCGCACAACATTCAAATTCTTTATCTATACTAAGATCTTTAAGAACTTGAATACTCTCACATGGTATTCCCAGTTTAGTGAAGATACACACTCCTCCCCTTCCCTTATTTCTAGAATATATGGAGGATAGTTTATAACCCGTAATTTGAGCATTTGCTTCTGAACCAGACCTAATGAATGTCTCACTAAGACAGATGAAATCTGGTGCAATATCACATTGTAATTTTAAGTCCTTAAGTGTGAGTTCTAAGATTTCACGTTTGCTCACCAATCCTGATATATTTTGGTGTAATACTGAACACGTATTCAGGTCTGAAGCCGTATTTACGAAACTTGGTGCTGGTGAGTTATGTATGGGTTTTGGTGCACTTTTTCTGCGTATGGTGCTATTCTTGTGAGACTCGAAAAAACTGGTTTTCTGTTTGAGTGCTAACAGATGCGCGTTTTGTATTCATTGGCGAATATTGTGTCTTTGTTGGTAATATTGCGCAGCACTTATTCCTATAATTACAACAGATTAGATAAAATACTATGGACCGACAGGTGTCCCTTAAGTCAATTTTTCTATTATACGTACATACAGAAAGCATTGTTACATTGTCGTAGCTAGAGCAGACAAATCTGAGCAAACTATTCAATTTGAATTCATTAAGATACTTATTATTGTGTATATTTGCAATGAGTATATTAGTATTTGGCAGGCGATTTATGAATGAATTTAGACATTCTTGTAATTTCATTGGATTATTATCATTTTTGCCTGCAACAACAATAACAAAATCAGATTTATCAAAGTCATTACACAAAGCATAGCCATCCTGTAACACTTGTTCCATTTGAGCGTTTGGTTTAATTATTGACAATATCGAGTATTCCGTGTCACAAAATCGAAGAAGCACTTTCCTTAGGTGTTTACCCGTTTCATCTGTTAGTATCAGAATTCTTTTCTTCTTCATTTGGCTGGGCCTGATGATTTTGTTATAATGAACAGAATTTTTGTTTTTCATGTCATTCCAGTCACGTTGCAAAGGTTTTTGAGTATCTGATTTAACCAATTTCGGGGGCAATGTGGATTGCTTAGCAATATACTCGTCATCTGTGTGCTGATAGTCAGAATTTTTCTCGATAAAGCTCATTCTTTTCCTTTTTTTCTTTGCAGAATGTGTAGATTGTGGGGTTCCTGGTGTTTTTTGTGTGTTTTCGCATATTGAAGTCAAAAATTTTATTTTTAATTTATAAGCTTCAATTTCTCCTTTAAGTTTATAATTTTCCGAAAGAATATCTTCTATTTCATTATCAGCTGCTACTAGTTTTAGTTGCAACTCGATACATTTTTTTTTTTATTCTTGATTACAATCAGCGGTACATTTTCCTATTTCAGGACAGCTCCTGTCAAGATGTGGTCTCACTTCATCAATGTCGGTATCTGTATCTTGTAGCAAAGAGAGAAATGAATTTTCTGTAGAGACGTTTACTACATATTTGTGTACTTCTGAAGTATTGTCAGATGATAAAGGTGATGTGGGTTCTAGTAAAGATGTATTGTATAATGGCCGTTCAGAATGGCCTGCACCAGCAGTAGCAAGATTATCGGGTGCCTCATCTATCTCTGATGTTGTTGTCTCAGCCGGTGTGTGACTGTTCGAAATGTCTTCTTTCTTTGAACCATTACACTTTGCGTCTACCAAAGTCTGTATGGTAGTGTGTATTAAATTAACTGGATCTGCGGTTTTTGTGGTTGTTTCCTTGTCTACGATTTGCAAATTTTTATGTGAATTTGGCGAAGCAGTCTTCTCGTTTGTTTGTTTCTCATTTTTATTCAAAATGACACCTGGAGGTTTGACTAATTCTTGAATGAGAGGTGAACTAGTCGTTCCCGAGTTTGCTGTTCTTATTGTCCGTCTATTACGAACGCAATGATTACATTTCCAGTTCAATTTCTGTTCCTTAGTCATGCAGCCAAAAAATCTTTTTTCAGTTCCTGTGCAAACTAGATCATAGTGTTTATGGCAAGAAAAACATTCCAAGAACTGGCGTTTTACTAAGTTTTGTTTGCATTTAAAACACGTCTTCTCCATTTTTGCTATGTAAACAAAAGAAATTCAAAAAAATAAAAAAAACAAAAAGGCGTAGACTCCTATAGCGGCACCAGGTTTCGATCTCGATTCCCGTGGTCAAAAGCCCCGCACATGCTCACTGCGCAACTGCGCTCTTAAGTTGAACGGCGAATTAGTCGACCATTCTTTCTAGCCTATTATTGTAAACAAGCAGAGTTTGAATTTACAACAGTTCTTTTTTGAGGTTATGTCACTATATTGATCCACTTTATACCGTTTATTGACGCTTATTCTCACTTTATTGTTCACTTTTTTGATTCAAAGCGTTACATCTATTCTAAAATAGTTTTTTTGGAAATGGAACGTTGTTTTATTTGTTGAAAATTGATGTGAAATGTCACTGTTTTTATATTAGTTGCGCTTCCACAATATTACGCAATTCTCCTTACAAACAATATCACGCATTAACTTGACTATTTTTTAATATTATCTCTTGGTTTTTTGTTATTTAGCTTTATAATAACACTATAAAAATTTAATTGTTACGGAGCCAATGTTTACATCGCGCAGTTCTCGCAAGGCGTTCCCAGTAAATATTTCTGTGCCTTAAGCTAACATTCTGTGAGAAGGAATATTTCTAGAAGTACTAATGTCTTTCACTTTCTGTATTAAAGCGTGTACACTAGACGTGCCATCGTATTTGAGTTTCAGTAGGTTACCGACTTTATAGTGGTCGCATTCTGTGGATTCTAAGGACGGATCAGGATTAGCCTGTGGTGTTTCCGCATCTTGGCGAGGTGTAGCTAGTTTATCTAGTTCAGCGCGAGCCTCTTTGAAAGTGTCGATAAGCGTTTTTAGTCGAGTATTAATTGATTGATCAGCGCTTCAATCTAAAGTGTATATGCAAGCCTAAAGCCTCAATACGTTTGCAAGCATTAGCGTCAAATTTAGTTTTTTGAGATTGAACTTTTGAGTTATATATAATCAGTAATATTTGTTTCTAAGCCAACGATACCTGATTCTGCAATATCTTCAGTAGGTATCAAAAGTGTTAGTTTAGTGATTTGCTTACGCAGTTCCAAGCTGTGGCTGCAGGTGTCTCGCCTCGTATTGTCACTTCATAAGATTATTCAATTTTTATTGAGTAAGAAATATTTTATAGGGTGAGTTGCCATTGCCATAAACAAGTAAAAGTAGGTATTTAACAAGCAAAATCGTCTGAATATTTTAATATATAATAGTTGATTTTATTAACGATATTTATGGTAAGAATTAATTTCTGATGCAAATGTAGTTAAATTATAGTTTAATAAGTTACTGTTCTTTACAAAACTCTAATGCGATTTGGTGATGTAAAGTCAGAAGAAAAATTTATGAAGATACCCACACCAGTAGAATATGGACGATAGGCGTGCAAAATCAAGGAAAGTGTGCGAACTATTACGTATCAACGTTTTACAAAAGTCACTCAGCAAGTAAGCTCAATGATAAAAACATTTTGATAAGATTAGAACAATAGCACTTGTTATTTATTAATATTTACTAGTAGCAAGTGTTTTAGTAACTTAATATGTAATAGTCAGAATATCAAAATAATAGTTAACAGGTTAAAAGTGATTCACATTATGAAAAAATAACATTGAGTACGTACCAGTTCGCTGTAGTGGTAGTCACCGCTTCGCTTACAATTGTTAACTTTTATATTTAGATAGTTTGGAATTGCTTAAAATAGTGTGGTCTAATTCTTAAATAATAGTTCTATTGACTTATGTAGTCTGATTCTGGTTATTCAATTCTTGATACCTTATTTATATTACATAATAGAATAATTATTATTTCTCTTTAAAATACTTGTCAAATTATTTAATGTATTCTAGTTTTAATTTGTGATTTAAGTAAGTCCTTTTGATTTATTGTATAAAGTTGGGATAGCTTCCGGTGAAAACAGTTGTTGTATCGACCAATGTAGTTTGACTCTCATTGATTGATATGTAAGCGGGTTTCTATTGGTCTGTTGGATCAAATAGTGGAAGGAGTGGCGACCCAAGGTGGGGGTGCTTGGGGTTACGTTTCTGGAACGACAGGCAGTTGATTTTTGGTCACGGAAGCTATCGGTTGGTTAGACTAGAACTCTTGTCAGTTTTTGCTGTAATTCTGTAATTTAGTGAAGTGAATATTAAATAAATTGTTATTAAGTGGTTCCTGCCTGGTTTTATTTGTGCGTGGAGTTAACAAATCAGAAGTTGGATTCCTATCGAACGCCTACAAAACAGGTCAGTTATTTTATATTTTAATAAATTAGATTTCTTTTTAAAGTGCTGTGAATGCAAACAGTGTAGTGTCTAAAAGCTTTTTTTAATACTCATAAGTAAAAATAGAGATTTTTTTTTTCTCTCTCTTTTTAATATTGGTTCTAAAGCTGAAAAAAATAAAATAAAAATTATGCTTTGCTTATTTTTGATAGTTCGAACAAGGGATATAGCTTTTGATTTTAGAATATAATTTAATCCAATAGTTGAGTTATAATGAACAATCATGTCCAAAGATATTCCCCATCTTTCAGGAATGGATAAAAAGAGTACAGATAGACATATTATATCGCCTATTCTTGGAAGTCGTTGGCGAAAGGGCCCTAGTGACGGTATGCACAAGGCAGGCAGTCACTCCAAAGTGCCGGACAGCCGCGCTGACGATGGCGCCCGGTCGCGCAGCCGCGCTGACGATGGCGGCCGGTCGCGCAGCCGCGCTGACGATGGCGGCCGGTCGCGCAGCCGCGCTGACGATGGGGCCCGGTCACGCAGCCGCCTCAGGACGTCGCGCAGCCGCGCTGACGATGGCGGCCGGTCGCGCAGCCGCACTGACGATGGGGCCCGGTCGCGCAGCCGCCTCAGGACGTCGCGCAGCCGCGCTGACGATGGGGCCCGGTCGCGCAGCCGCCTCAGGACGTCGCGCAGCCGCGCTGACGATGGCGGCCGGTCGCGCAGCCGCACTGACGATGGGGCCCGGTCGCGCAGCCGCCTCAGGACGTCGCGCAGCCGCGCTGACGATGGGGCCCGGTCGCGCAGCCGCCTCAGGACGTCGCGCAGCCGCGCTGACGATGGGGCCCGGTCGCGCAGCCGCCTCAGGACGTCGCGCAGCCGCGCTGACGATGGGGCCCGGTCACGCAGCCGCCTCAGGACGTCGCGCAGCCGCGCTGACGATGGGGCCCGGTCGCGCAGCCGCCTCAGGACGTCGCGCAGCCGCGCTGACGATGGGGCCCGGTCGCGCAGCCGCCTCAGAACGTCGCGCAGCCACGCTGACGATGGGGCCCGGTCGCGCAGCTGCCTCAGGACGTTGCGCAGCCGCGCTGACGATGGGGCCCGGTCGCGCAGCCGCCTCAGAACGTCGCGCAGCCACGCTGACGATGGGGCCCTGTCGCGCAGCCGCCTCAGGACGTCGCGCAGCCGCGCTGACGATGAAGCGCAGTCGCGCGTTCGCTTGAGGACGTCGCGAAGCCGTGTCGACTCTGCAGCTAGGTCAAGCAGTTGCATAAGAATGTCGCTCAGCTGTGAAGGCTCTGAAAAAGGGCCGCACAGGCACGCTGATGCTACAAAGAGGTAACGCAGTAAGTGCAAAAGTAATGTTAAATCTGAAAGTTGTGAATCACTGGATATTACAAAAACTTTTCGGGAATTTATTAAGATTATGAAATCAGAAAGTAATTCATCGCAAACTGAGAGGTATCCCGTGATTAACAATGTAGTGCCTGAATTTGATCCTGTTAAGAGAAATCAAACAATCGACATGTGGATCACCAAAGTCAATGAATGTGCTAGTATTTATGGTTGGTCAGAGCGTCAAATTATACATTACGCATTACCTAAATTAGTGGGGTTAGCACAGCGATGGTATCAGGGGTTGCCTAGTGTAATGTTTTCATGGGAAGAGTGCCAAACAAAATTAAAAACTGCTTTTCCGAGTGCAGAAAATTACGGTCAATTACTTATGGAAATGCTTAACTGTCGAGCAAAATTTGGTGATCCACTTGAAGATTACTTTTATGAGAAAATGATATCCTTAAACAGATGTAAGATTTTTGGGAAACAAGCCGTGGACTGCATTCTGTTTGGAATCGAAGATAGGTCGGTCAGAACAAGGGCTGAAGCGGTACAATTTACTGATCCAGACAAATTATTGGTTTATTTGAGAAGCGTAAAATCAATAAAAAGGTCAGATACGTCATATTTTAAAAATAATTCCGCGTTCGAAAACAATAATAAAACAAAAATATTACAACAAAATCGTCAAAAAAACGAAAACAAGGTAATAACATGTTACAACTGCGGTAAAGATGGACATCCTAGTTTCAGGTGCAAACAACCAATAAAGAAATGTGATCTTTGTTTCAAACTTGGTCATCAAAGTGCAAACTGCCCAAACAAAATTTCAGTAGTCTCTAAACCTAATGAAAAATCAGTAAAATTGATATCAGGTGACAAAGATAAAGAAGAAAAATTCTTTAAGAATGCTATTATAAACTCTAAAAAAATATATTGTCAAATTGATTTTGGAAGTCAATGCACAATGATGAGGGAGTCTGATGCAAAGGATGTTGTTGGCACTTGGAAAACGGAGGATCTTCCATTACTAATAGGATATGGTAAAGGAGCGGTAAAAGCTATAGGTAAGTGTGTAGTAAAATTGACAATTGATTCTGTAGATGCTGAAACAGAACTATTGATAGTTCCTGATCATACGTTGGAAATCCCTATGATAGTCGGACAAACATATACTGAGCAGGATCATATAAATTTCTTAAAAACAAATAAAACGCTATATACTTTTGATATAAGAGATTTTGACGAGAAAAAAGTGTTAGTATATATAAAAACGGATGCGAAAATAGATGGTATGAGTGAAGTAGATGTGTATACTGCTCCCAAATTTGATGGTGATTTGGTAATAGAACATAAGCTGAGACAAGAACCACGGAAAGAATACGAAGTATTGCCAGGACACTGTAAAGTTGAGGATGGTACGGGGTCTATTAGGATTAGGGGTTTTCCGGACACACAATTTGTAATGCCAAAAGACACATTGATACTAAGAACTATGCGTGTTACTAATGTTGATGTACATTTAGTTACAAAAGATGAGTCCCAAAACACTAAATCTGAAATAATACCTGAAGATGTATCTGTTGATGATACTCTTGATCCAACAGATTCCAAAAATTTGATACAGTTATTAAATGAATTTAGAGATTGTTTTGCTTTTTCTACTAACGAAATCGGTTGTACACATGTAGCTGAAATGGACATTCGTTTAAATGACTGCAGTCCTGTTGTCTACCGGCCTTACAGATTGTCTCAACTGGAAAGGGAGTCTGTTAGAAAGATTGTTGACGAGTTACAAGCCTGTGACATAATCCGTGAATCTCATTCAGATTATGCTTCACCCATAGTCCTTGTAAAAAAGAAGACAGGTGAGAATAGGATGTGCATAGACTACCGAGCTCTTAATAAAAAAACGGTCAAGGAACATTATCCTATGCCCCGAATTGAGGATCAAATTGACAACTTATCCGGTGAGAAATATTATACAACGCTTGATTTAGCGTCTGGCTATTACCAAATCCCAGTCGCTGAAAGTTGTAAACATCTCACTGCATTTGTTACCCCGGATGGTCATTACGAATTTAATCGAATGCCGTTCGGGTTAGCCAATGCACCATCCACATTTCAACGCATGATTAATAAAGTACTGGGTAATGCGAGATTTCAACATGCTTATGCATATATGGACGATGTCATAATTCCTTCCCCTGATATTCAAACGGGAATGGAACGTCTCCGAAATGTTTTGTCACTTTTTCGAGAAGCCGGACTTACACTGAAATTAGCAAAGTGTAACTTTTTTAAGGAAACCATCGAATATTTGGGGTTTCAAATAAACGTGGATGGTATAAAACCTGGTAGTAAGAAAATCGAAGCAGTAAAAGATTTTCCTAGACCTGTAGATCAGCAGACAGTTCGGCAATTCTTAGGATTGGCAAGTTATTTTCGTCGATTTGTGAAGGATTTCTCTTTGATTGCCAGGCCTCTAACGAAATTGTTAAAGAAAGATACTAAATGGCAATGGACTGACGATGAAGAGAATGCTTTCACAAAACTGAGAAAAGCTTTGGCAGAACGACCAGTTTTGGCTCTATACAATCCCACATTTGAAACCCAAGTTCACACAGATGCAAGCAAAGTTGGACTTGGAGGCATTTTGCTGCAACGGGAAAAGTCAACCTTGCCTTTTCAACCGGTGGCTTATTACAGCCGACAAACCTCACCAGAAGAGCAGCACTTCAGTTCATATGATCTCGAAACGCTGGCTGTGATTTGTGTTTTACAGCGTTTCCGTGTGTATTTGTTAGGATTGCATTTCAAAATAATTACAGATTGCAATTCACTACGGGCTACCTTCGGAAAGAAAGACATGATACCAAGGGTAGCACGTTGGTGGAATGCCATGCAAGAATATGATTTTGAAATGGAATATAGGCCAGGAGTAAATATGACTCACGTCGACGCACTAAGTAGAAATCCTACTGAATCTACGCCATTAAATCAAGCCTCAAAAGAACCGGAAGAAATAATCGATGATCCTCAATATCAAGTACGATCTATTTCGATTGATTGGGTTACGTGCAAAATAATGATGCTGAACTACGGCGCGTTGTTGACGTACTAAACGATAAACAATTAAATAGCGTTTCGGATATGAAAACCAATTACGTCACTAAAAGGGGTATATTGTTTCGCAAGACTGATGAGGGTGATCGCTGGGTCGTACCTAAAGGAGTGCGCTGGTACATTTTAAAGGCATGCCATGACGAAGTTGGCCATTTCAGTTTTGATAAGACTTTACATTTAGTAAAATCAAAGTATTGGTGGGCAAAAATGCGTCGTTTCGTAAAAAAGTACATCGAAAGCTGTCTTGAATGCGCGCATTCTAAAGGTCAGGGTGGTAAAAAGTCAGGAGAATTACACCCAATACCTAAAGTCGAAAGTCCATTTCATACAGTGCATTTTGATTATTTAGGTCCCTTTTTGCGTAGTGAAAAAAAGAATTGCTACTTGCTAGTAATCATTGATGCTTATACTAAATTCATTGTTCTTCAGCCTGTTAAGAATACAAAAGCATCATCTTCAATTAATGCACTGAAGCATTACTTTCACTTGTTTGGTGTCCCAAAAAGATTAATTTCAGATCGCGG
The DNA here is from genome assembly GCA_027580185.1 of Tuta absoluta. Classification (NCBI taxonomy): domain Eukaryota; kingdom Metazoa; phylum Arthropoda; class Insecta; order Lepidoptera; family Gelechiidae; genus Tuta; species Tuta absoluta. The sequence continues at coordinate 384,147 of JAQAHW010000099.1, read as the reverse complement.
AAGTGGTTTTACATCGAAAAAGTTCCGGGCTTTTATATCTTCTCTCGGTATAAAACATATTTTGAATGCCGTGGCAACTCCGCGCGCTAACGGCCAGGTAGAACGATACAATCGTTCTATACTCAGCTCAATTACTGCTGCTAATTACGGAAAACCTGAAAACAGATGGGACGAGGCGGTGTCAGAGGTACAATGGGGTTTAAATAATACTTTAAATCAAGGTACGGGTAAAACGCCATCACAAGCTTTATTCGGTTTACAGCTTACTAGTATGGGAGATGCAAGTTTGCAATCGGTTTTAAATGATGCGGCTAAGGGAGAAAATTTGCAATTGATTCGAGAAGAAATTTCAGAACATGTCACTAAAAACCAAAATAAACAAAAAGAAAGGTTTGATAAACGGAGAAAAAGTACAAAGTTTAATATCGGTGACCTGGTAAGAATAGACGCGAAATACCAGCTAGTGGTCATAGTAGGAAGTTAGTTCCAAAATATCAGGGTCCATACCGAGTTACTCAAGTTTATAGTAATGACCGTTACGAGGTCCAAGATACGCCATTGTCAAGGAAAAATAATCGACCTTTTAAAAGTATAGTTGCAGTTGACAAAATGTCTCCATGGCTTGTATTCAACAGAAACCCAAGTGAAAGTGACTCAGATGGATCAAATTCAAATGTAGGTTGACGAGGTAATAAGTGGTATTTTTGAAGAGATTTTTTTTTTAAACTTTAGTTGAGTGTCATCGTAGACATTACAAGTTAGTGCGAAAGAAACGTGAAGGAGTTCTTTTCGCAATTATAGTTTTAGTGCGAAAGAAACGTGAAGGAGTTCTTTTCGCAACTATAGTTTTAGTGCGAAAGAAACGTGAAGGAGTTCTTTTCGCAATTATAGTTTTAGTGCGAAAGAAACGTGAAGGAGTTCTTTTTGCAATTATAGTTTTAGTGCGAAAGAAACGTGAAGGAGTTCTTTTCGCAATTAAAGTTTTAGTGCGAAAGAAATGTTAAGGAGTTCTTTTCGCTATTAGTTTGTAAGATTAGTTGATTTTTGAAATGTAATTTTAGTAGTACATTTGTACTTAGTTTAATGTTAAGACTGTAATATTTTACATAAAAATATTGAGTTTTGTACATAAAATATTACCAGTTAGTTGTTAAATAGATAAAGGAACAAAATTTAGTGAATGCTACACAAGACAAGGTATCACGAGGACGTGATAGTAACAGGAAGGCCGACTGTTAACTTTTATATTTAGATAGTTTGGAATTGCTTAAAATAGTGTGGTCTAATTCTTAAATAATAGTTCTATTGACTTATGTAGTCTGATTCTGGTTATTCAATTCTTGATACCTTATTTATATTACATAATAGAATAATTATTATTTCTCTTTAAAATACTTGTCAAATTATTTAATGTATTCTAGTTTTAATTTGTGATTTAAGTAAGTCCTTTTGATTTATTGTATAAAGTTGGGATAGCTTCCGGTGAAAACAGTTGTTGTATCGACCAATGTAGTTTGACTCTCATTGATTGATATGTAAGCGGGTTTCTATTGGTCTGTTGGATCAAATAGTGGAAGGAGTGGCGACCCAAGGTGGGGGTGCTTGGGGTTACGTTTCTGGAACGACAGGCAGTTGATTTTTGGTCACGGAAGCTATCGGTTGGTTAGACTAGAACTCTTGTCAGTTTTTGCTGTAATTCTGTAATTTAGTGAAGTGAATATTAAATAAATTGTTATTAAGTGGTTCCTGCCTGGTTTTATTTGTGCGTGGAGTTAACACAATAGTAGGTTCCAGAAGTGAGAGCTGCTAGACCAAAAAAGGAAGCGACAAGTGCAGATTGTATGCTAAAGAACCACGTTAAATTTAGCGTCACTGTGACCGTTCTGCCCGATTTCACCTTGACTTACGCCCAACGTTGATAGATATCAACGCTTGTGTGCTCGTTAGGCGTAAAACAGTATGTACCGGAACAGAAGGTCGCAGATAGGTAGGTAATAGATTTTAAAGGTTTAGTAAAATAAAAATCTCAGAAATAACTTACAGAGGGGTTTATTGTCCTTAAATCTTTGCACACGCACTGCACCTGTTACTAGAACATAGAAGGAATCACTGGCCTTAACGAAACGGTAGTCGCGCACGGTGTAGAACAGCTTCTTAAGTCTTTATAGGGCTCGATTACAGCTTGCACGAAGACGAGGGCCGCCAGCCGTGCTCACGGCAAGCCAAGTCTCACAGGTAGATATTTCTTGGAGCCAGTAGGTACGTCTGGAACCGGTAGGTACTTCCTGGAATTCCCATACAGCATAGTAAACCGGTGTTCAAAAGCGCAAGCGTATCGTGGGGATTATCATCAGGCCAGTGAGAATGGAAATTTAATAAAAGATTTATGCTAGCAGCTTGCGAACAAAGAACAATTTACAAATGGTAGGTAAATTGTGAAATTAAGAGCAAAATAGCAATTTAAACTCACCCCAGCGGGAGATTGCATATTCGTAGATTAAATGCAAGCAGAGAAACTTAGAAATAAACCAGATTATCCACTGGATGGCAAAAATATATGAATGCGGTCAGCACCACATCCACGTGTTAGAAAATCACACAGAGCGGCACAACCACGCCTTGGCAAGGTTTTTGACAAGTGAAACGCGTTCCGAGCCGCCAGTAGATTTGCAGCGCGACGTCACTAGTCCGTTCTACGCAAACCAGTTTGAGAGGCGTTTAGCTACATTTATAATTTGTTTAAGGTTTAGGTTTAGAATTTAATAGAAAATATTTTGTTTAAGTTTATAGGTAGTTTTTAATTATTTAGATACTAGCTGTTACCCGCGGCTTCGCCCGCGTACTCATAGAGTTTTATTAATTAGTTGTGTATTCTAAACGACACATCGTAAGGCGAACAACTGTGTAAACTGGGAGGGCACTAAAATCACTATTCACCGATACACAGACGACACTACACTGGAATGGTTCACTTCCTTGAAAAAGTATATAATTTGTGGTACCTGGGCGCTACCATCACTAATACAGGCTATTGTAAAATCAAGTAATGAGGCGCAAGAATGATCCTTGAGTTCTTTTGCCACTTTGCACTCATGATCACTGGAAAAGTCGATGGCAAACGACCAAGAGGTTTCAGTACAATTAGGTGGTCTCATTAAATACACTCAGCGCTCTATGTCGCCAAAGATACGCAGCGATGGAAAAGAATCCTGAATGAGAAAAATATTTCCCATCAGGGGAATTACGACCTTCAATAATGAAGATATTACGACGCTAGAAAGAAGATTATGACACATTTATAGTGTAAGGAAAAACAGGCATTTAATGTTAAAAGTAAAGATAACGTAATTTTAATAGAGACGCAGTCACTAAACCGGAAAAATTATCTAAAAAATTTAAGTTTATTATGTGTCTTCGCAAGTATACGCAGGGCAAACTTACTGTGCTAAAAATGGTTATTATTATAGAAATGGACTTTCAAATCATGTTTAACTGTAGAAATTAACTTTACTACTGTGGTAAGAAGTATCTCAAGTACATACCCACATCACTCTTAAAGCCACATTCATATCCCAAAACTCATATTCAAGAGACATTCTCATAGTAGTGCTATACAGGGTGTAAGTGACAGCCCTTCGAATACTGATTGGGTGTATTCAAACCATGAAACTGAACAACCTGCCATAGATTAAATTCTTTTTTTCTATATCCCATACAAAATCACAATCAGCTCACTGCATTTACTATGGGAATATCAGTATTCGGAGGGCTGTCCCTTACATCCTGTATATACATCTTTTTTATGTGGTATGGATGTATTCTATGCTACACAATAATCAGTTTTCCGATGGGAAAAATATGTTTTTCCGAGATAAAAAGTAACCTATGACACTCACCAGCTTTTCATCTAACTGCTTTCCAAAAAAAAAATGCTTTACATCGCTGCATGATACTCATTTATGTATGTAGTATGGATGTATTCTATTGCTAAACATTAATCGGTTTTCCGAAGGGAAAAATATGTTTTTCCGGGATAAAAAATAACCTATGTCACTCACCAGCTTTTCATTTAGCTGCTCTCAAAAAAAAAAATGCTTTACATCGCTGCATGATACTCATCTATGTTCGTAGTATGGGTGTATTCTATTGCTAAACATTAATCGCTTTTCCGATGGGAAAAATATGTTTTTCCGGGATAAAAAGTAGCCTATGTCACTCTCCAGCCTCTCACCTAACTGCACACCTAAAAAACACTGCATGATATCGCTCTGTTGTAACGTGAAAGAAAGACAAACAAACAAACAAACAAACAAACAAACACACTTTCGCATTTATAATATTAGTATGGATTATAACTATTTATTAGAAAGCTCATTCTTAAGATATTGAAGTTAGTAACTATTATAACCTCATATGGAACGTGTACTGTCACAACGTTACAAGTTAAGTACAAATTAATAAAAATAATAATTTAATTTTATTCTAACTTAAAATAGACTTGAGGGATCTTTTCAAAGTTGGGGTTATGGCTAACATTCAAAAGTTTGCATACATTGAACAACAGGAGGATTCCAAGAGTTCTAGTGATTGTTAGACATTGATAGTCCAGGCCACATTCATAAAATTTGCAATACCTTCCTAAACATAAGTAGTAAGAATACCTACTCCCATTCATACATTACCCTCTTCTGAGAGTTCAAATTATGTAGTTAAAGTTGATAGTCAAGGTAGCTTATCTTGGATGGAGTACTTGCTTAATCTTGGATCAAATTTTACACCTGTAAAAAGAATAATACCATTAGTAAATTTTTTATGTGGATGAGTGCTGAAATAGCACCTATGGCGGTTGACAGGAGTGATGCCAATAGGCAGAATGGAGGGTTCCAGGTAGTGTCGGGAAAAGGGTAGCTACCCGCCTGGCCGGGTGTTGTGGCCAGGGGACCGACTGGTCCACCTGGATAGAATTGGAAGTTGTATATATGCGTTGCGCGGTGAAACACTTCGATACCGCGTTTCAAGCTCTTTGTTCTGTCACGTGGCGCCATCTTGCAGATATGTTCGAACTTCTGTTGCGTCTTGCTTGCTCGTGAACCACTTTGAGTGAGCTTCTTGTCGTAGCTCCCAGAGGTCGCTACACACCTTCTAGGATTGAAATAGTATTAAGATTCTTGTAAATTGAATATTTTGACATTAAGGTCAAGTTGGATGACTAGATAACACCATAATAGGAAGCTAGGAGTACAGACAAGCTTAAAACAAAAGTTTTTCAAACATACCTAGATATTTAGTAGCTGAAACTCTGTAGGTTTATTGAATTCCTTTTTATTTAATAAGTAACTTGTTGTAACATGGATAGTTATAATTGTAGCATGCAGCACTGAATAATATAAAGTTGTGAAACTGAAAAAGCAATACAAATTATAGTTGGTATTGTCCGAAAATATTTACTGGAGTTATTGTAGAAACTTTAACCATCTAGTCTTTAAATTAATTTCTCACACTGTTGTACGGTTGTTGAGTGAAAAATCTATTTAATTAGATCAGTAAAACTATTAGTAGGCAGGTAAAAATTATAAGCAAAGCATTATAAAAATACAACAAAGAACTTACCAAAATTATGAGAGTATCGTTGTTCTACTGGTTTAAAAGGCGCACACGGTTGTTCAAACTCTTTATGTAAATACAAACTCACTACCTAATAACCTTTTGAACACAATTCACGATTTTGGAGAAAGAAAGGAAAATAAATAAAATACCACGTTCTTGACAATTGTTGTTGTTTTTTTTAATGGAATGGAAGTTGGAACGGGCAAAGTGTATAAAGTGTACTAAGACTATACAGCCATTCAGAACCACTATCTTTTAGACAAGATACTAGGCTTTTGGGACTAAGATCATAATGTTAGGACTTATGCGTAGTAAATGGCTTTACATAAATATCGGGTTTAAATAAGGATAAAATTATCAAAAGTATTACGTTAAGTTCTTTATGAAACGGTAAGTTCAAAACCAAACAGCCTTGTAAGCGTTTAAGCCAATGTCAATACGTATTCCGTGCTCCGTAGAAGTTGTTAGTTGAAATCTAGTAGTAATTATCTCGATAGTCTATTCTCCTCTTCTGTGGTTACTTACACAACGCAGGGTTCTTCACTAACGATTCACGAGGGAAGCCATGGGTTTAGTGCGTAAGAGTTTATGAAATTTAAAAATATGTAGTTTAAGGTGTATAGCAGTACCTTAGTAAATAGTAGGGTGGGGAGATGTTACACTAACCTCCAAGGGGGCTGAGGCGGCGATTGACTTGGGGCTGTCGTTGGCGGCAAAGAAGAAGGCGCTGCCATCACCAGACGGAGCTGAGTCTCAACCTAAGAGGGATCAGCGGGTGGGCGCATCGACTGGAGTGCCACCTATTGCGAGGTTGATGGGAGGAAGGCTGCAGCCGGAGCCTACTAAGGGGGCTGTAACAACGCCAGTTATGGAGAAGCCGACGGGGGCATTGCCAACAGGGGTACTGCCACCTACCAAGATTAGCGAGCTGAAAAGCAGAGAGAAAACGAGGGAGGACATAGAAGGCTTAAACCCTATGGGTTGGAACACCACGGAAATCTATACAGCAAGCGTCAGGTTATGCAGCGGCATAGAAAAGAATATAAAATCTACGTCTAGCAAACTAAATAAGGCGAAAATTGCCGACATTGCCTGCCTGGAGATAGGAGGAGATAACATCGCTCTTCATGGCATTAACACTGAGATTGAATGCTGAGGACCGGGCGAATAGGGCAAAAATGGCACTGTCCTTGGATCGGGAGAAGCAACAAGTGAATGCAGCTCCGGCCCAGGGTCCCACCGCAGCACATTCTTCGGGTCCAAGTACAGCGACTCCTACGTTCGCTGATATACTGAGGATGACTGGGAAGGCGAGCAGGCCGAAACCGCAGCAGCCGGGGATGACGGTTGCAATATATCCAGCTGAGGAAAACGAAAAAATCAAGACTGCAAAGGAGACCAAGGCACTCCTGAAGGCTTCGGTGAACCCCCAGGAGATAGGCGTCCAAGTCTCACGACTACGAAAAGTGGGCAATGGGGGGGTTCTTTAGCAGACAACAAGCGCGGAATCGGTGGAAAAACTGAAAAAGGCGCTGCCGGACACGCTGAGGGCGTTGGAGCCCAAAAAAAGGGCGCCACTAGTGGCTATTATCAACGTGGAGGGCGACATCCATTTTAGGAAAACCTCATCAAACAGAACTTTGAGGGGGCCGAACGGGATAACATCTCGAAGAGGATGGAGGTAGCATTTAATAAATGGCGGAGGGGTGGGGCAGCAACTACGGTGGTGCTACGGTGCAGCCCTACAGTCCGTGATTTAATCATCAACAGGGAGCGGCTATATCTTGGATGGGAGCGATACTTATGCAGAGACTATGTGGACGTGGTCTGCTGTAGGCGCTGCCAGACCTATGGACATAGCGTAAAATTTTGTAAAGCAACGAAGGATACCTGCGGCAAATGCGGAGTGGAGGGCCACCGCAAAGGAGACTGCACCAGCACGACTACGGTGTGCGCAACGTGCACACTATTCAGAAAAGAGGGTGTTGCCCCGCCAGGGCATACGCGATTGACAGGGCGCTCTCTCGGGTAAATTATGGATAGCTCGTTTGTCCAAACAACGGCGCTCCGAATCGCTCAGGTTAACCTACAGGGGTCGCAGATGGCGACAAAAGAACTGGTGCAGATAGCACCGCGCCTCGGCATAGATGTTGCGCTAGTGCAGGAACACTACAAAGCAGAGGACAGGAGCATCCTAGATACAGGTGCGGGAGTTAAAGCGGCGTTCATCTTGATTTCCAAGGAACTGACAGTGACTATTATACACCACCTTAGCAGCTCTCACTGCATAGTTGCACACGTCGTGACAAAGAATACGGAGCTATACATAGTCAGTGCCTACTTCCAGTTCTCTGAGGCCATTGACGGACACTTAGCTCATCTGGAAAGGTACTTGAGGCTCTACGGGGTAAGCGTATTTTGATTGCGGCGGACTCCAACACGCATTCGTTGTGAGGGTCTCAGGCTCGGCACTACACGGGTAGCGGCTCTGAGGCCACAAAGAGAAGGAAACTCTTGAAGAACTTCATCGATGCCAACGACTTTCAGTTGGCCAACGTCGAGGGGCATCCGCCAACTTTCAGTGGCCCAAACGGTGAATCTTACATCGACATCACTCTCGTGACCAGGAGTGTCAACGTTGCCAACTGGAAAGTGCTGGAGGGCGTTAGCTGCAGCGACCATCAGCTGATAATGATGGAAGTCTCTGTAGGTATCATAAGCCCTCGGTACCATGGATGTCAGCAGAATGAGGAGCCGGAGGGTCCAATGAAATATCGGTACCGAGAAGTGGACTGGGACCGTTTTCAATCCGTCTTTCACAGGCGCATAGGTAGAATTGACCTGGGTACTCCTGCAGAGCTGGCGTGCGCGCAATTTAGCTAGGAGTTTAGGAGAACAGCCGCCGAGTGCCTAGGAGTAAAGAAGCCGGGGGCGGCAAGGGGGTATGAGTGGTGGGGGCAGGGACTAGATAGGATGAGGGCTGCTTACAACCGGCTACGTCGGGAGTGGCAGGCGACTAGGCGCGCTGGGGGTCTTGCGGAGAAACTCGCCAAGGAGCGAATCCACCTTGCTCGCTCTAAGTACAGGGCGGGGATGCATCAAGCGGAAACCGGTCACTTCCAGCAGGATGCAAATAGTGAAAATGAGGACGCCTGGGGGTTGACGTACCGTGCCTCTAGTGGTAGAGTGCGCCCGCCGCCGGGGGTTGTCAACGGACTGAAGCTTGCCGAGGGGTTTGCTGGTGATACCAGCTCAGCAATGCGGGGCGTGCTCGGGATAATGTTCCCGGATGACAAGACGAAAGCGGACTCTGGATTGCCCCTCCCTCCCCACTATAGAAACGAGGGGAGCGGGACGCTCCCAGCGGTTCCCCAACCGGGATTTGTTCCACACCCTATAACTTTTCAACAGTGGAACAGGCTGTTCCGCCATTTTGAATATCTGTGATGCCGCCCCACGGCAAGCCCACATACAGGAATTCAGACGCGTATGATTACTTTAAAAGGGATTTTCCCGAATTATAATAAGATTCATGTACGTTTATGATTAAAATAATAGTAATAATTTTAGTATCTACTTTTTATATTTCTACTTACATTTACCATATTAATACTTATTTGCCATAGAATCATGGCTACTTAATATGGGTACCTAAATTTTTATCGTATTTTTTGTTATTTTGTATAAAATATAACAATACTCTCCCTTAAACGCATTTCTATTTACTCCTTACTTATCTAAGTTTTCAATAAAAAGTAAACTTAAAGTGCCAGTCAACTTGTGTTTGAAGTGCCTATATTTTTTTTTAAGGACCAAAGAGTCAAGGCAAATGAGTTCAGGATACAGCCCAAATCACGCTGTTATGTTCACAAGTATGGCGACAAAAAAAATACGTCCTAATTCCACTGCAAAGCGCGCGAAAGATTAAAACCGAAAACGCTGCCGCCGGGCGGCAGGTCCACAAATACGGCATATTTTTTTGTGCCGCCGGGCAAGCCCACATACAAGAGGAAAACAAGTACTGGGTGTGGGTCCCGGAAGTACGCCGCTCGGAGACGACCACTCACCGCGCCGCAGGGAAGGAATGGAGGCGGAGAGGAGGTAACGGAGCCACGGAGTGGTGAAGTGAGTTGAGGGCAAGAAAGTTTTCCGTCGACTACACCCAGTAGGAAAATACTGTGGCGACAAAAATTTAAATATTTTCTTACCCTCGACTTTCGCAGAATCTCGCTCACCGTGCGTGCACGCTCGCTACTGGCCAATGTGTCGATGTCAGGCGCCATCTTGCAGATATATTGTACTTCTGTTGTGTCCTGCTTGCTCGTGAACCACTTTGAGTGAACATCTTGTCGTAGCTCACAGAGGTCGCTACAATATGTATTATTACACTACTACAATAAAATAATACTACAATCAATCTATCCATTTATAGTTGCCTTTTAAACTAAATCGTTTAAACATTTTATTTTTCAATGTACGTATAAATATTTCTACTATATAATAAATAATCATAAAAAATTAATTTAGATGGTGAAGGTAAATTAAATGTTGAAAAATTAATCCAAAATTAGGCCTGATTTTTTCAAAACGATAAATGTTTCAAACTTGGATGAATAATATTATTAATGAAAATTAAATAATTTTATTTCTGTTTTAAGCTAAAATTACATTTAGGTATTTAAATTAAAATCTTTTAATCAAATCCAAATGTTTTTTTGTAGTATGTATTGATTTCAGATATGTTTACCAACACCAAGTGTTTGAAGTAATCTCTTGTAAGTATGTAAAGGAGCCGGGTAAGGAGGTCACGCTCGTGGTCTCCCTTTGAATAGATGCTTGCAAAGCTATCATCAGTAGCCAGTCACCGGTAAATTATTCTCGTTGCTGCTACAACTAGAACATCCTCCAGCCGACTATCTACAAATAATAGCCAAGAGTGGTGATTTGATTTGACTTAAACAGACCCTAACTCAAGGTTGTTAAGATCTCGTTGTTACAAAGAAGGTTAAAATGACAGTGATTATACTAAACAAGGACTTGCGCTGGAGCTGCCCTGCCTCTCGCGCCCCTCACACCACCGGGCCCCGATTCGCCGCGCCGCTCGGTCATTCGTTCACATTCTATCTATCACCGCTCTTGTGACAACTTATTTAAATTTTGAAGAACTTCTAATAAAATAGTATTTATCAAGAAAACTTTATTTAATTGAAGAGGAAATCCTACAATTTTTGGCGACCGTGAAGTATTTACGTCAGAAGAGGCGTAACTCGAGCTGCAATCTACGTGTGACAATTTAACGGACAGCGTAACCTTCGATGACTTTGAACGAACAAAGGAACAAAGTGCAACGACGGATTTTTCTGGATTTGGAAGCAAGGGTGCAGCAGTTTGAGCTGGTTTTGACAAGGGAGACTTGCCCATTCTTTATCCTATTATTTCTTACCCGTGTAGCTTACTATTTGTGAGAGAATTGACCGTTGGTTTCCGTTCAATTTGAGTCAGGTTACGTCATTTACCTAGTTCTATATTCAAATAATCAAGTTTATTATCGGTTTTTCTGTGCAAATTTTGCCTAGATATATCTAATAAGTTACGTATTTACGTATTACAACACAATAATTTTAGTTTTATTTCGTGTTTTTGATCTATTTTCAGCCACAGTATGGATAAAGTACAGTACGTTGTATCGACGTTCGTATGTTCAATTTTACAAATTCACAAGGTTTAACAGTGTTAATTTTACAGTTGGTTCAGTAAACAAGCTTGATATTGAGCTAATAAAAAAAATGCGATTAATTCCAATATAATTATCATTTCTCTTTGGTACGATCAACGCTTTGCTTACCTACTTCTTAATAATTTTACTGTGGTCAAACAACCCATTTTTTTTTCGCGTTTGCTTTAGCTTTTCCTTTTTCTGCTAAATTCCAGGGTTGATGCTTATGGTGCACAATTTGCTGATTACGTAGATAACGCACTTATCAATTTGGTAGCCACCTATTTACCTGCTTAAGTAACGCGGATCGGCCGGCTAACGACCCGGGCTATTGTTCGCAGCGGACATCACAGATTCACAGCCGATTTGTAAGGTTTACTACATTTTAAGGTATTTATACACTTGGTATTTTATTACAGTATTTTCTGATTTTATTAGTAAACTTTTATCCGATTCTTCTTTGCAATGTCTGCCACGGAGCAATTGAACGAACGGTTTGGTAAAAGGAAATCTACTAAGGAGTGTTTAGAGACATTTTTAAAGGTTCTTGAGGAATTTATGGCTAAACAGAGTAAGGAAAAGTTGTCAAAATGCGAGTGAAATGAATTAAAGACTAGATTAAAGAAGTAAGAATCAATACTTGGAGGTTATGATTTAATTCATACCAGTATCGAAATAAAAATGCTTATGATCCACACTCTGCAGAGGAAAGGGAGAAAACTGAGACTAAGTTTTAAAGGGCCATAGCCCAAGCTATGCAGCTTATTGACATGTGTAATCAGTGTGAGTCGAGCGGTTCAAGTACGGCGTCAGTGAAGTTTAATGAGTATATCAAATTGCCTAAGATCACCCTTCCAGTATTTAATGGAGATTCCAGTAAATGGCTTGATTTTCGGAACACATACCTTTCAGTAATACATAACAATGACTCATTGCCCGATATTAATAAATTTCAATATTTGAAGGGTTCTCTTTCCGGTACTGCGGCCGTCGTGATTGAATTGCTCGAGTTATCCGCCAAAAATTACGAGGTAGCTTGGAAATAAATTACCGATCGTTTTGATAATAAGCACCAGTTAGGTTACACTCACCTTAAGTCATTATTCGATGTACGGTCGGATTCATAAGTGGAGTCATAGTTAGACCACGTGACGGATTGCAATACGGGTTATTATCCTCTGAACTTACTTTACTAACTTACGCACACACGTAAGATTATAGACTATAAGTAGAAAAGTCCACCTTAAGGCGTAGCATTAATACTTAACAGATTACCACCTATAAGCGACATCTATGTAATCTTTGAAATAATTACTCGGTGATAGCCTATTCGCCACTACAAAGTAAACATTACACTGGTTTGTCTAAAACATATATTATAGTTATCCTTATTCGTTCACTTGTAGTAAAGCAATAGATTACATATCTTTATTTCGGCCATATGATCACAAGCGACCGTAGCTTAGCGGTAACAGTTCTTACCTTCTATTCAGAACGAAACTGGGTTACCATCCCGTCTCTGTATAGGAATAATATTTTTTTTTATGTTTTTACCATATTTTCTCCAGTAATAATTATTTTAAATAATATTTTTCTATATATTCATCTATGTATTATATCTATAAATGTTTATTGTAAATTATGTATCAAAACATAATATCTAAAAACATAAACCTATAATATTGTAATTAAACAAACAGTAAGGTAAGAAATTATTTTATTGGTAGGTATTACTTTATATTTCAATAACATAATGACATGAATGAGAACTTTTGGTAACCATATGATAAGTAAAACTATATAAAATTATTGCTGTCGTAAAACGTAGTTTATAGTTTTGTTTGAATGGTAAAACACAATATTATGTGAAATGAAATAAGTCTTCATTAGCTGAAACATCGATAATTATTTATAAGATCATAGGAATGATCCAAATCTTCGATTGAATCTTTCAATAAAGTTATTTAAGTAATAATTTCGTTAGCAATTATTTTATTGTTCTATGTTTAACGATGCTGCACTTTCCTCGGAAGTAAAAGTAATTGAAATAAGAATTAATCAGTTATTTGCCTACATCTCAAGGTTTAAGCTTAAGTATTCGTTTTTGTAATGAAAAGATATTGAAGCTAAGCCTTAAGATAAATGACTAATAATGATCAATCTTATATAAATATATATCGAAAGTCTAGCATAATTTAATTGCTAATGTAATGCACAATTTTCCGGATGACCCTCAAATGTTTGTCAGACGTGGCGTAAATGTCCGTTCTATGCGGCCGTTTATGCTCTGCCTACCTCGCAAGGGATTATGGGCGTGATATGTGTAGGTGTGTAGGTAATTGCTAATGTCATGCTCCACAAATATCTAATGCAATAGTAGGCGGGTAAGCAGGTAAACAGAGGTTAACTGACTACAGCAACGATTTATCGGGCCCGCTTTGGCATACATTGCTGATTATTTTGTGTATGGTGTAGGCTAAACCAATTATTCACCACGGCAGCTCGATGCACTGGACAATTATCCTGGACAAATGCAAAACGAGGAACTTCACTAGCAGGATAAACAGTTCGCACCGTCGCGTCGGTAGCATGCTTTCCTTTAGCATATCAACATATTTAGCGGCACTTGCATGCCCTGTTTCTTGTGCTACTAATTCGCCTGGACCAGCGGCAGACATCCAGCCCCATAGATTTCTGGGAAACGATACCTAATCGGTTACGTTTATGCTCCGCTGTTAGACTAGGCTTCTTGGCTCGCTTTCTATGGTGTACTCCTGCACCATGCTGGGCTCGACGAACGGTTAGTGCCGATGTTTCAAACATGTTCGCATAATGAGACGTCCGTATGAAACCATTTTCTTCATTTTGTTGCACCATCATCCTCCGCTGTGAATCATTAATAAGACATGGGTGGTCTCTGCGCGGTCGAGTTTTTACGCTACCTTCCTCTTCAAAACGTGTAACCTACCGTTCAACAGTCTTCCACTAAAACAAAGTAGCATTATTAATATAAAAGATTATGATTAATAATAGATATAAATTAGAGTATGTATATTAATATAAGTAAGTTTATTTTAGTAAGTATATGTGTAGGTATATTTTAGGAATGATATGTATGTTATATATTTATATTTATTTCATAGTAGTTCAATTTGTTATTTTCCATTATTTTGATTTCACACCCGAGTGCACCCGTGTATTTTTCTCTCTGTTTACCTTCTGGTTGGCCAGTAGAGAATGCCGCGTGGCATTAGGCCCGCCTTTTGTACCATGTGCAATAAAGTATAAAATAAAATAAATAAATAAATAAATAAAACGTTACTAATAATCGGTTTACAGCTACCAACATACTATGAGTCAAAGTTTTCAATATTTAAAATACAATCGTAATGAAATAAAATTATACTTACGACCAGACCAGTCTGATTAGCAATTTGAGCTTAATTAAATCCAATATCATGCAGCGCAACAATACGCTGCCTATCCTGCAAACTGATATTAGTATGCATTTCGAAAAATAAACACTGATACTTAATAAATAAGCTTAGGTTCTAGCAACAACTAAAATCAAATTCAAAATTTACTTAATTTTACTTCATTTGATAAAATAAAAACTAAAACGATGATATCGAGATTCGAACCGAGCGAGCTACCGAAGCTTATGATTCAAGCAGTGAAATAGTCAATACTACTCAGCCTTTTATACAATGGTAGTTCGTCAATAATAGTATGTTATACGTCATTTGTGTCTATGTGTGAGTGTCGCCGCGGGTGCAAGCGACTTGTTCTGTGAAGTTTGTGTTAACTATGACTCAAAAACCATATTAAAACGATCAAAATAGAAACCAGGCGCATCACTGCAAGCAGGTTGGAAAAATATCAAAATGTGTTAATCGAGAAATTGCCTGTCCATAATTATAATTTTGAAAACCCAAATCATGTATACGAAGACGTTTTCAATTTGTTAAGCAAAGAATTCGAAATCATTTTTAACTTAGAAACGAAAGAAATTAATACGAAATTTAAGTTTAGTGATTGGGCGACCAAAGGTCTTAGGATTAGTAGAGATAGGCTTTTTGAACTTTACGAGCTTAAAAACATGACAAACGATGTAATTTTTAGTGAGCTAGTAAAAAAATATTCTAAAACCTTCAAAATAGCTTTTGAAATTGCTAAAGCAAACTTTATTAGTAATAAGATAAAGTCTTCAGATAACAAAATAAAAGCTGTCTGGAAAGTTATTAATAGCAAAACAGGTAAAACTAAGCCACGCGAAAATAACTTTTCACTTAAAACCGACAAAGGAGTGATTTGTTTAAATTCAGATGTAGCGCAGGAGTTAGAGACATTTTTCACAAATATACCTCTAAAAACTACTGAGTCATTAAGATCTTCACCTACAATTTCATATTCATTGCTGAAGTAAAATGTAGATGTTTGCAATTCTGAATTTAAATTTACTCATGTAAGTCCCCAGTATATTTTAAAAACTTTTAAAGATATCAAAGTAAAGAGCACCGAAGATTTATGGGGGATGTCAGTTAAAGTTTGTCAATCAGTAATCGAAATATTAGCACCATACTTAGCAGATATCTTCAATGAATGTATTGATCACGGCATTTTTCCTGATTTAATGAAACATAGCAAGGTAGTTCCGCTGTTTAAAGCTGGTGACAAACAAGACCCCAGTAACTATAGGCCTGTATCAATTCTGCCAGTACTCAGCAAAGTGTTTGAGAAGATCATACTAAATCAAATGCTGTCCCATTTTAATCAGAACAATTTGTTACACAACCAGCAATTCGGTTTTACAAAGGGACGTTGTACCACAGATGCTGGTGTTGCTCTAATCAAACATGTATTTAATGCTTGGGAAGAATCAAAAGATGCCATTGGTGTTTTTTGTGATCTTTCCAAGGCATTTGATTGCGTAGATCATGAAAATTTATTGCTAAAATTAGAACACTACGGTATTCGAAACACAGCTCTGAAATTTTTGAATTCATATTTAGATAATAGAACTCAAAAGGTCCAAATAAACGGCGCCAAATCACTGGGGTCTCGTGTTAAAATTGGTGTGCCTTGAGGCTTTATTTTAGGACCATTTCTATTTCAAATTTACATAAATGATTTGCCTTACATGGTAGAGAACTTTTCCAAGATTGTACTATTTGCTGATGACACATCCCTTATATTTAAGGTCGATAGACATGCACATAACTATGACGAAGTAAACAACACTCTTGGACAAATTCATAGTTGGTTTACTGCAAATAATTTAGTTCTTAATGAGAAAAAAACTAAATGTGTATTATTCACTTTACCTAACGTAGTACATTCTTTGAATAATCATGTCGTACTTAATAATGAAAAATTAGAGTTTACTACCAGTACAGTTTTATTAGGGATTACTCTCGACTCAAGTCTCCAATGGGGCCCTCATTACATCTTTGTCGGGAAGATTAAGCTCAGCTGCATATGCGGTACGTAAAATTAGAGAGATCACGGATATTGCAACTGCGCGACTTGTTTACTTTAGTTATTTTCATAGCATTATGTCCTATGGAATTTTTCTGTGGGGGCGCACCGCTGATATTGAAACAATTTTTATTCTCCAAAAGAGGGCCATTAGAGCAATTTATAAACTTTGCAGTCGTGATTCCCTAAGGGAACTGTTTAAGGAAATTAATATTATGACTGTACCGTGTCAATATATTTATGAAAATATCATGTATGTTAAAAAAAAATATAAATACTTTCACTAGAAATTGTGACAGGCATAACCGCAATACAAGGAGTAAAAATAAAATAGATCAACCTAAGCATAGACTCGCTAAAGTTAGGACTTCATTTGAAGGTCTAAGTATAAGATACTATAACAAAATACCGGAAGATATATTGAGTTTATCAGAAAGTAAATTTAAGTCTGTTATCAAGAAAACATCATGTTATAAAGCTTACTTTAAGTTAGATGAGTACATTTATGACAAAGAGGCATGGAGCTCTGAAATTCCAGCGCAGCACAAGAAACACGCACTCATTTTTAATACCAAAATGGGGCGTGCGTGGAGTTTACAACTGACATAATTTTATACCGTGTGATGCCGGCTATACCGTGTGATGCCGGCTTAGAATAGCATCACCCCATTTATTACCCCTGGGTGTCGTAAGAGGCGACTAAGGGACTCGAGGGTTAGATGTGTATTGCAATTTTAGGCGATGGGCTGACAACCTGTCACTATAGTGATACACAGTTATCTGATTGACCCTCAAACTTTTGTCAGAAGTGGTGTTAATATCCGTTTTACGGCCGTTAATGCTCTGCCTACCCCGTAAGTGTTATAGGCGTGATTTATGTATGTATGTATGTAATTTTATAAATCTGCATGGATGTAATTTCAATTGTTTAAAGTAAATATTTTATAAGTTAAGACTGGTAGATTTATCTACTGCAATTTTTACAAAAAAAAAAAATGTAGCCATTTTTGGTCTATACATATTTTTTTTACTTACAGAATTAGCTAGGGTAGCTTAGGGGCTAGTACGATTGTTAATTTAGAGTAGGAGCACTTCTGGGCAGGTTTTTTGGTGGGTTTTTCCTGTTCAGGAGGTCCGATTAATTATACGCATGTAAACTACACGCTTTAAAACTCTTGACTTCAATTTGAAACAAATATCGTTTCCAGATGGTGGTGGCGTAAAGTTACATGCCGTGTGATTAACCTGGCCAGCCCCGTGGCAGTGCTTTGATTTTTTATTTTTTTCTCCCGCCCGAGCCGGTTTTCTATTAGGACATTACAAAATTGTTATAAAAAAAAGAAAATTGTGTGATACAAATTTCTTTTTTTTACAATGACGGTTCATGACGTCAATAAGTGATATGATAATACTATCCTACATTGAATAAAGAATTTCAATTTCAATTTCAAACTCCACTTTTGAACGCGACCGTACCTGCTATCAATAAGAAATGTGAAAAATCCCTGCGCTCTCTCGTGGATCACATATCAAAAGGTCTTCGAGCTTTGAATAGTTTAAAGGAAAATACGGATAATTGGGACACTTTAATAATATTCTTGTTTTCCGCTAAATTAGATAATGTTACAAATGCCAAGTGGGAAAAACACAAGAATAATTTAAAACAAAGTCCAAATCTCGAATTTTTTATGATTTTTGCTAAAACGAGCAAATTTGTTATAATTGACTTCCGCAAGTTGCAACAACACAAATAATTAACAAGTGCAACTTATAGCGAACCAGAGGCTCCCTCTCAGGGCGAGTAGGGGTAATGTTCCGGCACGCTATAGGACATAGGCGTAGGCGCCAAGGCCATGCGCCGCTGCGCGTCGGGTAGCGGAGCTTATAAAACTGTTTGCCATAGTTACTCAGTCATAGATGGCGCTCACCGCCGGAAGTCATTCATTACATTCTTAATCGATTATCTATAATGATCGGTCATGTTATCGACATTCACTCTTACGTCATTCTTACTTCCGTTTTCTGTTCTGTTCTCTGCTTGTTCGAGGGTGCATGTCGATACATGTGGTTTTCCTAACATAACTAATCCAATCCATTGTGATCATAATTATTAGTTTTGATTGTAAACGTATGATTGGTGATACTGATTAAATACGTGGCGAACGTACCCAAAGACTTTTGATTTTAGAAGAAACCCTGAGATGGAGGAGACTTTCCTCCCCTAAAATGGCACCCACCGTGTCATAGGATTTGCCAAGACTGTTTGCCGTGTAATAAGTGACTTTCGTGCTAATTTCTTCAACGTGACTCCAGTGAAATTGTGGATTTCTAACGCGTTTGGTAGGCTCGGTTCAAGATGCCCCGAGAAGGACTTAGAAGTCACCAACAGTCTTGCGATGGCGAGGATGCCGAGCATGGCGCCGCCTCGCAGAATCCTGACGTATCCAGTATCACCATGTCATCGGAAAACTTCGCCCTCTTGATGCAAACCATTCAAGAACATCAAACAAACTTGACCACTCACCTACTTGCACAACTTCGTCGTGATCAGCGTGAGTCGACGCCCCTTGGGTCGTCGGAGGCCGCGTCCGGTGTGGCCGCGTCGTTGGCGGGCGCTAATTTTGCTCTGTGTCAAGCAAAGTTTAGCGGCGAGCCCCGCGAGTCTGTTGAGAACTTCATCGACGCTGTTGAGATATATAAAACGGCCACAGGGATCGGCGACGAGAGTGCAGTGAAAGGTTTGGCCCTGCTGCTGTCAGGTACAGCAGGAACTTGGTGGCAAGGTGTCAAACAAGATGTGAAAAATTGGGATGATGCACTGAACATGCTGAAAAGTGCGTTTGGCGAGAGAAAGCCACCTTTTCAAATATATAATGACCTCCGTACCATGAAGCAAAATGGTCAAATGTCAGATTTGTTTATTGCCCAGGTGCGGGCATTACTGGCTAAACTGTCCAAAGGGGATATAAGTGAAAAAGTAGCACTAGATATGGCCTACGGTATGCTGGATTCACGCATAAGAAAGAGAGTCGAGCGCGACAGTGTGACAACCTTCGAGGAGCTGCTACGGCGAGCGAGGAGCGTGGAGGATTCGCTCAAGGAAGACCAGCCAGTAGGGTGCGTGCAGCAGCGCGCGCGGACGCCGGCCGGCGGCCCGCCACTGCGCAGCTGGCATACTCCCGCGCCCAGCGCGCCGCTTGCCCGCGGTGCGCAGGCGCCGCTGACATGGGAGCCTTCTCAGCCTCGGTCCGGAGTGCAGCGTGGAGGATCACACTCTCAACAGCAGGATCCAGGTGCCTTGGGTAACAAGGTCACTCAGCAGACAGGTGACAGAGAAGGAATAACAGGTACTGTCAAACGTTTTTGTTTCTACTGTAAAAATAATTCACATTTTAAAAGTGAGTGCCCTCGGTTGAAAAATAAAAGTGGACAGCCGCTGTCACAAATCTCTTGCTATGGGTGTAATGAGCCTGGTGTGACTAGGGCAAAGTGTTTGAAGTGCAATAACAATAATTCTAATGCTTTTTACTCTATTGATGCACCCCAACAAAATGAAAGTGTTTCTAACAAAATCGCTTGCGGGCTGAACAGTAACAATTTAATTGTAAAACAAAATATGTGTTCAAATTGCTCTACAATTAATCCAATTCATACTTTTGATACTGAAAGTATTTCCAAGCCTAGTAAAATTCAATCAGACAAAGTCAACTTCAATAAGAGTCATTCTCCTAGCAATCCCATGGGAAAATTCTCTCAGAACTTGGAAATAATTTCAAACAATTTAAATGTTGTTTCTAATAATGTGGAATGTTTGTCAAATGATTCAACTAATGTTTCTAACACATATGGTGATGTTTTTAATTTTGAAAATAATTCTGAGAATTTGGAAATTAATTTTGAAAAATCAAAAAAAATTATTGGTGATGTGAAAAAAGTTTTTAACAATTTTTATGGGTGTAATAATGCTAGTGAGCAGGGGGAGCCTTTGTGTACAAAGAAGGAAGGGTTGTCAGTTTCATCATTTCCGGTGGTTTCATGTGAAACAATGATGGGCTGCGGCAAGGGGGAGTCGGACACTTCTCTACTTTCTTTTACACCTTACCGCCGATCTATTATGAATATTGAGATCTTGGGGTCTAACGGTACTGGGTTGTTAGACTCTGGCGCTAAGGGTAGTATTGCTGGGCATTCGCTATATGCTTTCCTCCAGTCAAAGGGGCATCCTCTGCAAACTTCAACGAGGAACATTAAACTTGCTGATGGGTTTATTCGGCCAATGGAGGTTCTTGTGGCCAACGTTGATGTTAAAATTTTACACAAAATTGTTAATATTGAATTTGTGATTTTGCCCGATTCAAAAGATAATGAAACATTGTTGGGGATGGATTTTATTAGAAAAGCGCGTATTGTTTGTGATCATATTGATCATGTTTGGTGGTTCAAGGGTGATGGTCAGCTACACGAGCTGCGGTATGAAGGCTTTGTGAGCACTAATAATACTAACTTGCATGAGTATGCGCGGGAAGATTTAAATGAAAATGTGATGCTTTCCCAACTGCTTGCTGATTTTGAAGACGTTTTTAAGGAAACTGGACCACCAACTGAATATGCTGAGCATCGGATCGAAACAGCAGATCATAGACCGATCGCAGTGCCGCCTTACCGCCTGACTCCAGCGAGGAAGGAGGTAATGGAGAAGGAGTTGGAGCGCATGCTGGCCGAGGACATCATAGAAGAGTGTGAGTCTGCGTGGGCTGCTCCTGCACTGCTCGTACCAAAAAAGGACGGTACATTCCGGTTTTGCGTCGACTACCGCAAGTTGAACGCCGTCACGACATCAGATAAATACCCGATGCCCTTGATTGATGAGCTGCTACAAGCGACAACCGAAGGCTGTGTCATGAGCACGCTGGATCTGCGGGCTGGGTACTGGCAGGTACCTATCAGTAAGGAAGACCAAGACAAGACAGCGTTCACGACACCACTGGGATCGTTCCGCTTTAAGCGGATGCCGTTCGGATTAAAGAATGCGCCGGCTACCTTCCAGCGCCTTATTGATCGTTTTCGCTCAGGGGCATCAATGAAGAATATTACTATCAGGGCATACTTGGACGATATCCTTATAATCTCGCCTAATATGCAGCGGCATATGGAAGATTTGCGCATTGTTTTCGAGAGACTTCGCTTGTTTAAGCTACGCGTCAATAGGGAGAAATGTGTGTTCGCCTGTGACTCGGTGAAGTATTTGGGGCACATCATTTCGTCGCAAGGGATCTCGCCCGATCAAGAAAAGGTTCAGGCTGTCGCTGAAATGAAGCAACCTTCGTCGTTGAAACATCTCCGGACCTTCCTTCAGACTTGCTCGTGGTTTCGGAAGTTCATTCCTGGGTTTTCTCGCATCGCAGAACCGCTAACGAGACTTACCAAAAAGGATCAACCATGGCAGTGGGGACCGGAGCAGAACGGCGCTTTCGAGGAACTGAAAAAACTTCTCACCTCAGCGCCAATACTTGTGCAAGCGGATTACTCGAAGCCGTTCGTCCTTAGAACAGACGCGAGCTCGTACGCTTTGGGAGCTGTTCTTCTGCAGGGCAAGGACAAGAACGAGAGACCTATCGAGTACGCAAGTAGACTGCTGACGTCCGCCGAAAGGAATTACTCAACAACCGAGAGAGAGGCTTTAGCCGTCGTCTGGGCGGTAGAACGTTTTCGTGGCTACATCGAAGGACATCCTGTCGTTGTGGGGACTGACCATCAGCCGCTGAAATGGTTGTTGTCATTGAAGTCTCCATCAGGCCGTCTTGTGAGGTGGGCATTGAAGCTACAGGCCTTTGATCTACACTTCGAATATACTCCAGGAAAAGCTAATCTCGTAGCCGACACTCTCAGCCGTCCGAACTGTGACGAAGAGACATCCAACGCGTGTGGTGTCTGTTCGGTCATCATCGACTTACCGGCGAAAAGTCCTACAGAGCTGCGCGAAGGACAGTTAGCTGACCCAGATCTGAAGAAGATTATTGAAGATCTGGAAGGAGGAGTGGAGATTAATGCTCACTGTTGGACTGGCCGTGGATATCTCATGGAAAAGGGAGTTCTGTACCGCTACAACCCAGACTCGGACAACGAAGAACCTCAGCTTGTCGTACCTGTCGACCTTAGAATGGAGATTCTAAAGGAGTGCCACGACGCACCCGTCGCAGGTCATCCTGGTGTGGAAAGGACTTATCAGAAGTTAGCTCAACGCTTTTATTTCCCTGGGATGCGGCGTGCTGTTGTCGATTATGTAAAATCGTGTATATCTTGTCAACGTTATAAGCCGTCTAATGAGAAGCCACCTGGATTGCTGCAGACACCAGTAATGAGCCAGCGGAATGAGGTCTTGGCAATCGACCTATTTGGGCCGCTGCCGCCAGGTGAAGGTGGAGAACGATGGATTTTGCTGGTAGAAGATACGGCCACTAGATGGGTCGAGTTGTACGCGTTGCGCGAAGCAACTGCGGAGGCTTGTGCTAAGGTATTGATCGAAGAATATTTTCTGAGATTTGGCCTGCCGCGGCGTATTGTGTCGGATAATGGTGTTCAATTTATTTCTGCAGTGATGCAACAGGTAATGTTCATTCTGGACATAAAGCAAGAGCTTTTGCCGCTGTTCCATCCACAAGGGAATCCTGCAGAAAGGAAAAACAGAGACTTGAAGGTACAGTTATCTCTGTTAGTTGGAACCGAACACAACTCATGGCCCCGGCATCTTCCTTCTGTGAGGTTTGCTATGAATTCAGCTAGATGTCAGTCTACAGGCGTTTCTCCAGCTTATTTAACATTAGCTAGAGAGCTAAGATCACCATTGGAGGTGTCGCATGATCCAAGAGCGATATTGGATAAAGAAAATTTTGTGCCGCAAATAACGCCATATTTGAAGAGTTTTTTGAGTTCTTTGGCTGCGATCCGCGAAAAGGTTGAAATCCAGCAAGACAAAAGGAAAGAATATGCGGATCAGGCTCGTCGCGTCGGGGAAAATATTGAAGTCGGAGATAAGGTGCTGCTCGCCACGCATCTACTCAGCAGTGCTCCGAAAGCGTTCAGCAGCAAATTTGTCCCTAGGAGAGATGGTCCATACGTAGTTACCAGGAAGGTTAGCCCTACTACGTACCTGATTGCTCCTGTCGACGAACCTAGCAAGAGTTTGGGAAAGTTTCACTCTAAAGAACTAACACTCTTTCGCGGCCGTGTTGATGATGATCACCTACCAGCTCCGGTTGTACCTAAACGTAATCGGGGTCGTCCTCAGCGTCGTGTTTCGGACTCGGATAGTCCAGTTGAGGTTGCAGATGGTGCTCCAGAACCTCAGGACGTGCCAGTCCATGAACGGGGTCGTTCTCATGAACTGGAGGGGGAGTATATAGCGAACCAGAGGCTCCCTCTCAGGGCGAGTAGGGGTAATGTTCCGGCACGCTATAGGACATAGGCGTTGGCGCCAAGGCCATGCGCCGCTGCGCGTCGGGTAGCGGAGCTTATAAAACTGTTTGCCATAGTTACTCAGTCATAGATGGCGCTCACCGGCGGAAGTCATTCATTACATTCTTAATCGATTATCTATGATGATCGGTCATGTTATCGACATTCACTCTTACGTCATTCTTACTTCCGTTTTCTGTTCTGTTCTCTGCTTGTTCGAGGGTGCATGTCGATACATGTGGTTTTCCTAACATAGCTAATCCAATCCATTGTGATCATAATTATTAGTTTTGATTGTAAACGTATGATTGGTGATACTGATTAAATACGTGGCGAACGTACCCAAAGACTTTTGATTTTAGAAGAAACCCTGAGATGGAGGAGACTTTCCTCCCCTAAAAACTACAATTTCAGCCATTTACGCGCATAGTTAATATACAAAAATCATTCGTCGCTACATCTTCTGAAGACTAAGACAATAAACATAAATGTATGGTTTGCAATGGTGAGCATCTGATTTATTATTGTGATAAATTCTTATTAATGAGTCCCACAGACAGATTAAACTTCATTGTAAAGCAGCGCGCTTGTATCAACCGTTTACGTAGCGGCCATTTTGCTCAACAGTGCAAAGCAACTCCTTGTAAGGTATGTAGAAAAATGCACATTCTCTCCTCCACTTACCTAAAGAGCCTGTTAAAAGTGAAGAAGAGAAAAAGGTCAAAGCGATGTCTTTATCGACCTGTGTAGCTAACAGAACACTCATGGCGACAGTTTTGGTAACTGTATCCTGCGTTGAATCCGAGAAGCAAAGTGAAGCACGCTGCTTGCTCGACAACTGCAGTCAGTCATCATTTATTAGCAGAAAGTTAAAGGATAAACAAGCGATTCAAGGCCAAGTAGTAGAATCCGTTTGTATTACTGGTGTTAATGGTATGGCGTTTGAAGTAGTCGATGCGGTCAATCGCGCGTAAATGCATATAGCACGGCAGTCGATGCGTTCATTGTAGATAAGTTGACCAGTGAGATGCCAAATTATGAAATAGACACATCTGGTTATACTATACCTTCAAACATAGCTTTGGCAGATCCTCACTGGAATAGCACTGCAGAACCAGATCTGTTTTTAGCAGCAGATGTATTTTGGGACGTAATTACTAGTGAAAAAATTAAGTTGGGTCCAGGTAATCCAATAGTACATAATTCAATATTTGGTTGGCTAGTAGCAGGCTCGGCTAGATTCCATGACGATTTTGAACAAAGAGGCAAATTTGTATGTAATTTTAGTCATAGTATTCGTAACCAAAGGCAGAAATTTTGGGAGCTGGAAGAAGTTCCCAAGAAACCAGTTTTATCTCAAGAGGAGGAAGCTTGTGAGCAGCACTTTGTGCAACACACCCGCCGTCTTGAAGATGGGCGCTTTTGCGTCATGTTGCCCCTGAAAATCGAGCCTGAACACTACTTAGGTGAAACTTGTTGGTTAGCTAGAAAAAGATTTGAGCATTTATAATGGCGTTTTCAACGGCAACCTGATGTAAAGGCACAATATGTCTATTTTATTCACGAGTACAATACCCTCGGTCATTTGTCGGAAGTTGAGAGACCACATTTTGCTGTATTTACTCCTCATCACCCCGTGTTCAAGGCGAACAGTGAATCGACTCAATTTCGTGTAGTTTTTGATATGTCAGCCAAGACTAGCAGCGGTCTCTCCATTAACGATACAATGATTGTGGGTCTTACAGTACAAGGCGACATTTTTTTCTATACTCACGAGGTTTCGGCAACATACATACGTTATAACTGGTGATATAGAAAAGATGTACCGTCAGATTATGGTTGAGCCGGACCAAAGAAATTTGCAGATGATCTTGTGGCGAGAGAATGAACATGCACCTATCAAGTATCTTCAGTTGAACACGATAACGTATGGTTCCTCGTGCGCTCCTTTTCTGGCCACAAGATGCCTAGTACAGCTGGCACTTTAATGTAGCGATCCCTTGATGAAAGAAATATTTTTGCATGATTTTTATATTGACGACTTCATCTCGGGTTGTAACTTGTTACTGAAGAGCTAGACACTGCTAATTTTAATCTACGAAAGATAAAAGGTAATTCACAAGATTTGTTGAAAGACATATCCAGAAATTGTAAAGAGAAAGAGCAAGGGAAGCTAAAAATATCAACTGCGACTAGTACGTTAGGTATTGAATGGGACCCTAACAATGATTTTATACTATATACTACTACCCATCGCAAGGGCAAAGGTGCGTGAAAATGAAAGAATCACTAAGAAAATCGTACTTTCAGTATCTTCATGCATTTTCGATCCTTTTGTTCTTTTTTCATGCACAATCACATGAAAAATGATATTGCAGTTGCTGTGGTTGGAGAATATTGGTTGAGATGATGAAATTCCTGCCGATATAGCCAACATGTGGCTCAAATTTTTGAACAATTTAAATTCATTGAAGAATTATCAATCCCACGGCATGTGATGTGCAATAACCCGGTTACTATTAAACTGCATACGTTTTCTGATTCCTCAATTCATGCGTTTGCCGCGTGCGTGTACGTTCGAAGTATCGATGCATCAGGAAACGTGGCAGTAAGACTCTTGTGCTCTAAGGCAAAGGTGAAGCCTTTGAAGAGTACAACCATTCCAAGACTCGAATTATGTGGAGCAGTGCTAGCTGCGCGATTATGTACAAAGGATTATGTGCTCCCGAAAAGCGCAGTTCTGCATCAGAACAAGCATCAATCTTTAATAATGCTCAAGAATCGGTAAATAAATGTAATAGTTACTTCTCTAATGTCGGTGAAACTTGAACTAACCTTCTTTTGAACGAAAGTAATAAAACTCATGAGGCTATCTTAAATGAATTAAATCTCGGACCTCCGGCACCTCGTTCCTTTTTCATGCAGCCAACGGACATCTATGAGGTCAGCCATTTTATATCTCAGTTAAATGCAAAAAGTGCAGCAGGCAAAGACGGCATTAACACGCAAGTGATTAAATATGTCAAAAAAGAAATTGTTACGCCTTTAACACACATACTAAACCTAAATATTACCACTGGGACTTTTTCCAATGACTGGAAGTTGGCTTTAGTCACGCCTATACATAAAAGTGGTGGCAAAAAGTTGCCAGAAAATTATAGGCCCATTTCCCTACTGGGCGTTTTCTCCAAGATTCTCGAGAAAGTTGTAAATAAGCGTCTAGTAAGATATCTTGAAACGCACAGTCTTATCTCAAATGAACAATATGGTTTTAGACAGGGAAGGTCTACGGAGGATGCGGTAAGTAAATTAGTTACTTCAATTTCTGGGTGTCTAAACAGGGGTTTGAGGGTTGTTGGGGTTTTCCTAGACTTGTCAAAGGCGCTCGACACCGTTTCGACTTCTTGCGAAAACTTGAAAATATTGGAATCCGTGGACTTCCCCTTGACTGGTTCAAGAGTTATCTCACAGGAAGATGCCAGTGCCTTCGAGTCGGTGAATATATTAGCAATGAATTACCTGTCAATTTCGGCGTCCCCCAGGGAAGTGTCTTAGGCCCTACGCTTTTCAATATATATGTAAATGATATCCATGATGTACTGCCTAAAGAAGCTATGACCATATGTTACGCTGATGATACTGTGGTTCTCTTCCAGGCTCTTTCATGGGAATAGCCTACGACCTCGCTGAGAGGGGAATGAGTTTAGTAAAAGCTTGGCTTAATAATAATCTCCTCACACTAAATACTTCCAAAACAAAATGTATTAGCTTCTATAAAACAGCAGCCTCACGACCTGACCCGTCAATGAAAATTTGAGTTCATTCAAACTGCAACTCCTTTCCTTGCTCCTGTCCTATCATTGATAGGGTAGAAGTGATCAAATACTTGGGTGTCATGATAGACCAGAACCTTTCTTTCAGTGCACACATTGGCACTACGGCTAAAAGGGTTAGGAAACTTATTTACATTATGAAGTCACTGCGAGAATCAGCTAACACTCAAATTCTGCAATTGGTCTACTCTGCTCTTGTGGAGTCTATACTTGGCTATTGTATATCTGCCTGGGGTGGGGCCGCGCTATCACATATGATTACCTTAGAGCGTGCTCAACGTGCTGTTTTAAAGATGATGTACAAAAAACCTTTCCAATACTGCACGGAATCTTTTTATCAGGATGCACAAGTGCTGAATGTTCGCCAACTTTATATAATCAAAGTCATCTTAAGCACACATTGTCTGCTTATCAACTCACAGCAACATCCCGAATTATTGAAAAAGAGAGTTTTTAAAATTAGCGGGCATCTAGTAAAGACTAGTTTTGCTTAGCGATTTTTTGAGTTCATGGCGCCCTATCTATACGATGAAATTGTGAAGTCATGTGACATAAAGAACTGCTCAGTAAGGGAAGCAAAATCTGTGGTTACAGCTTACCTGAAATCCACAAATTACACTGAAACAGAAAATTTGTTAAAAATTATCGTATAAATTTTACCTGCATTTACACACACACACACACATGTACGTATTCAATATTTCGCTTTTATTTCATTATTACTTATATTATTAAGTTGATTTCTTTCTAAATTCAAAAATTATTTGTGTTTACTTAATAATCCCCAGGATAGGCTCTTGGATTTGTCGTGCAACCTGTTTACTGCATGGTTGCCCCCGATACAGGCATGTCCTAGTGGGGGAACCACAAGATACGCTAACCTGTTTGTTACTTACTTATTTCGCAAATATTTCCTAGTTGATAAGCACTTGAATGTAACATTCATTAATAATAAATAATTTGTATTTGTAGGTTACAGAGTCATTACGAGGCTTAAGTGTGACCAAATATTTTTGGTGTGATTCACGAGTAGTCCTGGGATGGTTGAACTCACCTGCATACAAGCTAGATACGTTTGTGTCTCACCGCGTTGCTGAAGTAAACGAGCTCTGCTCTGACGCTTCTTGGATGTATGTTTCTTCTGCATCAAATCCCGCTGATCTGGCTTCCCGTGGAGTATATCCTGATGAAGCTCAATCTCTGTCGCTGTGGTGCAAGGGACCTACGTTTTTAAAGGAAGCGCACGAGATGTGGCCGGGTCAGCATCATGTTGACATACAGACAAACCTACCTGAGCTAAGAGTGCACGTTTGTAATGTTGAAATACCACCAAATTCGATTATAAAATTTGATAAATTTTTAAAACTGCGACGTATTTTTGCATATGTGGTTCGGTTTATCAACAATTGTAGAAACAATGTAAACAAGGAATAAGAAGCTTTGATTGTCGATGAGTTAGAATCTTCAGAACTGAAACTAGCTTATTTAGCACAAAAAGAAAATTTTCCCAAATCTAAAATAATTTCAAAGATATGCCGAAAATGTACAAACTCACCCCATCTATTGATGAGAATTCAGGATTAGTTCGAGTAGGTGGTCGAATTACTAACAGCCCTGAATATACTTACGACAAAAACATCCGGTGTTGCTAGACGCAAAAAATCAGTATTCTAGATTACTTTAAGAGTATTATCGTGTAAAGCTGATGCATGCGGGACCGCAACTTCTCCTTTCAGTCGTGCATGAAAAATATTGGCCCATTGGTGGCAAAGTTCTGGCTAAGAAAGTATGTTACAGCTGCATAATATGCAAACGAATGAAAAGGGCAGTTGCACATCAAATATTAGGTAACCTACCTATGCAAAAGGTGACCGCTGGGTTCCCCTTTGAGGTTATAGGGACTGATTACGCAGGATCTTTTATGATTGTAAATAAAAAGGGACGCGGAGCTAAGCTGTTAAAATGTTATCTCTGTGTGTTTGTTTGTTTCAAGACTAAAGCAGTACACCTTGAATTGGTGAGTGATTTGACCACAGAAGCATTTACATTGGCTTTGCGCCGCTTTCTCTCTCGTCGTGGGAAACCTCGCGAGATATTTTGTGATAATGGCACAAATTTTGTTGGTGCCAATCGTGCCATATGCAAAGTCACAGCTGTGACAGACATTACAAGTGAGGAAGGTATAAAGTTTAAATTTTCACCAGTGTATACGCCTCATTTTGGTGGTCTTTACGAAGCAGCTGTGAAATCGGCCAAATTTCACATGAAAAGGGTCTTAGGTGACACGCATCTCACATTTGAGAAATTAGCGACTCTTTTGTCGCAAATAGAAGCTATCCTGAACTCCAGACCATTGATATTCATGTCATCTGATCCTAAAGACCATTGTCCTTTAACTCTTGGGCACTTCCTGATCGGAAGATCACTCACGTCACTGCCCGCACCAGAGTTGCAAAATGCTAATCCAAGTCGTCTCTGCAGATATGCTTGAACAAGTACGACACCATTTTTGGACCAGGTGGAGTCAAGAATATATCTGCAAGCTTCAACAACGTACAAAGTGGCAAGATAGACAGCCAAATTTTGAAGTTAACCAGATGGTACTGATCAAAGATGACAGCAGCCCCCCCATGAAGTGGCCGCTAGGTCGTGTTCACCCAGGGACAGACGGAGCTTGCAGTGTTGTCGACGTCAAAACCAGCAAAGGCATCTTGAGACGAGCCATCCACAGGCTATGTCCATTGCTAGATGAAGAATAAAAAGGAATCCACAACTTTCAAGGAGGTGGAGATTTGTTTATACTAAACAAGGACTTGCGCTGGAGCTACCCTGCCTCTCGCGCCCCTCACACCACCGGGCTCCGACTCGCCACGCCGCTCGGTCATTCGTTCACATTCTATCTATCACCGCTCTCGTGACAACTTATTTAAATTTTGAAGAACAATACAATACAATACAATACAATACAATATAATATGCTTTTATTGTACACCAAAAGAACAGAATAACATTAATAGCTTAAAACTAGATACATTAGTGCACAGTTAGGCGGCCTTATTGCCATTAGGCAATCTCTTCCAGGCAACCTAGGAAAAGGAAAATATTTTAGAAGCAGCGGGAGCTGACTATTAATAACAAAAAAAAAAAAAAATAATAATATGTCCTCTTCGGAGAGTTATAGAAATATAAATACATAATAATAATAATAAACTACATACTATAAAATACTATAACAAAAATAAAATATAATGTACCTAGGTATTATTACTATACATAAACTACATGCTAATACATATTTAATAAATAACTGACTTTACACAAAACTTTTTCAAAAATGGTAACAACGAATAGCTCTTAATAACCACTTTGAGACTCAAAGTGTTTCCTCAGTAGGTTTTTAAAAATATTCAATGACTTTGCCTGCCTAATAGACGCAGGTAAGGCATTCCACTGACGCACTGCCCGGACTGTAAATGAGTCATAGAAGAAGTTAGTAGGTTCTACCGGACAGACGAGTAGATTTACAGTACCGGAGCGAGGCGGGCGCCCGTGGAGTGAAGTACGAAAATTGAAGAACTTGTAATAAAAAAATATTTATCAAGAAAATTTTATTTAATTGAAGAGGAAATCCTACAGATAGTATAAATTGTACTTCGAAGAGTGTGCTCAAGAGCTTCACGACCTTGTTCCACCAGCTTTCTTTTACCATCGGACATCCAGACGCACCGCCGGATACCATCCATACCTGGTTGTCATTCCGCCAATCCGAACTAACCGCTTGCAGTCATCATTTATAATGCGCACTGCTAAAGAGTGGAACTCACTACCTGCGTCTGTGTTTCCAAACGCATACAACCCTAATCTCTTCAAAGTAAGAGTGAACAGGCTTGTTCTGGGTGAGCTCGCTCCATCTTAGACTCTGTCTCTGTCCTATGACCTAGACTAGAGTCAAGAGCAAACCCATCATTAGTTTATAATAATAATAAAAAATTTGCCTCATAAAAATTTTGCCATATTCATCTCAATAACATGATGAGATTATTTAAATTTAAATGAAAGCCAGCCTCGATCAAATCGTGTAATTTGTTGTATGTGATGGACCATTCCGGCCTTTTTATGTACAGTCTGTAAAAGGTAAATGTTCGTAAATATGTCGGAGGAAGCTTGCCTGAAGCAACAAGAGGGCTCTCCTGCGTTTCCATGGGCACGTAGTGGGTACTCAGGCAAATCAGGAAGAATCTAGAAATGGTCACAAATCAGAGTTTTATTAGTCTCGCAAATAATTATGCACTTAACAGAATAATTACGCACCAAAATGCATCTAAACGAATGCAATGAACGTGACTTAAATATTGCTTACGACGACACGGCTAAGCCTGAGAAGTCACGCGTCCTCGTCGTGGGTAGTATCTGTAACAAGGAATGATATTTTGTAGCAAAATCATCTGCTCGGCCTTACCTGACAAGAAAGTTTAGGTAGGTACACAAATAGAAATTGAAAAGATGCCTCATAGTAAGCCAACAAAGCTAAGAATCAAAATAAATTAATTTTGTAAACTCTACAATCACAATAATAGTACACATACTCGTTAAAATGACCCCGCTGCTCAGCAGCAAAATAAACAATCAAGTCAACTAACCACTGTACTCTGTACACTAGCCCCAAAATAAAATAGTCTTACGCAAAGACCCCGGTCCTCGCCACGTTCCCAGCCGCGCACCGCGCCCTGAACGACTCTACTGAATCGCAGTTACGACTACGACTAGAGAACATAGTTAGACCAAAACGAATTAAAAAATCACACAATAGCAATTTTAATCGAATATTTACAAACTAGAAGAAGTACCTTCCCCAAGGTCATTCGACTTTACATCGTCACAAACATTTAACTCGCGTATTTTACTTTGAGGCATCTTTCTGAGACGATCGTGCGCGTACTTGTAGGTTCGGTTACTGGTCAACGATTTTAAACAATAACGGTCTCCATCAAGCACTTCTGTTATTTGGAATGGACCCTTATACTTCAAATCCAATTCCGTTTGATTACGTTCCTCGTTTTGGAGTAAGACAAGATCACCGATGTTAAATTTAACTTATTTGGCCTTTGTACTGTCAAAACGCGCCTTATCATAACTAGCGTTACGTGTCATGTTGCGCGCTGCCTGTTCCCAAACATCGGTAATATCTATTCCAACTTCAGTATTGTCAGCTGCTAGAATACTAAGCGGCCTCGCTACGCGACCGATCAAAAGCTCAAGGGGGCTTGCCTTGGTAACCCTATTCACTGTACAGTTCAAGGCAAGTTGTACGTCATCAAGAGCTTCCTGCCAAGATTTGTTCGACGTCTCTACCGCGGTAAGTATTCCCTTAAGCGTACTCATCATGCGCTCTACCTGGCCGTTTGTGCGAGCTGAACTTGTCGCAATAAGGTGGAGGTGAATACCATGCGTGTCACAATAGTCTTTAAAATCTTTGCTTCCAAAGCAACGACCTTGGTCGGCTATAACGCGTGAGGGTGCACCAAATAGAGTAACGCTCGAATTCAGGGCTTTAATGGCACTAGCTGCATGAATACGGACCGTGTGATAAAGAAGTGTATACTTAGTAAAAGCGTCTATTAACACTATCACGTATTCTTTTTGATCGTTATTGCCGCTTAATTTGCCGGTAATATCAATATGTACAGTGTTCCATGGAACAGTTATTTTCGGAATTGAATGCAGCTCGGTTTGGACGCAACCGGAGTGAGATTTTGAGACTTTGCAGGTTATGCAATTTTCGACGAATTTACGTACGTACTTAGCCATTCCGTCAAACCAATAATGCTCGTATACTTTTTCTAATGTTTTATCCGCACCGAGATGCATAACCGATTCGTGCACGTGATTTATAACGGACCAGCGAAAAGCGCGTGGTACTATTGGCAGACAACGCGTCCTATCATTTCTCTGAACTCTACGATGCAATAAACCGGAGCGTAGTTCGTAAGTTTTGGCA
The DNA here is from genome assembly GCA_027580185.1 of Tuta absoluta. Lineage (NCBI taxonomy): Eukaryota > Metazoa > Arthropoda > Insecta > Lepidoptera > Gelechiidae > Tuta > Tuta absoluta. Next base: position 350,060 of record JAQAHW010000099.1, on the reverse strand, counting down.
ATGTCCGCAGGGAGTTGATTCTCTTTTAACATCACAACAATAGCCTAAATCTTGTCATCCTGTAACTGCTCAGCAAAGAACCAATTGTCGTTAAGAGTAGTCAAATTAACTCGCTTTCGCTCTATCTTTTTGTGGACAACGGTTGACACGTTTTCGGTCGGCGGTAGAACCTGTTCAGGCAATGGGTTGCGTGAAAGAAAATCTACATGGCTCATGCGCCTACCCTCCCTATAGACAATCTCAAAATCATACGTTTGTAAGAAAACCGAATGGCGATGAACACGCGGGGAAAGGTTAACCTTTTTGTGAGACGCCTTGAGAGAGTTACAATCTGTAACGACGACAAAATGACGCCCTTGCAAGTAATGATGAAATCGTTGTACAGCCTTTACCACCGCCAGAGTTTCCAACTCATACGAGTGGTATCTCGACTCGGCGTCCGTGGTTCTCCGGCTGAAATATTCCACCACACGCAGTTGGTCTTCGACTTTTTGGAACAAAATACCGCAGTAACCAACTGCACTTGCATCAGTGTGCAATTCCACCTGAAGATCAGGATTATAAATTGTGAGCACCGGTTTTTCGGTTAAAACTAAAATAATCCGTTGTCTGACCTCCTCACGCTCTGGCTTCCAGTTGAATTGGGCACTGGTATTCAAATGAAACAAGGAAAGCATAATGCGCGAAAAATCCTGTACAAACTTCCGAAAGTAGGAGGCGAGACCTATGAATTGTCTCAACTGTGTGCAATTTTCAGGGAGCGGAAGCTTGCTAAGCGCCTCTATTTTCCGGGGGTTTGGGCGGACTTGCCCAGAAGAAATCTCGTAGCCGAGAAACTCGACTCGTTGTTTGAGGAATGAGCATTTCGAGACATTTAGAGAGAAACCAGCATCGGTTAAAGCAGCTAACACCTCTCTTAGCCTAGCGAGACCTTCAGGAATATCATGTGATGGAATCAAAATATCATCGATATACAAAATGGCATACGAAGTAGCCAAAGGTCCTAAAGCCTTCGAAACGGCTCGCTGAAACACACTGGGCGCATTGCGTAGACTGAAGGGCATAGCTAAGTACTCGTACTGCCCCTCAGGGGTCACAAATGCCGTGCGCTCAATGCTTTCAGGGTCTACAATAGGTATCTGATTAAAGCCGTTGGCGCAATCTAAGCAGGTAGAATAATTCGCACCATTCAACCTCGCGATTTGATCTTCTATACGCGGCAATGGAAAGCGATCTGGTACTGTGTTCAAATTTAGCTCGTGATAATCTTCTGAACCGTCACGTTTCGATATGAGTAGAATCGGGCTAGCAAACGGAAAATTACTTGGTCGGATTATATTTGCACTGAATAACTCGTCTATTTTACTACGCACTACCTTGCATTCTCGTGGGCTAAGCCAATAAGGACGACGGTACACGGTACGAGTCGGGTCTTTTAAGCGAATTTTCATCTCACCTCTTGTTACTCGCGCTCGGGGTAATCCGTTGATAAACGCAAAAAAAACTCGCATAACAAATGCATCGACTTTGACTTCCGGGTTGAGCATAAGCACACGTGGTTTTGCGGTTATTTTCGAATTCGGGTGTTTTGATCAATCCTAGTGATTCATTCCTGTTGATTTGTGTTCTTGTGGTGGTTTTGGTTTTGTGTTTGTCATATAGTAAGTGATTATTATATATATTTGTTTATATACTGTGTAAATATGAACGGGGGGACCCCCCCGATGACCCCGGGGGAGGTTATGATAAAAACAATGGTGGTAATCCTTTCCAAAGTTTATTAAATGTTGTCGAGATGGAAGTAGATGAGCAGCAGCGTCTTGCTAAAGATCAAGCTTCTAAGAGGCGTAATGTAGACGAACAGAATGTTTATCATCCCCCACCAAAAAAATCGGTAAATAAAATTGTTGCCCCCTCGATCCAATCCACATTCACACTACCTGAATATGAGAATGATAAAAGAGTTTATGGCGATCATGACGTTGCTCCTTTCATTGTTCACATCAGCAAAGTAGTATCTGAACAATCGGTGGATACTGGCACAACTCTGCGTCCCATCAAATTCGGTCATTTTATGTATCACAATAAGATACAAAACATTGTAAAGGATGGTATAAAGCGAGTTGGCCGCAACAGAATCTCGGTAGAATTCAAGACCGCATCAGACGCGAATGCTTTTCTGCAGCACCCATCTCTAGCCCCAGCCAAATATGAAGCCATTATTCCGTCATTTAATACGACACGAATGGGTATAATCAGGGATGTGCCTGTTGAGTGGACTTTGGAGGAGCTTGTTCATGCGATAGAAGTACCATCTGGGTCTGGCAAAGTAATAAGAGCCCGTAGGCTAAATCGAAAATCCATTGGCGAAAATAATGCACCTACTTGGATACCAACTCAAACTGTTGTGCTTACTTTCCTAGGTCAAAAACTTCCTCCACAGGTCTACTGTTTTTACACTTCTTTACCCGTTCAGACTTATGTTCTGCCTACAATTCAATGCAACAAGTGCTGTAGGTTTGGCCATATAGCTGCAAAGTGCAGGTCGTCAGATCGCTGCTTTGTTTGTGCAGGGAGTCACCCTGGTATTACTTGCTCCAAAAACATCCCAACTTGCCTTTTTTGCAGTGTTAGCCATAAAGATACTGACCCTAATTGCCCGGAACATTTCCGCCAGAAGAACATTAAATTGGTAATGTCCCAGGAGAATATCTCCTACATTGAAGCATCAGCCCGTTTTCCTCAGGTTCGTAAATCTTTTGCTGACGCATCTCGAAACTCTCCTGCTCTTAATAGAAACCAACCTCAATTCCAACCTGACCATTCACTTTCTCAACCGCAAACTTCATCGTCATACAAAAAAACAGTGTATACAGAACGTCGTTCCCCCTCCCCTGCGTCTTCTGGTGTTTACAATAAGGTGGCGCACATGGCATTAATTAATACTCCAATATCATCCACTTCAAATGGCTGTGCTTTATCCTCCGATTCCCTTGACGTCGATTACAATTTCATTGCACTGTTATTATCAACTTGTATAAAGTTTTTATCTAAAACGAGTCAGAACGATATACCGAACAACATTCGCGACAAACTGTCTGAGCTAATTAACACTACTTACAATGCCAGTATTCCTTCAGTGGAACTGTCGCAGCGTAAAACATAAGAAGAATGAATTATTATTCCTAATTAACCAATATAAACCATCCCTTCTTGCCGTCCAGGAGATGTGGCTTAAGCCTGGGATTCCATTTAGGGTCCCTGGTTATTCCTGTCTCCGGGATGACAGAAGTGATGGTCGCGCTGGAGCTGCTATTTTAGTATCCAGATCTGTTATTTTTAATCAAATTAATTTGCCTTCTCACAGTGATACATTTAATATAGTTGCTGTGAGAGTATTTAATATATCTTTTGTATCTATATATATTCCTAATCCATCTAGCTCAATTCTTACAAATTTTAGGTCTATCATTTCTACCCTCCCACCCCCGCTTATTATTATGGGAGATTTCAACATTCACCATTCCTCGTGGGGCTCATACTACTGTGATTCCCTTTCTTCTCCTTTTCTTGATATCTGTGATGAACTAAATCTCTGCATTATTAACGATGGGTCCCCTACTCGTAGAGTCCCCCCATCTCATGACCCAAAAAGTGCTGTGGATATAACTCTTTGCTCTCCTGCTGTGTCTTCTCTTCTTACCTGGTACATTCTCTCTAATTCTCATGGAAGCGATCATTTTCCCATTGTTATTTCACAGCACGATTCTAGAAGTCCTGACCTTCAGAATATCCCCAGTCCTATGGCAAAATTTAACCTATCTAAAGCTGATTGGTCTCATCTTAAAATTACCCTAAATTCTGAGTTATCTCAACTTCCCCAAATTTCCACTGATAATGTTCTTTCCGTATATGTTCTGTAACGTTGTACGTTATTTAGAATCAAAATACTACTAAGTCTACATAAATTACTAATATCGATAACAATGAAAGATCTTTACGACTCGAATCGGTAATCGTTCACCGGCCACTAGCACATCACTAGTGAAAAAACTAGTTTAACGGCTACGGCGTCCTTTCTTGACCCCGACGCGTTGACCATTCACTAAAACCGCTCGTCGCGAGCGCACGTTCTACTTCTACAAATCTTTCCCGCTAACTACATACGCGGTGGAAGAATAAAAGTCATTCTGGCTTCCTATATTATTATTCTACATTTGTGAGTGTTTCGGATCCCATAACAGGGGTGAGTTTTCATCGTTATTGTATAGGATGTACCTTGTACCTAACCTTCTTGTAAGCAAATCTCTAAGATTTCTGTGCCGCTCGTTTAGTGTTTTAAAAAGTAAAAGCAGTTAATACCTATACCTAGACTATCCTTATAATATCTAACGGCACAGAGATCTTGGAATGAAGAACGGCCTCTAAAGTCTTTGTTCTTCTGGGAATTCCAGATCCAAGTTACGGCTTAGGACAAGCCTACTCTTGTACCTAAGCGCTTGGTACCTACCAGCAAGTCTGCATTACCCGGCGACAACCTACGCGTCGCCGCTGCATTCTCGGTCGACGAGCTACGCGTCACGTCTGGTCACAGTCCCACCGTGACCGTTTGTATTGCGGCTACCCTCTACTGTGGCACTTTTGGTGCAAACTGCGTGTGTGCCGGATTATTAAGGCCAGTTTATTTATTCTATTACTAAGTGGTGCTTAGCTCGAACTGTAATAGGAAGGAACGAAAATATAGGCTTTTAATTTAATCGAAATTGTTTAAATTAACGAACCCAATCTACCTACTTCTATTCTGTGACGCCTACACGTCACAGTGGCGCCCTTTCGTGGTTTTTTTGCGTTCCGACCTATTACTTTTCTTGTTAGGTATACCTACTAACTTTTATTTTTTTAGCACTGCACGGCGGCCATACCTTGTAAGCGGAAAGGTGACCTTCGGCTGCTTTCTTCTTATTCTATTTTTCTTTTTCTATCACCTTTTCGTTTTTGTTTTTTTTTAATTTGTAAAGATTTGCAATTTTTTTTTCTTCTTCTCATTTGTAATTTTATTTTCTTATATTTATCTACCTTCCACTTATTTTTCTACTATTGTTAAACGGTGGTAGGGTTCTGTGCAAAACCCGCCTGGGGTAGTACCACCACCACGCCTATTTCTACTGCCTAGTCTTCTGTTTCGGTTGAAGGGCGTGGGTACCAGTAAACTACTAGCACAAGAGATAATCTATCTGAAGTCTCACAGTGGGCAAGGCTATTTTGGTTCAGTACCTAACTACCTACTTACCGTGTCCAACTTGCCACTGGTTTTCTTTTCTTTTGTTTTCTATGTAATTTCTTGCGAAAGGCATTTATTTTGATATATTTTTTATTTTACTTATTATACAACTACTACATTAACTACAATCAATATAATATTTTTACTTTTGCTACTGCTTGCTTGACAAAATAATTCTTTTCGCAACTTTTATTCATATAGTACTACTGTAACTTAATTTTCAACTGCCATCTTATTCTAAATTTTAATTTGCATCTACCGCTTATTTAATTTTCGTGTTTACCCACTTTTGGGATAAGTTTATTTTGCACCAACTGATTTTGTATGTTATAATTGTTTCTACTGCATTATTAACTACTGTATTTTGCTTATTTGCTACTCTAACGATGAACACTCAACCGGTTATCAAATATTTTCTTTTGAACAAGGATGAACTAACGTACGAAATTCTAATTCGTGGCATTGAACCTGCGTCCAATGTCATTGAGCTAAAAAGACAAATAGCTAAAATTGTACCAACGCTTCCTAGCCAGGACATCGCAGAGTCTGGTCTCGATGTTACTACTGATTTGAGTGAGGTATCTAATTCTGTAAAAGAGTTGGCAGGACGCATAAAATCTCTAGAGGAGAAATTTGAACAGAGCCCTTTCGAGCGAGCACGTGCACTCAGCGCGCATATCTACTATCGGCTTAATCGCATTACTGCTACTGACGCTTCTAGCACTTCTTCGTACAATTCAGCTTCTACAACTTTTAAAACGCTTTTAGCAAAATTGAACGCTTTAAAAAAGGAACTAGAACCTCCTCAACCTCAAACATCAACTGCCGGCAACCTACCCACAATTGTCGTCAATTGTGATCATGGAGGGGATAGCAGAATTCCTCACTTCAACGGTGAAGGTTGTGTTCGAGTTTTTCTACAAAATCTAAAAGAGTATTGTGTTGCTAAAAATATTTCTAATGATAAACTGTTATCAATCGCTCCGCAGCTATTCTTAGGTAACGCTAAGCATTGGTTCCGTAGTATTAAGGACACTATAAATACGTGGGCAGAACTTGAAAAACAATTAATTGCTGATTTTTCGCTGTTCAATCATGACTACAGGCTATTGAAGGAAATAAACAGTCGTACTCAAGGCGAATCAGAAAATATTGTAATATAATGTCTCAGATGTTCGCTAGATTAATAGACCCGATCTCGGAGAAGGAGCAACTTCAAATTTTGCTTCATAACATAAGACCCTGCTACGCTAATGTCTTATCTTCAAACCCCTCTAGCACAGAATCTATTTCTGAACTACGTTCTGTTTGCCAGAACTATGAAAAGATCAAATGCATGACTTCTCAGTTTCATGAGCCACCTAAAGTCTCAGAAAACACAATTGCACCTGACTTAGCTTTCAATTGTCCACTTGAAGTCAAAAATAAATTTGTCAAAAAGAATTACAATCCTAACTACAACAAATACAATTCTAGCTACAAGAACTACAATTCCAACTTCAACAGATATAATGCTAACAGTAATGGTTCTAGCGAGCAAAGTCAACCATTCAAAAATAATAAAGCGTTTGAACGCAATTCGCAATCGCAGATTTCTCCGGTTGCATCTATTCAATCTAGCAATAGACCTAAATTTTGCCCTCGCTGCCGTTCTTCTAGCCACTCCCTATATGAGTGCAGACAAGATCGCTACCCGATCTGTTTCAAATGCGGCAAGAAAAATGTAATATATCCGAATTGTCCTGTCTGTAAAGCTAACAATTCAAAAAACTAGTTATGTATGATTGTCGCAATGAACTACCTAAATTTGAGAAAGACGATTGGAATGACTGGTTGAATACAGTTAAAGTTTTCTTTTCTGGTTATTTTATTGCTTCAATCATCAATGATAAACCTACTAACGATGAGCGAGCTTATGCTACTGTTAAGGTTCGCGATGAGGAATGTTATGGTTTGCTCGACTCCGGTTCAGCTGTATCCGTGTTAGGTAGCAACTTCCATCAACATTTTTTTGATAATGGATTTACACTACAAGAATGTGATCAGCTACAAACTTTTACTGCTGCTGGCGGTCAAAATCTATCTGCTATTGGCTACATCCAACTACCAATCTCCTTTGAGAAACAATTGCATATACTAAAGTTTTATGTAATACCTGAAATTCAATCTACAATGATCCTAGGCATTGATTTCTGGGATAAATTTGGTCTTTTCCCTAAATTTGTGAAATCTATTTCGTTTTCTACAACTACTAAAAATCAAATATCAGCTGTATCTGCAATACCTAAAATGGTTCATTCTTATGACGAACTAACTACTCATCAGCGCACTGCTGCTGATAGCATCATTCAGCGATTTGAGGACATCTCGACACAAAAACACGGTCTTGGTCGTACTACCTTGGTATATCATCGCATTGATACTGGTGATTCGCCACCTATTAGACAAAGATACTACCGAATGTCTCCTGAGAAAATTCGTGTATTATGTTCTGAGCTCGACTTGATGTTACAACTGGGTGTGGTTGAAGAATGTGAGAGTCCCTGGTCTTCTCCGGTTCTACTAATTCGGAAAAAGGATGGATCCATGCGTTTTTGTCTAGACAGTCGCAAGCTGAACTCTCTAACTAAGAAGGATGCCTACAAATTGCCCTATATTTCTTCAATCTTAGATAATTTGAAGAATGCTAAATATCTAACTACTATTGACCTTTCTAAAGCATTTTGGCAGATTCCGATTGCAGTAGAAGATCGTGATAAGACGGCTTTTTATATTCCTACTCGTGGTACTTACAGATTTGTAACCATGCCTTTTGGTCTCACCAATGCTCCAGCCACTCAGCAACGACTTGTTGACATTCTCTTCTATGGACCTGAATTTGAGAACTCCATATTCGTTTTCGTGGATGACATTGTAATTGCTACTCCAGACTTTCAATGTAGAAAAGTCTACGTTTTTTCGCAATGAACTCAAATATCTTGGCTACGTTGTCAATTCTAAGGGTTTACAGGTTGATCCTGGTAAGGTCGACGCTATTTTAAAATTTCCTACTCCTGCAAATAAAAAAGACGTAAAACGATTCCTTGGTACTGCATCCTGGTATCGTCGTTTTGTACCTAATTTTAGCTCTTTTGCTGGTCCGCTAAATAAACTGACTTCGACTACTAAGAAATCTGGCGGATTTGTTTGGACGAAAGAGGCGGAAGAGTCCTTTACTAAACTAAAAGAATGCTTGATATCTGCACCGATTCTTGCTTGCCAAGACTTTGATAAGGCCTTCCAAGTCCATACTGATGCCAGTGACTACGGTGTCGGTGCTATGCTGACCCAGACTATTGACGGTGTTGAGCATCCTATTGCCTATATGAGCAAAGCATAATCTGCTCAAGAAAAGAACTACAGCATTACCGAACGCGAAGCTCTAGCAGTTCTGGTTGCTTTGGAACACTGGCGTTGCTACTTAGATAACGGACATAAGTTCACGGTCTATACAGACCATTCTGCTCTAAAATGGTTTCTGAATCTAAATAACCCAACTGGGCGTCTTGCGCGCTGGGGTGTCCGTCTTTCTGCATTCAATTTTGACATGAAACATCGCCGTGGCATCGACAATGTTATTCCTGATGCTTTGTCTCGAGCTAGTCGTATATCTGCTATAGATTCTACACCTACGCCTTACTATGACCCAGTTTCTACTACTGACGATTGGTATCGAAACATCTACCAGGGTTGCCAATCTAGTCCTACGTCATTCCCAAATGACATGGTGAAGAACAAACGTTTATATCGCTTTATGAAGGCGAAATGTACGGTCGCGTTCTAAAGTGGAGTCATAGTTAACACAAACCTCAGAAAACAAGTCGCTCGCACCCGCGGCGACACTCACACAATGACACAAATGACGTATAACATACTATTATTTGACGAACTACCATTGTATAATAGGCTGAGTAGTATTGACTATTTCACTACATGAATCATTAGCTTCGGTAGCGTGGTCAGTAGCACGGTCAAGCAAATTCTTGACCGTTATTGTGGAGACAATGGATCGAATCCCGATTTCTTCGTTCTAGTTTTTATTTTATCAAATGAAGCAAAATTTAGTAAATTTTGAATTACATTTTAGTTGTTGCTAGATCGTTTGCGAGATAGTGCGTGTGCTAAGTGATTTTTTTTAACCTAAGTTTATTTATTAAACTTCAGTGTTTATTTCTTCGAAATGCATACTATTATCAGTTTGCAGGATAAGCAGCGTATTGTTGCGCTGCAATTATCTGTGGCGTTGCATGATATTGGATTTAATTTAACTCAAATTGTTAATCAGACTGGTCTGGCCGTAAGTATAGTTTTATTTCATTACAATTGTATTTTAAATATTAAAAACTTTGACTCATAGTATGTTGGTAGCTGTGAACCGATTAGTATAAACTTTTTTATTAATAATGCTACATTGTTTTAGTGGAAGACTGTTAAACGTTGGGTTACACGTTTTGAAGAGGAAGGTAGCGTAAAAACTCGACTCGTCTTATTAATGATTCACAGCGGAGGATGATGGTGTAACAATATGAAGAAAATGGTTCTGCCGCTGGTCCAGACGAATTAGTAGCACAAGAAACAGGGCGTGCAACTGCCGCTAATTATGTTGATATGCTACAGGAAAGCATGCTACCGACGACGGTGCGAAATGTTTAACTGTTTATCCTGCTAGTGAAGTTCCTCGTTTTGCATTTGTCCAGGATAAATTGTCCAGTGCATCGAGCTGCCGTGGTGAATAATTGGTTAAGTCAGCACCCAGATATCCAAGTTATTCGTTGGCCAGCAAAATCTCCGGACTTAAATCCCAAGAGAATTTATGGGGTTTAATGGTGCAAAGGTGGGACATGCGCAATGAAAGAACTACAGAAGCTTTAGAGGCTCACTGCCTGGGAGTGTGGGAGAGTACCAGAGGAACTGATATATGCACTTATTTGGTCGAGTCTAATAAGTGTTTATTAAGTGTTGTTGAAAACAGCGGAGGTAACACCAAATACTAATTATGTAAGCGGCGATTTTTACTTAAGATTCCAATCAGACCCGATCTAGCATACATTGCTTGTATTTCATTATAATATATGAATATACACAAAATAATCAGCAATGTATGCCGAAGCGGGCCTGATAAATCGTTGCTCACTCAACCTCTGTTTACCTGCTTACCCGCCTACTATTGTAGTAGGTATTTGTGGAGCATTACATTAGCAATTAAATTATGCTAAAACATCGATATATATTTATATAAGATTGATCATTATTAGTCAGTTATCTTAAGGCCTTGCTTCAATATCTTTTCATTACGAAAACGAGTACTTAAGCTTAAACCTTGAGATGTAGGCAAATAACTGATTTATTATTATTACAATTACTTTTACTTCCGAGGAAAGTGCATCATCGTTAAACATAGAACAATAAAATAATTACTAACGAAATTATTACTTAAATAACTTTATTGAAAGATTCAATCCAAGATTTGGATCATTCCTATGATCTTATAAATAATTACCTATCAATAATGTTTCAGCTAATGAACACTTAATATCATTTTACATAATATTGTGTTTTATCATTCAAACAAAACTATTAACTAAGTATTACGACAGCAAGTATTTTATGTAGTTTTACATACTCGTATCTTATGGTTACCAAAAGTTCTCATTCATGTCATTATGTTATTTACATAAAGTGATACCATACCTACCAATAAAATAATTTCTTACCTTACTTTTTGTTTTATTACAATATTATAGGTTTATGTTTTTAGATATAATATTTTGATACATATTTACAATAAACATTTATAGATATTATACATAGATGAATATATAGAACAATATTATATAAAATAATTTTTACTGGAGAAAATATGGTAAAAACATTTAAAAAAACATTATTCAACATACAGAGATCGGATGGGAACCCGGTTCCGTTCTGATTAGAAGGTAAGAACTATTACCGCTAAGCTACGGTAGCTTGTGATCAATACGACGAAATAAAGATATGTAATCTATTGCTTTGCTACAAGTGAACGAATAAGGATAACTATAATACGGTTTTAGACAAACCAGTGTGATGTATACTTTGTGGTGATGTGGTGGCGAATAGGCTATCACCGAGTAATTATTTCAAAGATTACATAGATGTCGCTTATAGGTGGTAATCTGTTTAAGTTTTAATGCTACGCCTTAAGGTGGACTTTTCTACTTACAGTCGATAATCTTACGTGTGTGCGTAAGTTAGTAAAGTAAGTACAGAGGATAATAACCCGTATTGCAATCTGTCAAGTGGTCTAACTATGACTCCACTTATGAATCCGACCGTACCTTACAAGACGATTTCCAATGGAAAGAGGTAGTTCCATCTGAGGCTAGATCGGAAATAATTCTTCAAAACCATGCTGTTCCAACCGCTGCACACTTCGGTGTCGCTAAAACATACAGACGCCTTGCCTTGAACTACTTCTGGCCGGGTATGTATTCAGATGTAGTAAAACTAGTTACATCCTGCGACATCTGTGTTTCTCATAAACACCAAACTCATTCTCCACTAGGTGAAATGGGCGATCCTAAAGTCTGCTCTAGGCCTTTTCAAATGATCAGCGTAGATCTCGTTGGACCTCTCCCTCCAACTAGAAAACAAAATTGCTATATTTTTGTGGTTACTTGTTGTTTTAGCAAGTATTGCTTACTATTCCCAATCAGACGGGCTACTGCTGAAATAATTACTAGGATTTTGGAAGAGGATGTTTTGCTGGTTCATGGAATACCATCTACTATTTTAATGGACAATGGTAAACAATTTGTAAGCGCGACATTAAAACAGATGCTTGCTAAATACAAAGTCCCTAACATACATTTCACGCCCAAGTATAGTCCTCACATAAATACTGTAGAGCGCTATAACAAAACGATCATGACCGCGATTTCTACATTCATCGGTGATGATCAGCGTGTATGGGATCTTCTTGTACCTAAGATACAATTTGCTCTAAATTGCTCTGTTAACGAGATTACAGGCTACTCGCCCTCGTTTCTTGTCCACGGTCGTGAGTTGATTACTTGCGGATCTATTTACGCTAATGCCGAATTCGATGACGAGGTTATCTACCAGCCTCGTGATCCTTATGCTGAAAACCTTGGTGCTTTATCAAGTGTGTTTGACAAAATGCAACTTGCCTTACTACAGGCGCATGCTAAGAACCGCACTTCTTATAACCTACGCAGAAGAACTGCTGAGTTCAATGTGGGGGATACTGTGTGGAAAAGAACATTTTATCAGAGCGACAAAGATAAATATTTCAACAAAAAACTGGCCCTATATTTGTAAAGTGCACAGTTATAGGTAAAAAGTCACCACTTGTCTATGAGCTTGCTGATTCTACCGGCAATTCTCTAGGATATTGGCATATCAAAGATATTAAATTAATTAACTACAAAGACTAGTACTTCTGCTGCTTGAATAATATTTTGTCATCTTCTATCTTTCGTTGAGTTTTTATTTTTATAAAATGTATTTAAAAACTCTGTGTGTTGAGTGATATTCTACAATATCATCTCTGTTGTAAGGTGAGTGATATTTCTATAATATCATCTCTGTTGTAAGGTTTGGTGTGATTGAGGATGCATATTAAGTTGAGGTACGTAAGTGGAAGGATGTTGTGTTCTCGTAAGATAGATTTTCAGCCGGATTTTTTCTTCTAGGAGCAAAAATCCTTCGTCTTTTCGGCGGGGTACTGTAACGTTGTACGTTATTTAGAATCAAAATACTACTAAGTCTACATAAATTACTAATATCGATAACAATGAAAGATCTTTACGACTCGAATCGGTAATCGTTCACCGGCCACTAGCACATCACTAGTGAAAAAACTAGTTTAACGGCTACGGCGTCCTTTCTTGACCCCGACGCGTTGACCATTCACTAAAACCGCTCGTCGCGAGCGCACGTTCTACTTCTACAAATCTTTCCCGCTAACTACATACGCGGTGGAAGAATAAAAGTCATTCTGGCTTCCTATATTATTATTCTACATTTGTGAGTGTTTCGGATCCCATAACAGGGGTGAGTTTTCATCGTTATTGTATAGGATGTACCTTGTACCTAACCTTCTTGTAAGCAAATCTCTAAGATTTCTGTGCCGCTCGTTTAGTGTTTTAAAAAGTAAAAGCAGTTAATACCTATACCTAGACTATCCTTATAATATCTAACGGCACAGAGATCTTGGAATGAAGAACGGCCTCTAAAGTCTTTGTTCTTCTGGGAATTCCAGATCCAAGTTACGGCTTAGGACAAGCCTACTCTTGTACCTAAGCGCTTGGTACCTACCAGCAAGTCTGCATTACCCGGCGACAACCTACGCGTCGCCGCTGCATTCTCGGTCGACGAGCTACGCGTCACGTCTGGTCACAGTCCCACCGTGACCGTTTGTACTGCGGCTACCCTCTACCGTGGCAATTTTGGTGCAAACTGCGTGTGTGTCGGATTATTAAGGCCAGTCTATTTATTCTATTACTAAGTGGTGCTTAGCTCGAACTGTAATAGGAAGGAACGAAAATATAGGCTTTTAATTTAATCGAAATTGTTTAAATTAACGAACCCAATCTACCTACTTCTATTCTGTGACGCCTACACGTCACAGTTCTCTTTAGAGATGCACTCCTACTTTCAGCGAAGAAAACTATTCCTCTCAAGAATTCGGCATCTGATAAAATTCGATCCCTACCCTGGTGGGATTCTGATTGCACAGATGTCTGTAAGCAAAGGAAAAATGCTGAACACATCTATTCGGCTCATATGTCAAATGAGAACTGGATCGAGTTCCAAAGAGTTTCTGCCAATACAGTAAGAACATTATCGGAGAAAAAAAAATGTGGTTGGAATCACTTTTGTGAATCCCTTTCTCCTCGTTCACCGCCATCATTGGTGTGGAGTAATGTGAGAAGATTTCGTAGTGCTGTTTCTGGTGATGCAAATATAACTTTCAATGATCCATCTAATTGGTTACATGGGTTTGCTAACAAGCTGGCCCCCCCTTCAGCTCCGACCTTTAATGAATCATTAATCTTTTCTTCTAATGACACGCCTCATGACAAATTCGATGCACCATTCTCTCAGGAAGAGTTATCTTTAGTTTTATCTGAACTCAAAAATACTTCTCCAGGGGTTGATGGAATCCCATATGCATTCCTCGGCTGCTCAAATGTAAAACACAGAATATGCCATTTTGCTAATTTTACAGTAGCGACGGTTTTAGAAGATTATGTTTACATATGACTTTAAAGGTATTTTAGGTAGTGTTTTTGTATTTAAAATAAATATGGTGATCTACAGAGTCATTTATGTTAGTTATCATCGTTCTAATATGTACGTAACATCAAAATATTTATTAATGTGTGGATATTCCGTGTTGAAACTTGTTAAAAAATAAAAATATAAAAATAAATCAAACTTAAAACAAGGAATATGTAACAAATTAAATAGAAAATAAACCAATAATATGTTTTTATTTTGAAAAATCGTAATATATTGTGATTTTAAACTTAAGTTTTATGTTTATTCAACATGTGTAAATTCAGTATTTAATTTTGTGAACTTAAATGAAAGTTTTAAATAAAAGTTGAATATTTTTTTATTAATATAAGGTTTATTTCAAATAAGCCGTGTGATGCCGGCTTAGAATAGCATCACCCCATTTCTTTCCTGTGGGTGTCATAAGAAGCGACTAAAGGACTCGAGGGTATCATGTGTATTGCAATTTTAGGCGACAGGCTGACAACCTGTCACTATAGCGATACACGACAATAGCTAAAACGGCCCTCAAATATGTGTCAGACGTGGCGATAACGACCGTACTTTTACGGTCGTTGACGCTCTGCCTACCCCGCAAGGGATAAAGGCGTGATGTATGTATGTATGTATTTCAAATAATTATTTAATAAAGTAGGGTCTTCTTTTCAAAACAATCACTTAATAAACTAAGGTCTTATATTTTTAGAATCAACAAAGGATTCAGGAAACCATTGAACTTTCTTCTCCTTCTTAATTTACCCTCTTTCTTTCTATCTTATTTTTCTAGTGCCTATCAAATCTGAAGATTATATGGATTTTTAATATTTTTGTCTTTCCTTTTTTTTCTCTTTTTTTTTTCTTTTTTGGGTAATTTTAATAGGAGTCTTCCAGTACTCTTCCTCATCATCATCATCTTCAAATTGCCCTCCAGATATTAAATCAACAGCGTTTTCTTTTTCAGGTAAATCCGTCCAAAACTTTTCCCTGTTTTTAGGCATTAATGCTTGGAGTCAAAATCGTTGTATAAAGCTCTCAATGTTATGAGATGATTCGAAATGTGCCGAAGTTTTAAACAATAATATAACACGCAATATGACCTAAAAAGTCACGGAATATCCAATAACAAGGCATAAACACTGAATATCCATGCACATACCGTGTTTTAAGATTGTTTTTGGATAATCAGTGTTTTATTTTTGTAATATTGATCGCTATGGCGTATTCCGTGTTTTCATTGTACTGTTTCTCATTTATTTATAAAGATATTGGAAAAAGAGTCTTTGATTTATATAGTTCTGAACGTGGTATATCCAGACAGCGAAAAAAGTACAATAACGGTAAATTGGCATATTCAGTGTTTTATATTTGACCAGCCGTCCTGGTAAACCTATCTTCTACGGCAAAAGAAATATTTTTACAAATTCTAAATTATATCTTCGTATCAGGCATTCCCCCTGAAGAATGGAAAACTCAAATTATCGTCCCTATACTCAAACCAGGTAAACCCTGTTCAGACCCTTCTAGCTACCGACCTATTGCGTTATCTTGCACTATGGCAAAAATTTTGGAGCATCTTGTTAAGAATCGACTGGAATGGTTTATGGAAAGTAGGGGCATATTAGCTAAAAGCCAATTTGGGTTCCGCAAGGGTTTTAGTACCATGGATAGTTTAAGCTTATTTGTGACTGATATACGTTTAGCTTTATCTAAACGAGAATTCCTGGTAGGCCTTTTTCTTGATATTACATCCGCATACGATAATGTAATTCTTTCTGTACTCAGGCAAAAATTGCTTCAGCTGAGTGTCCCAGTAAAGATTGTTAATTTTATCTCAAACCTATTCTCTGTAAGATCTGTTCAAATTTAGTACCAGAACCAGCTCTTTCCCACTAGAACTGTCTGGAAGGGACTACCACAAGGTTCAGTTCTCAGTCCTCTGTTGTACAGTATTTACACCTACGACCTTGATCTTTCAGTGAACAGTTTTTGTGACATTTTGCAGTATGCGGATGACCTTGTCCTGTATGTTTCCGCAAAAGATATTGATGATGCTTCTTTCAGATTAAATTCAGCTTTGTACTATCTTGGGGAATGGCTTCAAGATCATGGTCTTTCTCTATCTATCAATAAGAGCTCTGTGACTGTTTTTTCTCGCAGCAGATTAAATCCGACTGTGTCTATATCCCTGAACGGTCAAGAAGTTCCAGTGAAAGATTCATCCAAATTTTTAGGAGTAATCCTAGATTCCAAACTGTCTGGTGTTCATCATATTGACCATATAAGTAAAAAATGTGAAAAAAGTATTAATGTCCTACGCTCTCTATCTGGTGTCTGGTGGGGATCTCATCCCTATACCCAAAAATTATTATATAATGCTCTGGTGCGTAGTCATCTAGACTATGGCTCTTTCTTGTTGGAACCGTGTAATAAGACATCGTTGGCTGTTCTTGACAAAATTCAATCTAAGTGCTTACGAATTGTTTGCGGAGCAATGAAGTCCTCTCCCATTAATGCCCTTCAGGTAGAATGCACAGAACCTCCTTCACATTTTAGACGGCAATATCTTTCAGACAGATTCTTTTATAAATTAATTCAGAATTCAGACCACCCTCTACTCCCTAAACTTCATTCTCTTTCAAATTTAATTTCTTCTAATAAATACTGGGAACAAAAAGAATATCCATGCCTCTTCAACAGTTTTGTAAAATATATCAGTCTTCCTTGTCCTGTTTTTCAATGGAAACTTAACCCTCTTTTTGACACTTCTTTTGATGCTATTATATATAAACCCAATGTTTTTCTGGACTTAGGCATTGAAATAGATTCTCCATCAGCTAATTCCCAGCTGAACCGTCTTATTGGTAAAAATTGGAGTGAGTGGCTGACCTTATACACAGACGCATCTAAGATTTCTGATCAGGGTTGCGTTGGCGCCGCTGTTTGGATCCCCAAATACAGGATTATTCTTAACTTGAAATGCCCGTCTTTGGCCTCTATTTTTACTGGCGAATCTCTAGCAATCTTGGAAGCTCTTCAATACATTGAAACTCATAAACTCGATAAATCTATCATCTTTTCCGACTCAAAAAGCTGTTTGCAAGCTATTCTTGCAAATCAACTAACTTCCAAGTCTAAATTTCCATTTATCTTAAAAATTAAAAGCATTTTATATAAGTGCCAAGCCAGTAATATTAGAGTTATTTTGGCCTGGATACCCGGCCACAGTGGCATTCATGGTAATGAGGTTGCAGATACTTGTGCTAAAGATGCTACAATTTCAGGTGTTGAGACTAATGTCGTGTACTCTTCAGATTTAATTCATTTAGCTAAAAAACGTATGTTTTGTATATGGGAAGAGCAATGGAGAAAATCCAGCTCCCAGAAAGGTAAATATTTTGCTGATATCCAGGGCTCTATATCTCTCGTCCCGTGGTTTTTCAAATATCGCAAAGCTAACAAACGTGTAACGTCTACCATCTGTAGATTGCGACTTGGTCATTCATGTACTCCGGTTCACCTTGCGAAAATTCGCATAAAAGATTCTTCGATTTGTGAATGTGGACTTGATGAGGGTACTCCAGATCACATTTTCTTCAGCTGCCTACGTTTTTCTGTTTCTCTGTATGATGTTTTGCCACCTGATATCGCTCGTCCTACTAACTTTAAATCTTTGCTCTCTCTTGTTAATATTCCGTTTATTCAAACTCTTTGTAATTATATTAATATTAATAATATTAGGTTATAATAAAAAATTGTCTTGATTTTTCAACTAACCTACTGATTCTATGTTTCATGTTGTGTATTGTGGTGTGTTTGTCCTTTGTTGTAGGTAGATCCAACTCATCTCAGCGGAATCGAGCGTTGCAGTTAATTAAAAAAAAAAAAAGTGTTGTCGTTTGGTTGTCGTCGTTCTTTTGTGATCCCGTGTATACGGTCAAAGTCGTCATCGAAACTTGACACTGGCGAAATCACAATGAAAACGCCATAAAAACAAGAAATTTAATTGAATTGAACAAATGCATCAGACTGTCTTTGTACGCAGGTGAAATGTCTGTTTCAATTGCACCTAAATCTATTTCCGTGATAGCGGTAAAACAAGAAACAGGTTTTGAAACAGTAACAGTGCTAAAACGTTCCTTTGTTAAATTTACACCCAAATCAAGCAATAAAATGTCTAAACCGATCATAATATTGTGTGGTATGAATTTATCGAAATATATTGTTATCGAATACATGAAATTTTTATCCAATATCTGACTTCTTTTTATTGTACAACATCCTGTATTGTTGAATTTGCAGACCGGTTTGATTGACTGGTTGGGGTGACGTACTTACTGAAGACCGCCCCACCACGCCGCCTCCGCCACGCCGCTGCGCTGGCCGGCCGGCTTCTGTACTGTACATTCTTACGTATTGTTGTTGTCAGCTTGTTGCATATTATTAGGTATATTGTAAGTTCCTACTTTAATGTAATAGCTGAAGTTTCGTATTGTTTCTTTTTATATTAATAGCGGAATTATGTCATCGAGACAAACCTTTATGAGGTTTATCGAAGGCTTTTGACTGGATTGTATGTTTATGTATACTATGTTTAAATAAATAAATAAAATAAATAATAATCTGGTACGATCACGAATGTCAATTACGCCCGTCGAAAACTACCTCACAAAAAATTTCTTCGGTACAATGAACATGTTCATCACCGTCGCCTAAGCCTGTTAAAATTATGTTAGCAACGGAACGCAACCCGGTAAATTTATTCGCGACACTTTCTTTTATCAGGCAACAATCTGCACCACTATCAAAATAAAAAGGGTACGACTCACCGGATTGGTCAAGGGTCCCGTGAAGGCCTTGGATCTTGCAGTAGTAAGTTGACCCTTCGCTCGCGCGCTGCGCCTCCGGTCCCGGAACCAGCGCCGCCGCCACCGCCATTGTTGCCGCCGCCTTGGTTGCCGCTGCCCGCTGCGCCGCCGGCCCCCCTTGGACAGCGTGGCGCAATATGGCTTCGATCTCTGCAGCGGAAGCAGATGACATCCTTCTTGTGGTCAGTTATCGTAGGTGAAGTAGTGGCTCGAGGTCTTTGTGTAGAAAGTGCCTCCTAATTCATTTTTCGTTGACGACAATCGATTGCCTTATGTCCTCCTCGGTGGCAAAAACTGCACAGGAATAGATTCTTCGCTCTTTTTTAATCAAAGGTGAGGTCATCCGGCTTCCGGTCTTGTTTGCGCTTTAAAGAAAACGCCTGAACTTCTTGTATCAGCTTTGTCCGCGTTCTGATCTCCGTCGTAAACGCTAGTCGATTGATACGATTATCGATTTGCGAAAGATGTGCGAGTACGTAGGAAACTGCAATTTCTTCGGAGGTCAAATCCTTCTATTTTGCGAGCAGTGACGTCATCAAGCGACTCGTGTACGCAGCTAAGTTTTCACCCTCCTTTGGTCGACTATTATTAGCGTTGATAATAGTTGCAGCACATGTCTCGGCGCAATCATAGCGAGTAAGAAAAAGATTCTTGAACTGACTCCATGTCATGCCTGTATATGATACTTGAGACTGCCATGACGATGCACTTCCTTTCAGCGATTTGCTTAGTGCAATTATTAAAGTACCTCCTTCCATCGGATGTTCGTCGAGACAAATATCCACCATTGAGCACCAGGAACGTGAATCGACATCTGGAAGATCTGGGTTGAAATCTGGTTGCTTGATAGATGTTCTTGTCGTTTGTGGTACCTACATGGCTTCTAACATCCGCATCGTGATCTGGTTCTGTTGCTCGAGAAGTCGATGCCAGTTTTCGCCGCTGGTAGATGCCTGAGGTGATCCATCTTCTAATGTCGGCGGGAGCTTGCCTGAAGCAACAGGAGGGCTCTCCTGCGTTTCCATGATGG
Source organism: Tuta absoluta (assembly GCA_027580185.1). Classification (NCBI taxonomy): domain Eukaryota; kingdom Metazoa; phylum Arthropoda; class Insecta; order Lepidoptera; family Gelechiidae; genus Tuta; species Tuta absoluta. The sequence goes on along the minus strand of JAQAHW010000099.1, from coordinate 329,563 downwards.
TGGGCACGTAGGGGAATTGTGCTCAAGATGACATACTCTGATAAGACGACACACCATTAGTTTTGGTTTAAATATTCGCACTAGAGCGGGGCCCATGACGTTTAGGACGATATTCCGGCCTCTATCGCAACTGAGACAGTTCTTACGGTCCCCAAAAGATAAAGAGCCTCTGAGTTGCCCGGGCGTATACGAGATACCGTGTGACTGTGGTAAGAGTTATATAGGTGAGACAAGATGAAACATATCCACAAGGCTATCAGAGCACATCCGGAGTATGCGGAAGATGGATAGCAATGCGTCTGCAGTAACGGAGCATGCACTCACAACGGATGCAAAACACTACATTCGGTTCGACAAAGTTAAGGTCCTGGCCCGCGAGAAAAAAAATGTATCCCGCAAGATTATGGAAGCCATTGAAATAAACAGACGTCCCAATTTCAACCGGGACGCAGGCTGGTCTCTGGCGCCAGCATGGAGACCGGTGTTAAAAATGGAGTGCCAGGGCTAAGTGCTCAGCCGAATTTCACAGAAACAGATAGTGTTAGTTGGTTCTGTCTACCGGGGTGTTACAACGCAACCACGACGACAACGACGTCGGAATCGCCACCACCATCGGAATCGCCGCCGTCGCACCTAACGCGCTTTGCGTCACCGCCAGTTGCCCCCTCCGCCCGCGCGTTGCGAGCAGCGGCTCGTTGGGCTAGCAGTGCCTGGCGAGACGCGCGAGCGTACAGCGGCACTCAGCCTGAGGAAAGACCACCGACTGGTCCGAATACGTCGCGATAACGTGCAACAAAATAACAGTGAGTTTAATCCGTGTTCACTTAAATGATTTAGTTATGTCTCACTTAAGTTTAAATAGTATAATCAATCTTTTTATACTGAAAAGTTGTTAAAACCACCGGAAACACACTTTTAATACAACCAAAACATGAACACATGTTTTCACTTGAAAACTTAACATCAACCCTTTATTTGGCACGAATCCTAAACTAAACATTATGAACCACCAAATACATTACTTGCAAATATTTTTTTAATCTAATTTCATACGAAAACATGTGAAAATAACAATTTAAATTTCATTCATTCGAACACGCCGATATGAATGTCAAACTCATTCTAGTGCTGTGCACCACTGATTAATAATCGATATTTATTCGATAACGGAATAAAAGTTTAGTAATAATTTATTAATTTTCAGATATAAAACATTGACAAAACCTACCGCGAAATCAATTACAAATATGTTTTAATTTAAAATTAAATCAATATATTACCGATTTTTCCTTTTATATTAAAATTGAAGTTTTCTGTTATTAGTTCCGAGTCGATACCATAATTTTAATGCATAAGGCGTATTTCAGAACTAAAAATTTGACGTCATACCAACCAATCAGCAAATTCCAACATGGCTGGCAGCTGGCAACAGGTACAAATCTATCACAAATTTCGTTCCGTATCACGTTGTGTTCGTAATTAATTAACTACTGTTAGTTGATTTGCCACGCAACAAGCCTACCATCCTGCCACTATACAAAGTATCATTCATGTCAGCATAAACCGAAAATCAATGTAATTTAGAAAAAATCAACAAACACAAAATAAAAATTAAGTGTCACGGATTTTTGTGCAAAGGAGCGCCACTGCATAAATTCAGCGCCATTTTCATAACACTATGTATCTCTAGAAAACCATTATCAATAAATATCAAACCCCGCTTAATATCGATTATCGATTATCAACCCATTCATAGTAAGACAGCCAGTCCTACTATCTGCCAAAGTATGAGGTACGTTCAAAACGTAGCATTCTTATTTCCGCAGTGATATTATTTGTATTATTTGATCATGAAATAAAATTGTAATAACATAAAATTTTGCATAAGATAAAATAAATCATTGTTAATATTGTACTGGGAATGCTTATTTTGAAAATTATGGTTATTAAAAGATTAAATTTAACTCTTTTGAAATTTGACGTTTCTGTAAAGCGCAAAAGGATTTTATCTTATAAACGTATACAACACGAATAGTTCAACAACAAAATGTCTTGAAAAGAGCTGTATTCGGCTAGATTTTTATATAACGGATGCCTAACTGTATAAAATAATCGCCCCCATAACTTTACAGTGTATAAATGTATTAGAAAGTGAAACCCGTGACTTTCCGTTACCGCCCGACACCGTCCAACCAAATACTCAAGAAATCCATGTTTGTGATCCCCCATCCGATATCAAGACCCTGGGATTCTTATATCCTTGTCACGGCACTAAATGTAACGAACCCCTCTTAGTGAACTGGGGTGAAATCAATGGAGATTGGAGACTGTTCAAGTTCTAACACTTCAAGGAGTATCAGACCTCAAACAATGTCCCTAAACAATATAAATAAATGACTTGGGATGTAAATGATGTGTTCTGCATAAATTTGGTTCTTCCTGAACAGGATAATGGGTTTTGACACCCAGGGTTGAACAAATTGCCCCAACAGACAGGTGCTGTGATGTACTAGACACCACGGAAAAGTATTAAGGAATCTAATAGAACAACATATTTAATATTTGTATTAGTATAGCCAATCACATAAACAGCCAAATTGACACCATTGTGTCTGGTTGATGAAATAAATATGGTAGGTTAGGTAATCAGTCAAATGACATGATTCCAACTAATATTTTTGGTAGTATTTCAGTAGTGGTCCTTAGACCAACGTTCAGATATAATCTGCACAAGACATTTGTCTACAATTAATATGATCCATACGAAGGTTAGTTTGGTTATGCAGTTTAACCGAGACTCTTTAGTACTTACGAGCTTTATTTCGCGAGCCAGATAAGTGTTTGGGAATGATATCAGCAAAATTCATAGTAGAGAAAGGCTATTGCAAAAATAAGTCTCATAATAACCACCTGTGGTCAAATAATTGGTCTAAGATCATAATTCTAGTACAGAAATATTGAACGCAAAATATGTTGTATGGTTTGATGCGCGAAGATAATAGCTTTCACATGACATTTAATGATATTAAGGTAATAATGTTAGTATTCTGTATTTACAGATTTACATTGGCTTCATTCTGCCAGTCATGATAGGTTTCTCGAACAAAGTATATAATAATTCGGGTAAAAGGCTATATTTTGGGGGCAAAATACGTCCCACCATGACACTATGTTTTATAACTTTGTCTTGGCACTAAAAATAAGAATCAACTGAGTCCTAAAAATGTTGACATCATACCCCCTCCCAGGGAATATGAAAAGGAGGGAACACTAAAAAATAAATACTTTTTACAATAAAGGCAAGTGAGGTATCAATTTCAAGGTTACTTTTAGCGTTGAATCAAAAATGACCATTGTTGTACTTAAAGGATCATTATTTTGGGAGATATGATGGTTTTTTATCACAAAAATGAAATAAGAAAATATTTTCAGATAAAATTAGATTTAATTTACAAATTGGATTTACTTCGCAAAAAAAATAAGTAATAACATTTGAAATTAACATAAAATTGATTCTTCCAATCCTCCGAGATCACTCAGATCATCGTCTTTGACAGGAGGCGACATCTTCGACAAATTTGTTCCTTGCTGGGAGGGGTATTATTGATGTTATTTATCAAGTTTCCCATAGCTTTGTTTTAGTCAGGAGTCATGTTGACAATTTCCAAAACAATATTGCATAAAGCAGTAGCCACTACACTATGTGCACGTATTGTTCTTGCATAAGCTTGCCCTGTTAAATGTGTTTAGCAGTGTTTTCTGCGTGAATTGTTGCTAAAATTTCATGCAACCCTGAGCTTGCTATTATGTAGCCAATGGATCCTAGGAATTACATAACTAGGTGAAAGCCACCAAGCCTGACATAAATTTTACTCAGCTGAGAGTCAGGAGGTGCAGATTGTGTGATCTCCACTGCTTTTTAATATAAAGGCAAATCATAGGTCACAAACACCATGCTTAAGCCAAGATTTCGTATACAATCAAGAGCCATCAGTAGAGAAGTATCGTGTCATAGTTTAAAGGAGGAGCCATAAAAAATGGAAGAGTTGTGATAGCAGAAGGATCGCCTGCTGGCCAGTATGAACCACTGAAATACTCACGGTCAATACACTTAATATAAACACTATGGCTGATAAAGACATCCAGACTCTTTTGGACACCCAATACCGTCTTGAGAAGTCACTGCTGGAAAGGATGACAGCCTTCGATGACAACTTGAAGCAGGCAGTGGCAGCAGCCAACGAGGACACTGTAGCTTAGTTGAGAACTGACTTTGGTGGTTTCAAGGACATTGTTTTCGGCATCCTGGAAATATTGCGGAGTCAAATTTCTAGACTGCACAAGTCCATGGAGGCAATGGAGCAGCGTCACCGGAGTAAGTGTCTCATTTTCAATGGTGTTGTCGAAGAAGGGTCCAAAGAGAATACCACCAAAGTTGTTGTGAAGAAAGGACACAACAAGCGGAGGCACGGTGAAGTGCTAGCTAGATCTCCCGTGAATAGGCTCGGAATAAAAGCACTAGAGCTACACTGCAAAAGGCTAGCTATTCACGAGGGGTCTCCCGGCCAGGAAGTGCCACAGAAATGTCGACACGTCTCTAAACGGGGATTCTACACCCACCAAGTTCAGGGAATATCACGAGCGGAAGGTTTATCAAGACAGGGCCGAAATCGCACACACTACGGTCACCGAGCGAGCGATCAAACGTATGATTATATATTTTACAAAGTAAAGACGATAAACGGTTTCCGCGTCGGACTGCGGAGCTCTCTGCTGGCGGTGTATCTTCACCCGAAACTGCTGGAGACCTGACCACGGGGCAACCGTGCGCGGCGTTACACGCTCCACCGCCGGCCGCCTCCCCCACCACCCAATGCGCAGAGGCGTGATCGCTACGGGCCGGACCAAGGAATCTACCAGGGCCGCACACATGCTGGCTGGCGGGCGTTACACTTCTCCCCTTCGTTTCGAGATTTTTTGCTGCAAGGAAAAAATCACCGGAAAGAAACTCGACAACCGCACCGGCAACCCTACAGTTACATGTCATATTAAACATAAAAATAAATCTGTAGGCTTAGATCAATTTACGGTAACTATCCACAATATTTAAACATTAAAGAAAAATCCAAATACTATGATTTTTTCTTATGAAATTTTTAATTTATTATTTTCTGAACAAAAAAATCGTTACTATTTTCGGTTTATTATAACAAGAAAGAATATTTTTAATGTTTTTCTTTTCAACCAATGATATCAACATCCACAGTAATATTTAATCATTTATTTTCATAGCCGGCCACACTGTACATACGAAATTGCCTTGACCAACCAATCCATCTCTAATTAAGCGCAAGATGAGTTTTTCCCCCGTCATACATAGGTATATCCTACCATGTGACGTCTGACTGCATTAATATTTCCCCAGTAAGTAATAATTTAAAAACCTAGTAAAATTTTACAAAAATATGTCTCCCAATAGGGTCACAACCTGTATATAGGAACATTTGTTTTTATCTTCTATACTTACTGGGAAAGCCTATGGCGGCTATTAGAAATACTAGTGCTTGTTAACCCATCCATACCCCACGATCTATGAATTAATCTGTTTGCAATTATAGGTATTGATTCTACCAATAATGTAAGCACCCATGTTTCGGCATGGTATCGGACCCGTATTCCATTCGAACACTAATAGTGAGATCTTTTACTATATTGCAAGCAGACACTCGCACGCACGGCGGCCGGTCTAGCTAAAACCTATCCTAGCACGCTATTACTATACACTACTATGCGTATTTACTGCTCCCACCACTTTTTGAGATAACATTGTATGAGTGCCGATCACAACAACGCTAACACCACGTACCTCCCCCGTTTTAAAGTTTACACCCTAACCAGGCCTGCGACACTCGCCTATACCTACGGAGTTAAGTACCTACGCCGTCGTGTACCGCGACGGTACACTCGACCAGAGCCGGATCGCGCTCGCTAGTGGAGCGCGCGCGCATCGATGCGGTGACGTCATTTCACTTGTGACGCGTTCTTTAACGAGACAGTCGTGCAGGTAGTGGAGTGGAGTACAGAAAATGCATTAAAGTATGTTTCAGGTTACTTGTTATACAAATTTTTTAATAAGCATCAGTGCCCTACATTGATCTCATTCGCAAAAAATACCCCAGACTTAAATGATACCAGTATGTTTACAAATTTTAAAGCTTATAATAAGAAATCATCTTTTTACGGAGGCCTCAAAGTTCCCCCTGAAAGTTTTACGAATTACGTGAAGGAGCTGGAAACATTGTTTTTAAATAATTTTGAAGGAATTATGATGAGAAATCCAGCTAACTCGTTATTATCGCTGCTGGAAAAAGTTCCATTTCATACACCGTGCTCATGTTTTCCGGCACAATACCTTTTGGTATTATTTGTAAGATTTCGTATTTCATTATATTAAAGTAAGACAATTGTTATTGTAAATTATATTTTTATTTGTAATTTTTTATTAAGACTAAGAATATTCACGACTTTTTGAAAAATATTGTAAATACTTACAATAAAAACTGTAATATATTCTGTGTAAATAGCTAATATACCTACCAAATCAGTTAAGGATTTTATTTTTCATAGTTATATCCTGAATCCGGCCCTGGCGTTTGAGCTCCCGTGTAGGTAGTCAGAGAACGCAAAGGATTTGTGCTCTTATGCGCGTGCATTTGAGTTTAATTTAGATAGCGCACGGTGTCTTGGATGTTACAAAAAAAAGTGTAGGCTATTAAAACGGCGGCTTTTTTCAACATCAAAGGAGTGTCGCTTCTGTAGGTACTACTATTATCTATTCTGTGCCGCTACGCACAGCTACGTCAAGATCAGTGACAAAAGCATTAAGGGAGTGCATTGTTATGAGGTACGGAGCACCCGAAAGCCTTCTATCAGATAATGGCAGGCAGTTTACGAGTAATGAATTTATGGAAACGCTAAAAAATACGGTACCAAACCGCACCGTATTCACCACAGGAAAATCCGACAGAGCGTGTAAACAGAACATTAGAAGTTATGATTTCCACTTACATCGATGGAAACCATAAAAAATGGGACGAATACATACACATACATACATTAATTGCGAATTTAAGGGATTACACCGGGCCATATACAATTATTCAGAAGAAATCGCCAGTAATTTATATGTTACAAGATCCCACGGGAAAAAAGACTATGACCGCACATATTAAAGATTTAAAAAAATATTACGAGTAAACAGGACAACATTTAGCATGGCATGACGTAACACCGGTGCGCAGGGAGCATAGAGTTCATACAGTAAGTAACACGCGGGCACGCGGGCCTTGCATGCCACGGGTACCTCGACCCGCAACCCACAGGCTCAGCGGGGGACCGCAAGTACAGCGTTACGTTAGGTATATCGATGCGCCCGCGCATGGCCAAGCCATTCACCCGGTGATCTTCGTTATGGAAAGAAAGGTTCACGTAAACAGAGGTACGGCAGTGAGCATCATCATCACTTTACAGAAGAAAACACAACCGACCAAAATGTAAGACAAAAGTGGAAAAATACCTAAGGAAATAATTGCCTACAGGTTAATGATGCCGATTGATGCCGAAATCAAATTGTTTGAACCATAGGGAACCGCAAGAGCAGCCGGTGTAAGACCTCGGGTCGGACGACGAAGAGGACGGCACCCCAACCTCCACCCAGCAGTTCCACCAACCGTCACCACCGTCGGGGGACCAAGCCCCCGACCAGGATTTTTCAAACAGGTGGGTAGAGGAGGCGTGTGTCGAAGGGGTTAGGAGGATGGAAATTAATGTGGGCAACGCGCCTAAACCAGGAATAGAGGAATAGGTCCCCCAAAACAGCCAGGCCGATGAGAAACAAGGCCCCCAGAACCCCCCGCCCCCCCTTTCAAGAGGTCCCGATTGCACAAGGGCCCAAATACCAGCTGGTGGAGGTGCCATTGCCGGGGAGTTGAGTGGCCGATAATTGTGTTTGTTCCCCAGCTGCCCGACGGCCGGCGGAGCTCCCAGGCAGGAGGAGTGGGGCCGGCTGGTCCATGGGTCGCACCAGTGACATCGTCGCAGCGGCCAGTGGACGCGCGAGCAGCCGCGTCCACCCCGACAACCGCGGCCGCCCCGACGTACGCGCCCGCTTCGGCATCCGCATCCGCCCGGGCACCCGCATCCGTACCGGTGCCCTTGCCCGATCCGGCACCGATGCGGCCTCAGCTGCGGTTGGGCGCTCCACAGCCCGCGTGCGCCCCAGTGCCGATGCACGCCCAAATTATGTTTCGCGCCCCCCATTGGAGCGCCCCGATCCTGCTGCGCCACCCGGTGCCGCCAGCACCAGCGCCGCCAAGGGGGCAGCGCCAACACCAGCCGCAGCCGAACGGAGCAGGAGGATCGCGCGCCAGGAGGCGTCGCGAGCGTAAGAAGCCCCTTGAAAAATGGCTGGGGCGCATCCCGCGCCCAAAATGAAGAAAATAAAGGTGCGTCGGTATATTTTTATTATTCTTAGAGAAGTCTTTTTTTTTCCTGGTTAGGATAAGTTTAGTTTTTTTTAGTTACCTACTTAAACGTAGGAGAACCTACTCATCTTTAAGCGTTGATCAATATTTGGGAGTAGGTGTGCCTATCTACAAATTTGTGAATTACTGTTGTGTAACAGTCGAAACGTTGACTATGTTTGATAATTACTAGTGAGTTTAAATACCAAAAAAAACATTGAACACATTTAGTCTTCCAAGTTGGGTTCTAGTCCAGTTGTTTACCTGTTTGATACCGTAATAAGACAAAGAAAGAGATGTCCGATGTATCAAACATACCTAATTGTTTGCTAGGGTAACTGCCTGAAGCCGTCTGTGAGTTGTTTGTTTGAATTGTAGGATTTAACTTTAAAACTGTTAGGGCACAGAATAGATAATAGTAGTACCTACAGAAGCGACACTCCTTTGATGTTGAAAAAAGCCGCCGTTTTAATAGCCTACACTTTTTTTTGTAACATCCAAGACACCGTGCGCTATCTAAATTAAACTCAAATGCACGCGCATAAGAGCACAAATCCTTTGCGTTCTCTGACTACCTACACGGGAGCTCAAACGCCAGGGCCGGATTCAGGATATAACTATGAAAAATAAAATCCTTAACTGATTTGGTAGGTATATTAGCTATTTACACAGAATATATTACAGTTTTTATTGTAAGTATTTACAATATTTTTCAAAAAGTCGTGAATATTCTTAGTCTTAATAAAAAATTACAAATAAAAATATAATTTACAATAACAATTGTCTTACTTTAATATAATGAAATACGAAATCTTACAAATAATACCAAAAGGTATTGTGCCGGAAAACATGAGCACGGTGTATGAAATGGAACTTTTTCCAGCAGCGATAATAACGAGTTAGCTGGATTTCTCATCATAATTCCTTCAAAATTATTTAAAAACAATGTTTCCAGCTCCTTCACGTAATTCGTAAAACTTTCAGGGGGAACTTTGAGGCCTCCGTAAAAAGATGATTTCTTATTATAAGCTTTAAAATTTGTAAACATACTGGTATCATTTAAGTCTGGGGTATTTTTTGCGAATGAGATCAATGTAGGGCACTGATGCTTATTAAAAAATTTGTATAACAAGTAACCTGAAACATACTTTAATGCATTTTCTGTACTCCACTCCACTACCTGCACGACTGTCTCGTTAAAGAACGCGTCACAAGTGAAATGACGTCACCGCATCGATGCGCGCGCGCTCCACTAGCGAGCGCGATCCGGCTCTGGTCGAGTGTACCGTCGCGGTACACGACGGCGTAGGTACTTAACTCCGTAGGTATAGGCGAGTGTCGCAGGCCTGGTAGCGGTCTAATTTCCGTCCATTTAGTAAACTTATCATGAAACACTTTTATCCAAACGCAACCTCGGGATGATCTTGGCAAAAGTCTTATCAGGTCACAGGTTATTTCTTCTAATGGTCTGCTCGCGTTTCCCGTATACATAAGACCCGCTTTCGCCTGCTGTGATGGCTTATGTATTTGACACTCCAAGCACTTACTAACGTACACCGCCACGTCACGGTACATACCGGGCCAGTAATAACGTTGTGCTATTTTACTCAGTGTTTTGAGGTGCCGAGATGACCGGCACTCGGCGCGTCATGGTTGTCGCGTAGAATCGAATCCTTCTCACTGGGCGCGATGCACAATCTCCATTCCGCTCCCGGTTGCAACTTTGTCCCGTGGGAAGCACTAATATTTTTTAATGTAATTTTCCGTCTTTTATGCAATAATCTTCAAATTGCTTCGGTTTTTCCCGTACCTCTCTTAGCTTTTTGTCGTACCAGCTCTCTTTTTCTAACTTCGTTGAACATATTGGGTGCCTGGAAAATCCGTCAGCCACGTAATTTTGCTTGCCGCTTCTGTATTCTATATCGAAGCTATATTGTTGTAGCTCTAACGCCCATCTCGCCAACCTGCCTGTTGGGTTTTTAAGGGAATTTAGCCATTTTAGTGCCTGGTGGTCTGTAATTACGACAAAATTGTAACCTAAAAAGGCGCGCATTTTTCGGATTCCCCATACGACTGCCAAGCATTCTCTCTCTGTTGCGGAATATTTAGTCTCTGCCGGTGTTAAAGATCTACTTGCGAACATGACGACCTTAGGTATTTTATTGTCTTCTTGGATTAGTACGCATCCGAGACCAAGTCCGCTTGCATTGGTCTGCAAGTAAAAAGTCTTATTAAAGTCTGCTCTTGTCAAGACTTGGTCTGATATTAGCATTTCCTCCACAGTTTCAAAAGCTTTTTCCTCGTCTGCTCCCCATATACCTAAACTTCGCGTTCTTCTTTAACAGTGTTACCAAAGGTGCTGTTATTGCTGCGTAGTTCGGTATAAATTTCCTGTACCATGATGTCATACCAATAAAACTGCGAATTATTTTATAGTTGTTGGGGCCTTTAAGTCCCGTATACACTTTATTTTATGTTCATTTATTTTGATCCCTTCCCGGGTTACTACATGTCCCAGGTACTCTACTTCCGGTTTGCAAAACTCACACTTTTTCTTGTTTGTCTGTAATCCGGCTTGTCGTATTCTTTCAAATATTTCCTTTAAATGGGTTAAATGTGATTGAAATGTTTCTGAACAGCAAATAATGTCGTCTTGGTACACATATGCGTGCGGCTGTAACTCTGGGCTTATTACCATATCAATAAGCGCTGAAAAGTAGCTCCACTTGAATGTAGACCAAACGGCATCACTTTGAACTGAAACAATTCGCGGCCTGGAACGGTGAATGCTGTTGCGGGTTTGCTGCTTTCCTCTAATAGCACGTTCCAATATCCGTTTTTCAGGTCTAGTTTTGAAAAATACTTCACGTTTCGTAACTTTTCTAAAGTGTCATCAATTTGCGGCAACGGGTATGCGTCTTTTCCCGATATTTCATTTATTTTCCTGAATTCGATACAAAACCTGTACTCTCCGTTTTTCTTTTTAGCTAAAACTATTGGTGAGCTGTACGGACTAGATGACCTTTCAATTACTCCTTCTTCTAACATTTTGTTTATCTTATAATACTTTGCAATTTAGGGTTCCTGGGGTAATATCTTTGTTATATAGGTTCACTATGTATTAGCTTGATCCGGTGTCGCAGCCACGTATTTCCCTTGGGCGCGGCGTCACATTTCTGAAATTCATGTTTCAGGAATTCCTGTAATTTTTCATTTTCCCCATTCGACAAATCGTTGTTATACTGTAGGTACCTTTCCGTAGTTTTTTCGCATCAACATTAAAACCCTAGCGCCGATTTCCCCCCGCGTCGAGCTGCCTGCCAGTGAGTTCCCCTGCGTCGAGCGCCCGCTTTGTTCCCCCTGCGTCGATTCGGCATCGAGTCAATCGTCTGAAAGTACAGGCGGCAGGAAAAGCGTATAGAAGTAGTCTTCTTCTTCTTCTTCTTCTTTTCGAGTCAATGGAAGTCAACCCGTGATTACAGCTGTTGTGCCCAATAAGTAGCGACGTCAATGGCATTTTCGGTAGCTCTATATAAGTCCTCCTGTGTGCAAGCAGCAGAACAGGTAGGGCATGACATTAGATGTGGCATAGATTGAAGGGCTCCACACTCGCATATGTCATCTTGAGAGAAGCCCCACCTCCTTCTGAGCTCCTTACACCTGCCAACACCCGACCGGAGTCTATTTAGTGCCTTCCAGGTAGACCAGGGAAGGTTGTGACCTGGTGACAACTTTTCGTCGATGGGACAGTGATTTTTATTGGGAGGGTATTTTCTGGACCACAGCTTTATTCTTGCTCTGGATGGGTCTGAATCGAGAGGCTCAGTGTGATGCATAAAGCTTCGGCGACTTTTCAGGCGGGGAGGGGGTGAGTTATGGCCATATAATGAGTGTCTGCTGTCTTGTTGAACTTTCTGCATTTCTATTGAACATGCTACTTTTCGGCGGACGCTTGGTAGTGCTATGCCAGCCAATGAATACAGATGGGCCAGCGGTGTCGGCTTAAAGGTGCCCGTAATTATCCGACAAGTTTCATTGAGGGCGACATCCACATTTTTCGCGTGCACTGAAGAAGATAGAAGATGGATAAGATACTGATAGAAGTAGTATTTTTGTTTTATATTGGAAAATACATACATACACAGATCACGCCTATATCCCTTGCGGGGTATGAGAATAACTGAATTTTATTAATATTTATGACTAATTACCATCTCAGAATATCTTTGATCACGCTAGCTACCTGAGGTGTGAGGCAGGGATCTGAATTAAGAGTTTTTTAATCTCTGAAAAAAAATTAACGTAATTTCTGGAATGGGGGGGTCGTCCAATCGCATCACACCGTTGCATTGCGTTGGTTACTATTTAGCACTTTATGTACTAAACTTTTTGTGATTATGTGTATGGGCAGCAGCTCGACTTACCCATTTAAGGGATCAATCGATACTGGATATTCTTAAAAACTGAATGAATAACCACTATATTATGTTGATCCCTTAAATGGTTAACTTTAGCAAAAGAACTGTCCACTAGTTACTCAGTGGGTAAACAAACATTAATTTTGAACTTATGGTATATACGGTAAATATATATATGGTAAGTATACATCACAATCAGTCATCAAACGGTTATTATTCTTTACTATCCCGTGTGATATCAGGTTAGAATAGCATCACCCCATATCATCAAAGTACCAGAGGGTCTGGGTGTACATGCATACATACATAAAATCATGCCTATATCCCTTGCGGGGTAGGCAGAGCGTCAACGGCTTAATAATAAGCCGACTGGTTTGGGTGCATTGCAATTGCATGCAACATATCCGATGGGCTGACCACCTGTCGATATTCTTCTTCTCTTCTCAGTCGTACACTCTTGACAGAGTGGTCGTGGTTGCTCCGATGGCGTACGAGGTTGGAGGTACGCGTACATGTCTATTTGTCGTCAGTCTTCTGATCTTGAACTGCTTTCCTTGCAATGTCTCTCCATTTCTGCCGGTTTGCTGCATTGCGGGAGCATTCTGTCATGGAGGTTTGCGTTGCTGATTTTATCAAGTCTGTCCATCGGGTAGGTGATCGGCCTCTTGATCTTTTGCCTTCTACGTGGCCCTGGACTACCAATCTTTCGATCGAGTGCTCGTTCCTGGATATGTGGCCAAAGAACTTGAGTATTCGCAGTTGCACAGTTGACGAAAGTCGTTCTTTGACCTTGAGCTCCTTCAGAATTGAGTTGTTAGTGCGGAAAGCGGTCCAAGGGATCTTCAACATACGCCTCCAGCACCACATCTCCAGCGCATCGATTTTTCGACGGTCTTGTGAGCGCAGAGACCAAGTTTCAGCTCCATAGAGAAAGATTGGAAAGACAAGACATTTCATGAGTCGAACCTTAGTATTTTTGGTTATTCTCTTATCTTTCCATATCTTATTAAGCTTTTCAACCGCAGATCGTGTAATAGCGCATCGTCTCTTGATTTCTTGTTCGCAGCCACCAGCGTTGGATATATTGGAACCGAGGTATATGTAATTCTGAACAACATCACAGTTGGCAATGTTAGAGATGTCTGTTTTTTTTTGTTCCGCTCGGTCCACAATCATCATTTTCGTCTTATCTCTGTTGATGGCTAGGCCAAATTCAAGACTGCTGACTTCTAGCCGCGTTAACAAGTCCTCAATATCTTCTTTTTTCTTTGCAAGAAGTGTAGTGTCATCAGCATATCTTAGGTTACTTATCAGCCGACCTCCAATAGACACGCCTTCATTCCAGTCCTCAAGAACAATTCGCATGATGTATTCTGTATAAATGTTGAATAACAGAGGTGATAGAATACACCCCTGTCGGACGCCAGCTTCGGTTTTGAAGTTTTCGGAGTCGACTTCATCTATTCGGACAGCTGCTGTACCCTCTACATACAATTTTTGTACGAGGTATATAAGATGTTGAGGTACTCCCATATCTCTTAGTACTGGCCAAAGTTTGTCCCATTTAACCGTGTCGAAGGCTTTTCGAAAATCGACAAAACAAATGTATAGTGGGGTATTAAATTCTCTGGCTTTCTCTATGATCTGACGCAGTACTAGGATTTGTTCTCGTGTACCTTTTCCTTTCACGAAACCAGCTTGCTCCTGAGATATTTGACGAGACAAGTACGATTGGAGTCTAGTGTTAAGGATGTGAAGTAATACCTTGCTAGCATGTGAGATAAGAGATATCAGTCGGTAGTTGTTACACTTCTTTGTTGACCCTTTCTTATGCAGCGGTATGAATAAGGAATGTGACCAGTCCTTTGGCCAGCACCCCGTCTCCCAGACTCTGCAGCAGATTTTATGTAGGATATCAACTCCTGACTCTCCCATCGCCTTGAATATTTCGATGGGTATTTCATCTACTCCAACGGCTTTGTTGCGTTTTAGATGTTTAATGGCTGCACGAACTTCGTCTCGTAAGATGGTTGGCTCCTGCTCAATTATATCGGCTGCGGTATAAGTGACAACTGGTGAACAATTGCTATCACAAAAGAGGTCTCTGCAGTAGTCCTTCCAGACTTTCACAATATCATTTATTTCCGTGATTGTTACGCCAACTGAGTTTTCCACAGACCAGGTCTTGGGTTTGAACTGTCGGGTCAGGTATCGTACTTTATCATGAAGATCTTTAGTTTCGTGTTTGTCCGAGTGTTCTTCCAGTTCTTTGCAAACTTTTGCCAGGTCGCTATTACGGTCTCTTCTACAGGCCGCCTGTATCAAAGCACTTATAGTATTCAGCTGTTGTGTAGTTGCTCCACGGACTTTCATGTTGCGTCGTTTTTCCACTAGGTCCCATGCCTCCATGGACATCCAGTGTTGTCGCTTTGGCTTGGAAGGCTTAGGTTGTGTTTCCACCACTGCCTCCTTTATGTATTTTTTTGCCGATAACCATAAGTCAATTGGATCTTCTTTACTTTCTGTTTCAGCCAGCCAAGCACTATGCTTGACTTTACAAGATTTGGCGAATGATTCTGGATCATGCACTTTTAATCTTTTTGTGATATTAGCAGGTCTCGAGTTTTGCAGTTTTAACCGTAATTTTCCAATCAGTAGCTGGTGATCTGAGTGACAATCGGCTCCGGGCAAAGTATGCACGTTGGTGATTGAGCTTCTCCATCTACATCTTATAAGAATATAGTCGATCTGGTTTCGATAATTTCCGTCAGGCGATGTCCAGGTGAATAGACGTCTCACATGATGTTTAAATACGGTGTTCATTATTGTCAAGCTGTTATCGGCGGCAAACTCTATTAGTCTTTCCCCTCTTTGGTTTCTAATACCGAGTCCGTACTTCCCGAGAATCTCACGGAGACCAAAGTCGTTAGTTGTGTCTCCTACTTTTGAGTTGAAATCTCCAATGATAATAAGGAGCTCACGTTTAGGTATTTTTGAAATACAGGCCTCGAGTTCATCGTAAAACTTTTCAGCTTCTTCATCCTTGGCTGAACTTGTTGGGGCATAGACTTGTACAATGTTAAGGGGGGTCGGTGATGCGCTAAGTTTCATTGATATTACCCTATCACTGACAGGGTTATAACCAAGGACAGCCCGCTTTAATCTTTTAGGAACTGCAAGTGCCACACCAGTATAACTGCTGGTATCATTTCCGGAAAAATAGATGGTGTGTTTTTCGGTGTCAAAGTGGCCACTGTTCTTCCAGTGCGTCTCGCTTAGTCCAGTTATGGTGACATTGTTTCTTTCGAGTTCATTTTCTAGGATGGAGAGTTTTCCATCTTCCAGGAGACCTCTTACGTTCCATGTACCAAAGCAAAGTTGTTTACGTATGTTAATGCTCCTTCCAGTAGCATATTTTCCATGGGGCACCTGGTTGCCTACACCTCCATGGCCGGTATCCCATTTCACACCCTGAGCCCCGGAAAACCTAGGGCGCCGGTCGCTACACGGGTTGCCAGGCGATCTTACTCTTTTAACAACTTGTCGATATCGATACACAATAATAGCTGAATTTACCCTCGACATTTTGCTCTCTGCCTACCCCGTAACAGATATAGGCGTGTTTTTAGGATCACTTCGTTATCCGCCTGTCTGTCCGTCTGTCCGGCCGCCCGTCCGTCTGTCTTTCTGTCCGTCTGTCCGTCCATACGACGTATCATATCGTCTGCGAATACTGCATCTCCCGCTACTATTTAGAATATTTACGGGCCAAATGATCGTTTTTTTATACAATACTTGCATAATTTAATTATGTATCGTTATGTTTTAGAGACTAAACGTAGAACTTTTTGGAAAATTTTGTTACTTTTCGCAAAATAAATAAAAATACCAAAAACTCACAGAAAGAGCGGAATATTATTTTTTTTATACAATACTTGCATAATTTAATTATGTATCGTTATGTTTTAGAGACTAAACGTAGAACTTTTTGGAAAATTTTGTTACTTTTCGCAAAATAAATAAAAATACCAAAAACTCACAGAAAGAGCGGAATATTATTGGTTGTTTCTTTCTAATGCAGCAAGAATGAAAGGGAGACAAACAGCTATTGTATTTATCTATGTAAACTAATTATTTGGTCCGCAGTAAAAAAAATGGTAGGCAAGAAAAAAAACAAGTTTAATATTTGATTTGGTCGATGAAAATGTTTCTGTAGATAGTTATTAAAAACGGTCTGCAATACTTGGTCAACAGCTGAACTTCTTTTTAATGAATTAATGAGCAAATAAACAAAGCAGCATAGTAACTTGGAATCCAAAATAATCCGTTTGTCCATTTGGATTTCCTGCCATGATTCCCAGGGATATAACAGAACATAGGTAGGGGATCACACTGGTATAGTTACGTTTTAAACATGCCACTTTTCAAAGTCACAAAATGTCATAGTCATATATTCTCAGATCTGAATCATGCCAGTGGATCTAACCAGACAAACGGTAAGTATAAGCACTAGTAATAAATTGCTTAGAACACACAAAGTAGATACTTGTCAATTTATAACTTTGTTAGATGTTTACTAGTTTGGTTAGGACATTGCAGGCTGAATAACCTGATCACCTGATTGTCCGAAAAGTAAGATGATTCAGTGCTTCGGATGGTACGTTAAGCCGGCGGTCCCAGTTGCTGTCTATGATAGTGCTCGTTACATGTCAGAGGCCTAGTAGGCGATTACAAATTTTGACACCAGGGTTCATCGGATTGTTCGTTGGCTTTATATCCCACTCAACAGAAGGCAAAGGTAAGCAAGACTCTTAATCATATCCGTCCTTTGTCTCTAAATATGTAGGTGTGTAAATTTTTTGCCCGGATTTAGCTTAAAATGCTGATCCGTTAAATAACACCCTTAACTATCATCGATAAGGTTATGGTTGAGTCGTTTCAAAACCTTAATTCATGAGGAATCCGGGATCGCTATGTAAATAATCATAGAAAGCAATCGGGACCGACGGCTTAACGTGCACTTCGAAGCACGGAATCATCTCACTGACGGACATTCAGGTGATTCAGTCTGCAATGTTCTAACCAAACTGTGATAAATTGACAAATATCAACTTTGTGTGTCATCCACCAGAAATTGAACCCGGGACCTACGGATCGTGAGACCAAACGCTCAGATCACTAGGTCACGAAGGCAGTTTTTCCGGGCACGAATTCCCGGGTAATTTTAGTCAAGAAGTTTCGGTTTCCGGGAAAAAACTATAATAATTGAAATCCCTAATCATCTATAAGGTTTTGCGCCTATGCATTTGCGCGCATACGCATTTTATTCAATGCTGCCATAACCTGCGCCCTATTTAGATGTGTGCACATAAGATACGGCTACGGTGTTTTCTTCGGCATATTTTGAAGTTATTTTTGGTGTTTCTGCGAGTTCAGATAATTTTAAAAAGGTATGTATACGCGCTTTTGATATTTCTATAGGAAACTATGCTTAGATACACTACACATGTAAGGAGATATGAGAACAATAAAAGTAACATACAACCTACTTCTTTCATTAGTAATTAATGAACATTCAAATCTAAATTAAAAATCTAAAACAAATCTACATAAAATAAAACATTGCATGGTTTAACACGATCAAGTAATATTTATTGCTTAAAACATAATCCTACTTAGAATATAGAATTTATTTAGTAACAAAATGTACAATTTCCAGGTACCTACATAAACAACGTCACGGGTTCGTCAACCTTGTTCCAATTACTCACGCTTATTATCCAAAACAAGAAAGTAAGTATAAATAAATACATATCTGTCAACATATTGTAGTCATGTAGGTACCTAATTTTGATGAAAATTAGTAACATATTTTATTCTTTTAATAAAATCATTTTTTGTTTGTATGTAATCTATCAACTCTGAAACTAAGTAGGATAAGGTAGGTAAGGTTCTGTAGGTAAGGTTCTGTAACTATTCGAAAATTCTTTCACCATTACACTCCATTTTAAAGCTACTATAGGCTACTTTTACTGTAAGAAAATATCTTATTCACACGGGATACACAGCTAGATACAGGGTAGATAGGTATAATTTTTATACAGGGTGTTAGGGAAATAACGCAAAACCTCTCGTGGGTGTACTCAGCCGATGAATCTGAACAACTTTTGGAAATACGAAAAGAAATTTTTGTTTTTCATACAAATTGATCCGAGCTTATCATTTTGTATTAAAAACCTTTTCTTTTTGCGATTTTGCAAAAGTCATGGAAAAAAACTTGTTCAGTTTCACGGGCTAAGCAAATCCCAGAAAGGTTTTGCGTTATTTTCCTAACACCTTGATACGAACGTTATTGTTTTTTGACAGTAAAGAAGTTGTTTTTTTTTTTTTACAAATTATAAAATAATTTTACATTTACTTTGAGATAGGTATTGTTCCGAGACTTTCCGTATAAGTTTTCCGTACAACGTATAATGTACCTGCTTATATTATTTCTCTTTACAGTGGATCTACCAACTTTAATTGGAATTCTGGAAGGAGATATCGGTAAGCTCGAAAATTGTAATGTTGCTGTTCCCGTCAGTGCTGACGAAGTGCCTGTGCCTACATCAAACAAAAATGATTTATTATCTTTAGAAGATAAACCAGCTGTTGATGCCTCAACGCCTGCTGTGGCGTTAGTTGCAGCATCAGAATCTGCAGCGGGCTCAGCGCCTTCTGCAGATTTTGAATCCGCAACAGCAGCTGCGTCAGCGGGCGTTAAAGCAAGAGCAGGTTGTTCATCCTCTAATGCAGAGGATAACGATAACGTTAACTCAACACCTTCCTGCAGCTCTCAACAAGCAGGTCTCACTTTCATTGAAAGTAAAAATGGGGGGAAAATACTTTTCAGAAATGGATACAGATATCGGGTAAACAAGAAGAATAAAAATGGTACAACCCTCTGGGCTTGCACGAGCAACTTTTGCAGAGCAAGTTTGACATTAAATGAGGGTCAAAACGTGGTACTACGTGAAAAAAAACATGCCTGTTTACCCAATTTCAAAGGGGCCGAGGTAAGTATTGTTATTGATAGCTGCAGGAAGCGCGTTAGAACAGATCCAGCTCCAATACCTGCCATATTTGAAAGTGAAACAAAAACACTTAAAACAAAAGAGTACGTTGATGAGGTACCTTCTTTACAAAGTGTTAAAAGTCAAATGTACAGGATCCGAAACAAGTTTTTAAAAGTCACTCATGCTAGCAGGTTTTCAACTGTGGCAAAAATTGAGA
Organism: Tuta absoluta; assembly: GCA_027580185.1. Classification (NCBI taxonomy): domain Eukaryota; kingdom Metazoa; phylum Arthropoda; class Insecta; order Lepidoptera; family Gelechiidae; genus Tuta; species Tuta absoluta. The sequence continues at coordinate 309,351 of JAQAHW010000099.1, read as the reverse complement.
TAGCTGAATCTGTTCGACGGGATTTTTTGCTTATAGACGATGGTGAAGAGGATCGAATTCTGTGTTTTGTTTCGCAAACGGGTAGAGGAGTTTTGAAGTTTGTCAAATACTACATGTGTGATGGTACCTTTGGCTCAAGCCCGGCACCATGTCGTCAGTTATACACTATACACGGTGACCTGAGCAATGGTACTAAAAAATGACATGTGGTACCTATCATCTTTGTCCTTTTGCCTAATAAAACACAGGAAACGTACGCAAGGCTATTTACGCTACTAAAAAACGCCATACCAGACTTTCACCCGACACAATTTAAAATTGATTTTGAGATGGCAGCTGTAAACGCAATGCGTGTCATGTTTCCAGATGTAAAAGTTTCTGGGTGTTTCTTTCATTTCTCGAAAGCTCTTTGGAGCAAAGCCGAAGACTTGAACCTCACTGGGATATCGAGCGTGAGACAATACATAGCGAAGTGTGCAGCTATGGCTTATTTTCCCCTCGCATACATACCAGAGGCGTGGCTCTTTTTGCTGGAAAACTGCCCTGATTGAGCGGCTGTGACAGACTTTCAAAGTTAGATTTCATCGGAGTGGATGGGCAACAACTGCAGTTTAATTTCATATTATGCCCAAAATCACAGAACTACAAACTGCGTGGAAGGTTGGCACAACCGCCTCAACAGGAAGGTAGAGTCTGTACCCACTATGCATTGTGTCATTGATATTTTAAAAGATGAATCTGTGGAGTCTGATTTAAAAATTAATCAATGGTACGCTCATAACAAATTGGGAGTACCTGACCAAACAGTTCTGGCAACTGATAAAAGGATCCACAATCTGGTAGGCGATTATTTAAGCCATACGATTGATCTCCGAACAGCTTTACAGAGGCTATCCAATGTCCGTTTTGACCACCAGACACGCAAAACATCAAGCACCGTAACAGACACACATGCACATACTTCACATTCACAAGGACACGCATATACTTCTCCTTCATAGACACACTCGTACACACACATACTTAGTAGCATAAATAACCCAAAGAAGTTGTTAAAAAAAAAAACTAGGAATATTTTCCTGTAATGTTTTTATTTTCCTTTTTTCTGCTTTGACGTACTCCTTTTAACCTATCATCGATCATCGTTATCTTTATCCTGATGTATGTATGAATATTGTAATTAAAAGATAACTGTGTACCTACTTTATTTGTATATATAGATAGATAGATGAACACTTTATTGCTTACAACATACACAAAAGAAACAAAACAATACAGAAAACTTAACTTTTATATAATTGTTATTGCCTAATTAGTTTTTATATGGCAAATTTTTTATTTTTACAATAAATGTTACATATTTTTTTTGTAAAAATAATAATATTTATCATATATAAAATTATTAGTAATGCAATAATAATTATATAATGAAAAAAATTTCAGAATTTTTTAAAAATTCTGATATATTTTATTTATTATATAATTATTTTGTACATATCTGTTATAATAATGGTTGATCCTTTTTGTATTTACAATTGTTATTTTTTTACGATACACTTTTTAATTATTTAAATTTTATGTCAACAATTTGTACAAATCTGTGATAAGATAAATGACTGATCGTTGTCCTATTGACCATTTTTATTATTTCAAAGTTATTATACCTGTGATTTTTTGTACAGTCGCTCATATAACATAAGGTAACAGGCATTATAAGTGGTATTAAACGAACACTACGGGTGTGCCTTGTGTGAAAGAGGTTAACTATTTCGCGCCTTGGCACAGCAGGTCCGTGGTGTAATGGTCTAACTGCTCGGTCGTAACCTCAAGCAAAGCCACGTTTGAGGTTCGATCCTCGGGTTGTGACAGCGTTTGTTTTTCATTTTTGTGTATTATTTTGAAACATTTTTGTTGTATTATGTTTTTGTCGGTAGCTGGTGACACCAGGAATCTACACTTCTACACTAATATTATAAAGAGGAAAGATTTGATTGTTTGTTTGTTTGTTTGTTTGTTTGTTTGTTTGTTTGTTTGCATCGAATAGGCTCCGAAACTACTGGCCCGATTTTAAAAATTCTTTCACCATTAGAATCCTACATTATTCCTGATGAACATAGGCTATATTTTATCCGAGAAAAAAATAGGGATCCGCGTGAAAATTTCGATAATGTAACCCAACGTGTGAAAAATGTACCAAAAAAATATCTTATATCGCGTACGCTGTGGAAATTATTGACAATAGAGCAAAGTGATGTACAACAGTTTTATAGAGTACATCACTATCTATAATAATGTCCGCGATACCATATGTCTAACTATTACAGTTATGCCACAATAACTACTTTTTCATTTAAAAATGTACCAACTACGCGACATTATTCGTACCAGTATAATGATTACATTTAATCATTACTGTATTAGAGGGTGTCAGGGATAGCCCTCAGAATACTAATAGGGTACATGCAGACCATGAAACTGAACAACTTTCCCCTAGGAATATATTTCAGGAAACGTAAAAAAACTGACTTCCCATAGTGAATGCAGTCAGCTGATTGTGATTTTGTATGGAAGGTAATTTTTTTGGCATTTCCTGATATATGTTTCTAGGGGAATGTTGTCCAGTTTTATGTTTCATGAGCCCTATCAGTATTCGAAGGGCTGTCCCTTACTCGGTATAAAAAGACGACAAAAAACATTAAATAATGCATTAAAAAAATCTAGGTACACTTAAATAATACATACATACACTTATCACGCCTATTATCCCTTGCGGGGTAGGCAGAGCGTAAACGGCCGCAAAAACGGACATTTACGCCACGTCTGACATATGTTTGAGGGTCATTCGGAAAATTGTGTATCGCCATAGTGACAGGTTGTCAGCCCATCGCTTAAAATTGCAATACACACCCTCAAGTCCCTTAGTCGCCTCCTACGACTCCCACGGGAAAGAAATCGGGTGATGCTATTCTAAGCCGGCATCACACTAAAATACATACATACATATATCACGCCTATAGTCCCTTGCGGGGTAGGCAGAGCATAAATGGCCGTGAAAAACGGTAATTTACGCCACGTCTGACAAAAAGTTCGAGGGTCAATCAGATAACTGTGTATAACGATAGTGACAGGTTGTCAGCCCATCGCCTTAAATTACAATACACACCCTCGAGTCCCTTAGTCGCTTCTTACGACACCCACGGGCAAGAAATAGGGTGATGCTATTCTTAGCCGGCATCTCACGGGAATCTTAGCCGGCATCACACGGGAACGGTAACGTAACTCACACTAAAATAATAATAATATAATCTACACTAATATTAGAAACAAGATTTTATTTATTGTTTGTTTGAATTGAATAGGCTCCGAAACTACTGGACCGATTTAAAAAATTCTTTTACCGTTAATAATTGAAATTGAATTTTTTTATTCAATGTGGGATAGTATTATCACTTAATGACGTCGCATGAACCGTCATTCTAAAAAAGAAATTTGTATCACACAATTTTCTTTTTTTTTATTACAATTTTGTTATGACCTAATAGAAAACCGTCTCGGGCGGAATAAAAAAAATAAAAATAAAGGCACTGCCATGGGGCTGGCCAGGTTAATCACACGGCATGTAACTTTACGCCACCATCATCTGAAAACGGTATTTGTTTCAAATTGAAGTCAAGATTTTTAGAATCCTACATTATCCCTGATGAACATAGGCTATATTAAACTATCTTATTCCCGGGGGGAAATTGTTAGCGGCGGGTGAAACCGCTGGGCGGGCTGCTAGTATAAAATATAGGCGTAAGTATATTTCAACTACAATAAGAAAGCTTTGTATGCTTTCTTTCAAATCATGAGGTGTTATCTAAGTAATGAAAGTAAAAAAATAATTTGTATGAAAGTAGCGACATCTGGTGATCAGTAGTAATAACACGATGTTCTCTCATCGCCAAGCGTCTGAGGGAAGTTATACTTGAGCTGATGGTATAGATGTTTCTAACGTATTAACGGGCAGTATAGGTAGACCTACCTATACCTAAAAATATCGCCTAAAAATTAAAAATATGTAATACCTGTTTTTTATATTTATTGCTAGGCAGGTTTTTAAAAAAAATTATACATATACAAATTAAAATAGAAAGAAATAAAAGTGAACAATAAATTGAAAAATATTTATTTATTTACAACGATTGTTTACAGCATCATATAGGTGCTATGCTTAGTAACAATATAGGTAGGTTCTATCTATCTATCTAATTATTAGACAGGTTTTAAACAACGATTTAAATAACTTAGTTTACAACTACTTTCTTTGTTAAGCTAGCACACAGTGAATAAACATGTATAGTTAAATACAATAACATCACTTTGGCGCTTATTTAAGAATGAGTTGCACAGCTATTATAATTTTGTCACACATCTCAGGGTAAAGAAATGTTCCAGAAGGAACCTAACGACCAACCAAAATGAAACTACTGATGTATAAAAACTAATTCATTCATATATAATGCACGCTCAAATACAAATAAAAGCTTATTTCTTTTTAAGTATAAACAGAGTCTCTCGTGTATTTTTAGTGCATCAAATTATGTTTGAGCGTTTGTCTTGGCTTCACTCCGGTTATTTGTAGGGTTCCCTCTGATATTTTTAATACATTTAGGTTAAACAAACTTAATAATGTGGTCTGCAAAATTACAAAAATACTCCCGGGCAAGGTGTTTTCTATCCTGACGATATCTATTAGACAAGGCGATTTTTTTTGCCGGTTTGTATGTTTTGAACCCTTTTGCATGCAAATCTTTGAGCACGGTTTGTACAGATATACCATGTGCAATTGCTGTTTCCTTTGTTGATGCAAATGGATTCGCAGTGTGCTTTGCAATTACATCCCGATGGCGGCGTGCAGACTGAGGAGCGAACAACTTGGGGGCAAAACCAGGCTCAATACGTTGAACATCTCCAGTGTCACCATGACTCTGAATTCACAATCTTACGGATTTTCTCTGCAAATAAATAAGTCCTAAATTAGAAGAATGATCCTACAAAGTTATCTTCCTACCACTTAACATTTATTGAAACCTAATATTAAAATACTTTGTAGGTTACTATTAAAATAAGGATTTAATAACGTAACACAATATTTTACTTACCGAAATATTTAATTTACGAGCGATTACACTCACTGACATTTGCTGTTCATGTAACAACACAATTTCAGCCTTCATCAAAACTGATAAATTATGCATTATGATAAAAATTGTTAAAGTTTTGTTAGAACTCAAAAAACACTGTTGTCGCTTCCAAAGTAGACGATCAATAGTAAAGAAACGAATTCATTCAAGCTGAACTGGTTATTTATAAGTAATTTTTATTGCCTACCTGCAATTTTATACCAGATTCAACCATTTCTGATCTGACTATCTATAACGCGCCATGTTATTGATAAGCTTGTAGCAACCAGTTAAAAATTTAAACGTTCTACGTAATAAGCATCTGGTCTAGGGGCTTCGCTGTTGGACACAACGCAGCAAAGCCACGGTTCAAATCTCGGCCTGCCCCAGAGTGGTTATATGTCATATTTTTATGTTAAAATTTTAGTTCTTAAGTGAATGATTGCGAGTTCGATTATACTTCGTATTTGGCTTGCGAAAAAGTTTCCAGCAAGTAATTTAAACAGGTTTAAGTGACGTATGCAACGCTAGTAGATTCCGGCTAACTAGCTTAGTGCTGCCATCAAGTTTAAATATTGGCAAAGAGTTTGATGTGGTGGTATGTGGTTGTAATTTTATAGTTAGTGTCGCTGGTGGTGCTATCTTTGTGTTAAATAGAGAACAAATTCCTTCGATACTTCGCATATGCATACCTGTTACCTTAAGTGGTATGAGAGACTGTACATATCCGCGATAAAAAATTATTAAGATTAGTGTTGTCTTCATAATTATTATTTTATTACACATACTTTTAAAATATAAATTCTTAAATTTAATTACGCTGTATTTTGTATAAGTATGGCTTGGTTTTGTAAATTACAATTACAGCAAACAGTTTACAAAGTTAATTATTTTAATTTCCTTTGATTTTTAATTGATACAATCAATATTTACTTTTAAATAATAAATATTGAACTTCAAAGTTTGGGTCAAATTATTTGATTTTTGATCTTCATTTATGAATATAATGTAATGTAGCACTGTGCAAAAAAATATATGTGATTGGATTATTATATTACGATTAAGAATAAAAATAAAATAAATTAAAATATAATATGTGTTTATTGTCTATTAACAAATATCAACTCAAACTTATTCTCTTACAACTTCTTTAAGTAAAAAAGACAAAAAAATTAAAATTATAATTTTTGGTTCATACGTTTTTTTTTAAATATACAAATAAAAAAAAAATACAAAAGCTTTATAAGAAGGAAACATACGATGGTTTTTTTCACTTGCCTTAATTATAATATAAATATACTCATGTGCGTAAATACACTTGAAAAATATATCGTCAGCTGTCAAACAACCAGCAAGCAAACTTAATTACAAATAAAATAATAGTGGAAATACTAAAATCACGCTTAGATCTGTAGGTACTGCACTAAAAGCGAAGAATAAATACACAATACATTAGGAGTTCCAAGGATCCATCAGCCACCTTCCAGTTCCATCGTCAGGTCCTCGTCATCAATAAAAATTAACAGTATATGTTAAGACAAATCTAATGAGCCCAAACTCAATGCGTTTACTAGTAGGCATTCCAGAGTTCCTTCAGTCACCTTCAAGCTCCATCATCAAACCAGCTCGATGGTACCATATCTTTGTATTATCATCCAACCTTCATATAATTGACAAGTTTCATGATGTTACGTGAATTACGAGTGGGTAAAATTCAGCTTCTTAGATTTTAGCTACATCGCGTGCTACATATACATAAATAATACTAGTACTATACTTGTAAAACATTAAACATAGCTGAAAAATCTAAACCGAATGGCTGGAATCAGAGTTTTATTTTAAACCTTCTCTTCCGACTGTACTCGCCGTGAAGCGGCTCGATGCAGAGCGGCTCGACGCGGGGGAACTAGCTGGCAGGCGGCTCGACGCGGAGGGAACTCGGCGCTTGGTTACTAATTCATTTTCACGGCGGTGGCTGCGAATGACTGATTGCGGTCACTTTTTTCTCAGGCGTTTCATTATTTTCAACTGGTTGTCAATGGGACTCGTAAGCTTCGATTATCTCCCATACTTTACTTAGGCCGATTATTCGCATTAAATCCATCCCGATTATCACCACGGATGCTTTCGCCAATAGAGATACATCTGGTGGGATATGGGATGATCCACGCCAAAAATGACCATCGTCACTGATATAGCTGCCGTCACGTTAACTTGTATATTGTTAGCGAGGACACTTTTGTTGCCAACCCTCTTCCAGGGTAGGTTATTATTTCTACATCATTCCCATGCTTCTCGGTTTACAAACGAGGCTGTTGACCCTGTATCTATAGAAGCCATAATAATTGTTGTATAAGTTTTCCACGATCCGACCTTATGATTATGATTGGGAAATATTGAAAACTTGCAAAATTGTTAAGCGCGGGCAACATTTGAACCTGCGACTTTCGCATTACTAGTAGCGACGCCTCTTCCATCTGGGTTACTGCAGCTCATTCCTTGCCCTCCAATTTTTGCAAGTGTATTTTAATGCCAGTAACGCGTGGCATGGCTCCATCTACCGGGTTAGTTTTTGCAACTAATACTCGGCGACTAATTCTATCTTTACAGATTGAATGTAGTCCAAGCGATGAAAACCCGCGATAAATTTCAAAATTCCTAAAAAAAAACAGGAATTCTGTTAATACTGGTAAAAAAAAATCCTTCGGTAACTCACAGGAATAAACGTACTCGTTTAAGCACTCTAGGAATTTGACAAGGTCGTTTGTAGTATCGAAACTTATGTCCCAGTTTCTCACGATACTTTACAGATTCCTGTCCGGGGTTGTTTTCTAGTTTCTTTTCTGGAGCAATAATTTCGGGTTCTCTACTTCGTAAAATAAGTCCTCTAGGGATTCTTTCTTCTCCAATGGGTCTACCTTAGACTCAGATTCGGAATCGACGCAATTAACTGAGTTCAATAACTCTTTCGCGTCGGCAGTCGGCTCTACCGGATCGAGGTCCGAAAGCAAATATCTTAGAAGATTCTCTTTCAACTGTTTTACTGTTAAAATTCGTTTTGTAACGGGGTTCGTCGTAGGTAAGCCACTTTCTTCGGCTAACTCTACCAGGTCTCTCTTTTTTTAATTATTTCTTACTGCGGTTGCCCACATACGTTAAAATTTTTATTGACGCAACACACGACACGTGTGCCACCAAACCGTATAGAGCGCCGTATATTTACCTTTGGGCGCCAAAATATGATGATGTGTCTGGCCTCGAGGGACGGACTATCATTGACATTTACATTTTTTTTTTAATGAATGATGGGTTTGCTCTTGACTCTAGTCTAGGTCATAGGACAGAGACAGAGTTTAAGATGGAGCGAGCTCACCCAGAAGAAGCCTGTTCACTCTTACTTTGAAGAGATTAGGGTTGTATGCGTTTGGAAACACAGACGCAGGTAGTGAGTTCCACTCTTTACCAGTGCGCATTATAAATGATGACTGGAACGCTTAGTCCGAATTGGTGGAATGGCAACCAGGTACGGATGGTATCCGGCGGTGCGTCTGGATGTCCGATGGTAGAAGGGAGCTGGTGAAACAAGATTGTGAAGCTCTTGAGCACACTCTCCGAAGTACAATCTATAAAAAACCGACAAGCAGGCAACCTTGCGGCGATGTGCCAGGCTATGTAGCTTGGTGTCCACCAGTTTTATGTCGCCTATGAGCCTCTTGGCCCTGCGTTTCACCGAGTCAAGAGCGGCAAGTTGGTATTTGGCTGAGCCACCCCAAAGGTGACTGCAATACTCCATGCAGGATCGGACTTGTGCTTTGTAAAGAGTAAAAAGCTGTCCAGGCGTAAAGTATCGCTTCACTCTATTCAGGATGCCCAGCTTCTTAGCCGCCGTTTGAGCCTTGTACTCGATGGTCGCGCCGAAGTTTAGATTTGATGTCAACTTTATGCCTAGAAGCTCAAGCCTATCAGTGACTGGGACAGATGTACCCCGAAAAGTAGGTGTTCAGTCGAAAAGACTCCTTTTTGCAGTCATAAGACACGCCTGTGTTTTGGTGGCATTGAGTGATAGCAGATTGTCGTCGCCCCATTGGGAGACAAGACTTAAGGTCACATCTGTTCGCTCTACCATGGCCTTTCTTAACGAACGTATTTCATCCCCACTGGTTTCTGCACCTGTCAAGTATCTCTCTAAAACGGTACTATCATTTGCGTATCCAACAATACTATGCCGAAGGAGGTCATTGATGTGCAGCAGGAAAAGAGTTGCAGAGAGAACAGACCCCTGAGGAACTCCGGCATCAATGGCCATAAGGTCAGAGGAGCAGCCGTCAACGACTACTCTGATGGACCGTTTACTAAGGAAGTCTGAAATCCAAGTACAAAAATCAGCTTGGATGCCATAAGCAGGAAGCTTGCTGAGCAGACTTGCATGCCAGACCCTGTCAAAGGCCTTCGAGATATCAAGTGAAACGGCAAGTGCTTCGCCGTTTTTCTCGATGGCTTCGCCCCAGCAGTGCGTGACATACACAAGAAGATCACCAGTAGACCGCCCCCGGCGAAAGCCATATTGACGGTCACTGAGAAGATCTCATTTTAAGTATTAGACCGGGTCTATCGCGATAGTATTTAGGTAAATATTAGTAATTTACCTGCGGTAAATCTTATATTGGCCAAACGAAGCGAACTGTCCGCGAACGGGTCAAGATCATATCGCAGCTGTAAAAAACCGACAGATGCATAAACATTACAGGGCTGCTAAATTAGTCAGCTTCAACTGCAGATCAGTAAAGAAAGCATACCTGCATGTACGTGACTTTTGTCAGGACTCCGACATTATAGCGCTTCAAGAACACTGGCTTTTTCAGGAAGATATTGACTACCTGAAGAGTATACATCCCGATTTTGACTACCATGGCGTTTCGGCGATAGATGCGGAGAAAGGCACGTTGATGGGTAGACCTTACGGTGGTGTAGCGGTCATGTGGAGAAGAAGTTTATTCCCGTGTGTAGTTCCCGTAGACAGCGGCTCGACACGCATCGCAGCCGTGCGTATACAGCTGGCAGATCGTAGTGTACTTGTTATGTCGGTTTATATGCCTTCGGAGGATTACGATAACTTAACGCTATTTTCGGAGTGTTTAGCTAAAATTAGTGCCATTATAGAGGAGAGTGATATCGAGTGCGTTATCTCTTTAGGTGACTACAACGCGAAACCTTCCGGTTTGTTTTACAGAGAACTGTGTGATTATTGCTCGGAACAGGACTGAGTCTGTGCTGACGTCGATATACTGGGTGAGTCATCCAATACCTACACATACCGGAGCGATGCTTTCGGCACCACTTCATGGCTCGATCATTGCGTTGTAACATCAGCTGCTCGTGAGATAATTACGGATGTGTATGTGATTGATGACGTATTCAGTTCTGATCATTATCCACTTGTTGTGCATTGTGATTTTAATTTAATTAAACCTAAAGTCTTGCAAAATAAACAGTATGTAAACAAAGTCATATGGGGTGAGAGAAATTGTTCTCAAAATGATACTTACAGTTATTTATGTAGTAAGTACCTACAAAAGGCGCACTGGCTCGACTTACCAGTTTCTAATTTCCCCGGTCGAGATCATTACGTAGTTATCGACTCACACTACAGCAATCTAATTAGATCGATGCAAACGGCTGCCAGGCAATCATACAAGGGTAAGGCACGGTGTGAAAGGAAGCGCGTGATAGGCTGGAACCGACATGTTGCTCAGAGTCACGGGGAGGCACGCGTAGCCTATCAGATGTGGAACTGTATGGGATGCCCTAATCACGGCCTGTACTACGATAACATGCATTATACTAAAAAGGTTTTCAAAAACAAACTTAATTGGTGTATAAGAAATGAAAACAAAATTAAAATGAATATAATTGCGACACACAGAAGAAATAAGGATTTTAAAGGGTTTTGGAAAGAATCTAACAAACTGAATACAAAGCGGAGCGTCCCTGTGTCTGTGAGCGGTAGTCAAGATAGCACTTTTATAGCAAATAAATTTGCAGATCAATGTAAGGTGGTTGGTCCCCCTCCTCCATGTAACGGGTTGTCTAACAGCTGCGCGCGTGGTGGTCCGGTGTCCGCCTCCTCCTCTGGCGATGCCTACAATGACGTCACTGCTGACGATGTTTGTAAATGTGTTCGCGACATGAAACGGGGGAAGTCACCGGGCCACGACGGGCTCAGCGTGGAACATATTCTGTTTGGTGGAACATTTCTACATGAAAAAATTGCTGAGTTATTTAACATGTGTATTACTAGCGCACACCTACCTAGTGAACTGATGAAGTCTATTGTAGTACCAATAATAAAGAATAAAACCGGCGACGTAGGTAGCTTATCTAACTATCGACCCATCTCTTTAGCCACTATTGTCTCGAAAGTTTTTGAGCGGCTTTTATATCCAAGCCTTGAAAGCAACATTGAGCTTAACTGTGCACAGTTTGGATCCAGAAGTAAGCTATCTACAGACCTAGCAATTTTTGCAGTCAAGAATACTGTTAAGAGTTACTTAAAGGGACAGACTTCAGTGTATGCATGTTTTTTGGATTTAAGCAAAGCATTTGACACCATAAATTACGACATACTATGGAATAAACTAAGAAAAACAAATGTTCCCTCTAATGTAATAAAATTATTAGAATTCTGGTATGCTAATCAAACAAACTGTGTAAGATGGAGAGACGCAGTGTCGGGGACATACAGGTTGAACAACGGTGTAAGGCAAGGTGGATTAACCTCACCTATCCTGTTCAACTTGTATGTGAACGACCTGATCGAGGAGCTCAGTAGGACTGGAGTCGGTTGTCACGTGGGTGGAGTATGCGTGAATAACATCAGCTACGCTGATGACATGGTCCTATTGTGCCCCTCGGTCGCGGGTCTTCGTCAGCTTATCTCAGTATGTGAAAAATATGCGTCTGAGCACAATCTTAAATATAATGTGAGCAAAACCGAAATCATGATATTTAAATACAAAAAGGGACCCGCTGTTGTATCACCAGTTCTCTTGAATGGTACCAAAATTTAAGTACCTAGGTCATATACTTACCCTACCCTTATCGTTTGTACCAAAATTTAAGTACCTAGGTCATATACTTACCGAAAATCTAAACGACGATGAAGATATTGAAAGACAAAGAAGGGCTATTGCCATGAAAAGTAACATGATAGCGAGACGCTTTGCTCACAGCAGCGATCAGGTTAAAGTCACTCTATTTAAAGCCTACTGTCAGACGTTCTACACTGCACACTTATGGCAAAAGTTTACCAAATCAAGCTACCACTCAATAAGAGTTCAGTACAATAATGCATTTAGAGCAATGATGGGCCTGCCGTGGCGGTGTAGTGCGTCTGGCATGTTTGCACAATACAGAGTAGACGACTTCTTTGCAATAATGCGTAGGTCATTAGCTTCCTTTCACAAAAGAATTTTTGAAATTGAGAACAGAGTGTTATCTTCTGTTGTCTATACGCTGTATCAAAATGATAAAAATGTAAATACTATTCAATAATTCAATAATTTGTGGGAACACGTATATAAATATTGTTATTACCTATTGAAAGACACGGAAATATGAATGAATGAAATTGAAATTGACCAAATGTATTAAATATTTAATACCCTTTATTTTTACTGACTTTCATCAAAGTATTTATTGTATGATAACTATGGGTACATACCTGATAATAAACGATTTTTATTTTTTATTTTATTTTTATTTATAAATCGGCAATAGCAGAACACCTTCTATCATCCGGTCCGAATCATTGGATTGAACTTCATGCCCCGAAAATCCTGTCTATGGAACGCCACTATTACCCAAGGATCGTTCGCGAGGCTATTGAAATTAAGAAGAACCCTAATAATTTCAACCGGGAGGACGGGTTTAAATTGTCATCCGCATGGAGTCCAGTCATTGATAAGTTGAAACCGCGCGATTTATCATCGGAACAATCGTCGGATACAGTGAGTGTTGTGTGCCGGCAGCCTAGTGCAATGTTTACAAACAATCAATAATATTAAAATTATAAAGACAAATGCGGGTAGCAGAACATCTCGTTACCCGCCGCCTAGATGACAACTCGCTGGGACTTCAGTCAACCCGCGACCACAATACATGAAACTGTATTGAAACGTCGGGACACAGATAAATTACTAATATTTACCTAAATACTATCGCGATAGACCCGGTCTAATACTTAAAATGAGTGAAAGTGATCGCGAGTGCTTGAAAAGTTACACTGAGAAGATCATTGTCTTCAAGTTAGGTCAGCAACTTACTATTAAGTACCCTCTCGATGACCTTGCATAGGATGGAGGTAATAGCAATTGGACGGTAATGGGCAGGGTCAGCACGTTCGCCCTTTTTGGGAACTGGTTCCTCTCCCCTCCGGACCACGAAAGTGATTAGACGTGTCCACCGCGCTAGTAAAACTTACGCAAAACTGTTTATTAGATAAAATAAATTCGAATAATCTCAGTGCAGTGTACCAGGAGGACAGGAATCTCAAAAAGTGCCTTTGGTGTGTGTGAAAAGGACAAGGCGAGTGAGACAGCTATATTTTTGCGAGCCAACTCACGAATCAAGCGCACGCGTCAGCGTCCCTCCTTTGTACTAGCAACCAAACTTGCAAGAACCCGTCCGCATTAACGGCCTCGCCGCTCACACATATCTATTAATACTGGCCCCCTCAACCATAAAAACTGCGAACTTGGGCAATTTGCTAATATTAAAATGGCGAAAACTGTAAGAACTCCACCTATGATTTCTGATCTGCCACAAACCTCCTCGGAGGGTGATATGACAAAGCTTGACCCAGATAACCTGCTTATTAATGCGGGGAAACGACAGAAACGTCTAAGAAGTGACGATCATACTGAGAACGAACCTACTACTGATCTCACTACATTACTAAATAACTGGAAAAAAGATCAAGATATTACCCTGAATAGGCTGACTGCAGATATGGCCATATTAAAACAACAGAACTCCAATATTCAAGCATCCACCTTATACCTAGAGGAGTCAATGAAATTCATCTCGAAGCAATACGAAGATATGAAAGAGAGGGTGGTTAAATTGGAAAATGAGCGCACGGAACACCTGAACCACATCATTTCACTTGAAAACAAAATTGACGAACACGAAAAAAGGTACAAGTCCACAGTCATTGAGTTCCGCAACATTCCACTTCCAGCGTCACAGCCCGTAAGGCGGGAGTCACAGCAAGAACTGTGCAATATTGTCCAGACGGCATGCAAAACTATGAAAGTTGAAGTCCACCCCAGTGACATAAAAGACATTTTCAGTATTAAGACTAAAACGGGTTCCTCTACCATCATTACTGAATTGAATTCAACAATTACAAGAAATAGTATCCTGAAGTCTGCGAAAGAGCTCAATAAACAAACCTCTCAGAACAAGCTGTCGTCAGCCGCCCTGGGTCTACCTGGCCCATCAGTTCCTATCTACGTCTCTGAAAGCCTCACAAAGAAAAACCGCAAACTTTTCGCAATAACTCGTGAAAAGGCAAAAGCTGCCGGGTATAAATTTGTCTGGTCTCAAAATGGCAGAATATACGTAAGGGAATCGGAAGGTGCTCCAAGATAAGAAATAAAGTAGGAAAAGGACTTACTAAAACTTCAAAAATGACTAAACTACAATGACCTTTTGTGCATTATTATGTTTGTATGCTTTATTATATCTTTTGCATTGTTGACGTGTAGACGTAAAAATGAAACCTGTATTTAACCGCTCTTGATATTGATCCCCGGTGTGCCACTAGCTTTATGTTGTTTTCGTACGGTCTTGATCTACCTACAAAGGCTGCTACGATTGCAAGGAGAACGGTGATACTGCATATATATCTTTATGTTATTTTCTTTTTGCACACGTTTACCTCTATTATCACTTACACCATAATATTGGGCCGCATGTATTTATGTGCTCTCACGTTTATCCATCTGTCGATTTATTCGACTACCTACTTGTAATAACTTTAATTTATTTCTTTTACCTACATTCAGCAAGCAAGCTTAACCCTATTATTTTTGTACGATATGTAACCTGTAAACAAAATTTGTATTTGTCAAACTTTCTAGTAAGCACTATAAATAACTTATTTATTCAGAAAAACATGAACAAACCCTGCATATATTTGGCAGGTTACTGCAAGTACACGTTACCAAGATACCCGGTTTACTATTGCTTTATTAATGGATAGCCTAAGAAATGTTGGAAGTGAGTTGGAGATCTTCGGAGAGGGTACCTACCATGAATGTCTACCTGAAAATTGTTTCTCTCACGTTCCATATGACGGCAAATTGTTGGAGATTTTTCACATAAATATCAGAAGTATTAATAAAAATTTCAATGGACTCGTAGTGTTACTGTCGATTATTAGGGTTGATATAGACGTCATTATATTGTCAGAATGCTGGCTTAGTAAGGTTACGACATGTCCTGTAATTAATGGCCATTTGTCATACAGCTCAAAAGACTACCACAATCAAAATGATGGTGTCATAATTTACAAAAAATCTAACCTAGCACACAAAATACAGTACCCAAATCTTAGTGATGGAAGTAGCTTTGTATGCGATCAAGGTACGGTCGCGTTCAAAAGTGGAGTCATAGTTAACACAAACCTCAGAAAACAAGTCGCTCGCACCCGCGGCGACACTCACACAATTTCTTTTTTTTATTTTTATTATTAATGATGGGTTTGCTCTTGACTCTAGTCTAGGTCATAGGACAGAGACAGAGTCTAAGATAGAACGAGCTCACCCAGAAGAAGCCTGTTCACTCTTACTTTGAAGAGATTAGGGTTGTATGCTTTTGGAAACACAGACGCAGGTAGTAAATTCCACTCTTTAGCAGTGCGCATTATAAATGATGACTGGAAGCGCTTAGTCCAAATTCGTGGAATAGCTAACAGGTACGGATGGTATCCGGCGGTGCGTCTGGATGTCTGATGGTAGAAGGGAGCTGGTGGAACAAGGTCGTGAAGCTCTTGAGCACACTCTCCGAAGTACAATCTATAAAATACCGACAAGCAGGCAACCTTGCGGCGACGAGCCAGGCTATGTAGCTTGGTGTCCACCAGTTTTATGTCGCCTATGAGCCTCTTGGCCCTGCGTTCCACCGAGTCAAGAGCGGCAAGTTGGTATTTGGCTGAGCCATCCCAAAGGTGACTGCAATACTCCATGCAGGATCGGACTTGTGCTTTGTAAAGAGTTAAAAGCTGTCCAGGCGTAAAGTATCGCTTCACTCTATTCAGGACGCCCAGCTTTTTAGCCGCCGTCTGAGCCTTGTACTCGATGGTCGCGCCGAAGTTTAGATTTGATGTCAACTCCATGCCTAGAAGCTCAAGCCTGTCAGTGACTGGGACAGATGTACCCCGAAAAGTAGGTGTCCAGTCGAAAGGACACCTTTTTGCAGTGAAAAGACACGCCTGTGTTTTGGTGGCATTGAATGAGACCAGACTGTCGTCGCCCCATTGGGAGACAAGACTTAAGGTCAGATCTGTTTGCTCTACCATGGCCTTTCTTAACGAACGTATTTCATCCCCACTGGTCCCTGCGCCTGACAAGTATCTCTCTGAAACGGTACTATCATCTGCGTATCCAACAATACCATGCCAAAGGAGGTCATTGATGTGCAGCAGGAAAAGAGTTGCAGAGAGAACTGACCCCTGACGAACTCCGGCATCAATGGCCATAAGGTCAGAGGAGCAGCCGTCAACGACTACTCTGATGGACCGTTCACTAAGGAAGTCTGAAATCCAAGTACAAAAATCAGCTGGGATGCCATAAGCAGGAAGCTTGCTGAGCAGACTTGCATGCCAGACCCTGTCAAAGGCCTTCGAGATATCGAGTGAAACGGCAAGTGCTTCGCCGTTTTTCTCGATGGCTTCGCCCCAGCAGAGCGTGACATACACAAGAAGATCACCAGTAGACCGCCCCCGGCGAAAGCCATATTGACGGTCACTGAGAAGATCATTGTCTTCAAGGTAGGTCAGCAACTTACTGTTAAGTACCCTCTCCATGACCTTGCATAGGATGGAAGTAATGGCAATTGGACGGTAATGGGCAGGGTCGGCACGGTCGCCCTTTTTGGGAACTGGTTGCACATTAGCAAGCTTCCAGGCCCCCGGCACCGTTCTTTCTTTAAGAGAGAGGCGGAACAAGCGAGTCAGCACAGGAGACAGTTCAGGCGCACATAGTCTTAACACTCTCGCTGGTATGCCATCAGGTCCGCTGGCCTTGTTCACGTCTAGACTGCACAATACTCTTCGAACCTCTTTAATGTGTACTGCGATCTCCGACATCGAAGAATCGCAACGAGATACAGTAGGTGGTTGCTTGGAGCCAGCGTCCAGACGTGAGTTGCTTGCAAACAAGGAAGCAAACAAATTTGCTTTCTCACTTGCAGAGTGAGCCAGCAATCCATCAGGTTTCAGCATTGGAGGTAAGGTTGGACGACAGAAATTAGTTTCAACCGCTTTGGACAGGGACCAAAACTTTTTAGTACCCGGAGGGTGTGATGCTAGTTTGGCCCCTATTCGTCCGACATGGTCAAAACGTGCCTTACGTAAAACCCGTTTGCAGGACTTGGTGGCAGAGTTGAAGGTTCTTTTCTTCGCGCGAACCCTACGTGCTCTTAATTTGCAGTCGCGAGCCTTGACCCAAGCTTGGTATGCCGATTCTTTACGCGCCTCAGCTTGGGCGCATTCTGCGTTAAACCAAGGCTGGGCTTTGTGACCGAGCGGGATGTCGGAGAATGGAATAAAATATTCCATCCCCTGCTGAATCACGTCCGCAACCGCATCTGCACAACACGAGGGGTCACGCGAAGAGAAGCACACTTGACGCCATGGGTAAGATGCAAAGAAGTGCCGCATCTCTTCCCAATCTGCTGACTCGTATCTCCAAACTCGCCTCGTGCCCCTGGGGCTGTCATCGAGAGGAGAGCAGGTCGATACGGATTTCACCAGACAGTGGTCGGACGTTCCCAGCGGAGCTGAGACCGAAACTGAATGACTATCTGGATCAGTTGTCAGCAGCAAGTCCAAGCAATTGGGTGTATGGCCGTCGATATCTGGTATCCGCGTAGCTACATTCACCAGCTGGGTCAGATCTAGCGATAATGTAAACTTGCGCGCCTCTAGCCCAGCATGGTCAGTTTTTTGGAACGGGAACAACCACTCCTTATGGTGGGCATTAAAGTCCCCCAGAAAAGTTAGCTTCGCTGTCGGGTATCTTTGCTGTGCTACGTCTGCCGTTTCAACGAGGTAATTGAAAAGCGCTGTCGTCTCCTGGTCACCGCTGTGCGATCGGTAGACGCCGACATATAGAGTTTTCTCCACGCCAGAGTCCTCCAGTAGCCAAATGGCAGAAAAACCCGATTTCTCAAAGCAACGGAGACGACGACAACAAATGACAAAATTTTGTAAATTTTGAATTACATTTTAGTTGTTGCTAGATCGTTTGCGAGATAGTGCGTGTGCTAAGTGATTTTTTTTAACCTAAGTTTATTTATTAAACTTCAGTGTTTATTTCTTCGAAATGCATACTAATATCAGTTTGCAGGATAGGCAGCGTATTGTTGCGCTGCAATTATCTGTGGCGCTGCATGATATTGGATTTAATTTAACTCAAATTGCTAATCAGACTGGTCTGGCCGTAAGTATAGTTTTATTTCATTACAATTGTATTTTAAATATTAAAAACTCTTGACTCATAGTATGTTGGTAGCTGTGAACCGATTAGTATAAACTTTTTTATTAATAATGCTACTTTGTTTTAGTGGAAGACTGTTAAACGTTGGGTTACACGTATTGAAGAGGAAGGTAGCGTAAAAACTCGACTCGTCTTATTAATGATTCACAGCGGAGGATGATGGTGTAACAATATGAAGAAAATGGTTCTGCCGCTGGTCCAGGCGAATTAGTAGCACAAGAAACAGGGCGTGCAACTGCCGCTAATTATGTTGATATGCTACAGGAAAGCATGCTACCGACGACGGTGCGAAATGTTTAACTGTTTATCCTGCTAGTGAAGTTCCTCGTTTTGCATTTGTCCAGGATAAATTGTCCAGTGCATCGAGCTGCCGTGGTGAATAATTGGTTTAGCCAGCACCCAGATATCCAAGTTATTCGTTGGCCAGCAAAATCTCCGGACTTAAATCCCATAGAGAATTTATGGGGTTTAATGGTGCAAAGGTGGGACATGCGCAATGAAAGAACTACAGAAGCTTTAGAGGCTCACTGCCTGGGAGAGTGGGAGAGTACCAGAGGAACAGATATATGCACTTATTTGGTCGAGTCTATTAAGTGTTTATTAAGTGTTGTTGAAAACAGCGGAGGTAACACCAAATACTAATTATGTAAGCGGCGATTTTTATTTAAGATTTCAATCTGACCCGATCTAGCATACATTGCTGATTATCTTGTGTATTTCATTACAATATATGAATATACACAAAATAATCAGCAATGTATGCCGAAGCGGGCCCGATAAATCGTTGCTCACTCAACCTCTGTTTACCTGCTTACCCGCCTTCTATTGCAGTAGGTTTTTGTGGAGCATAACATTAGCAATTAAATTATGCTAAAACATCGATATAATTATATATTTATATAAGATTGATCATTATTAGTCAGTTATCTTAAGGCCTTGTTTCAATATCTTTTCATTACGAAAACGAGTACTTAAGCTTAAACCTTGAGATGTAGGCAAATAACTGATTTATTATTATTACAATTACTTTTACTTTCGAGGAAAGTGCATCATCGTTAAACATAGAACAATAAAATAATTACTAACGAAATTATTACTTAAATAACTTTATTGAAAGATTCAATCCAAGATTTGGATCATTCCTATGATCTTATAAATAATTACCTATCGATGTTTCAGCTAATGAACACTTAATATAATTTTACATAATATTGTGTTTTATCATTCAAACAAAACTATTAACTAAGTATGACGACAGCAAGTATTTTATGTAGTTTTACATACTCGTATCTTATGGTTACCAAAAGTTCTCATTCATGTCATTATGTTATTTACATAAAGTAATACCATACCTACCAATAAAATAATTTCTTACCTTACTTTTTGTTTTATTACAATATCATAGGTTTATGTTTTTAGATATAATATTTTGATACATAATTTACAATAAACATTTATCGATATAATACATAGATAAATATATAGAAAAATATTATATAAAATAATTATTACTGGAGAAAATATGGTAAAAACATTTAAAAAAACATTAATCAACATACAGAGATCGGATGGGAACCCGGTTCCGTTCTGATTTGAAGGTAAGAACTATTATTGCTAAGCTACGGTTGCTTGTGATCAATACGACGAAATAAAGATATGTAATCTATTGCTTTACTACAAGTGAACGAATAAGGATAACTATAATACAGATTTAGACAAACCAGTGTGATGTATACTTTGTGGTGATGTGGTGGCGAATAGGCTATCACCGAGTTATTATTTCAAAGATTACATAGATGTCGCTTATAGGTGGTAATCTGTTTAAGTTTTAATGCTACGCCTTAAGGTGGACTTTTCTACTTACAGTCGATAATCTTACGTGTGTGCGTATAAGTTAGTAAAGTAAGTACAGAGGATAATAACCCGTATTGCAATCTGTCACGTAGTCTAACTATGACTCCACTTATGAATCCGACCGTACAAGAAAGATAAGGAAATAAGGAAAGGTATGTTAACTTTAAGAAAATCGCAATTTATTGGGCAAAATTGCGCGCGAATGGTTTTGTCCCTTTGATATGTCGCCGGTGCGAGCGCCCTCCGCCCGCGCCCCGTGCGTGCCCCTTCTTGGTCGTAGACATCCTGGGGGGCCATTGGAAGAAGCTGAAGAGGCAGAAGCATCGTCATATTTCTGGCTTGAAGTTACTTCCAAGGAATCTTCATGTGGCAGAAGGCACACTCTGTTCAGTGCTCGTCGTTCTATACCTTTGAACGTGGTTAAGTCAGCTACCCGGCAAATTCCATCCTTGCCAGGGTATAATCTGTGTACTCGCCCTATCCTTCATTTCATGGGCGGAAGGTTCTCTTCCTTGAAAACGACCATCGACCCTTCCTTGATTTGGTCGGAAGGCGAGCGCCATTTTGTTCTTTTTTGGAGTTCTGAGAGGTACTTATTATGCCATCTCTTCCAGAAACTCTCTCTTAAGGATTTTATCAAGTGGTATCTCGTCTTTATTTTCTTTTGCGTAGCAGCAGGAGGCGATGGCAATGCCGTCAGCGGGCGGCCAATCAGGAAGTGTCCTGGGGATAGGGGATAGAAGTCGTTGGGGTTACAAGATAAAGGAGTAAGGGGTCGGGAGTTGAGGAAAGCTTATATTTGGGTACAAAGTGTACTCAACTCCTCGAACGTCAAACTGGCATTACCTATCGTTCGCTTAAGGTGAAATTTTGCGCTTTTAATACCGGCTTCCCATAAACCACCAAAAGTTGGGGAATAGGGTGGATTGAAAATGAACTTTACGCCCTCCTCTGCCGTGTAGTCATATATGGAATTAAGGCTTGCTTGCAATGCTCTGTTGAGTTCATTATTGGCACCTACAAAATTAGTTGCATTATAGCAAAATATTTTATGCGGTTTACCTCGGCGAGAAATAAATCTGCGGAGACATGAAATAAAGGCGTTGCTACTTAGATCACTAACGACCTCTAAATGAACTGCTTTTGTGCAAAAACATATGAAAAGGCATAAATAGCATTTGGAAATGCGATTTCCGCGGCCGATTTTAGACGAAATTAGGAAGGGTCCCGCGAAATCAGTTCCAGTGAGTTGGAACGGAAAGTTTTGGGTAACTCTAGTAGATGGAAGTTGGTCCATCATGGGTTCCATAGTTTTGCCTCGAAATCTTGTACAAATAACACACTGCCGTACCACTTTACGCGCAAGGGTCCTCCCCCCCAGAGGCCAAAACTGATCCCGAAAACTAGCCAGGAGTAGTTGAGGGCCAGCGTGCAATGAATGTAAGTGTTCGGCTCGCATCAGCAGTTTTGTAAATGTTTTATCTTTGTTTTTACAGTTGTAAATAAATCTATGTACATAGGCAAATATTCTTTTTAATTTTAATGAACTTGAGTATTCTTCAAATTTTACGAATTCTGTACTTTCTTCTTCTTTTTTAGGTTTAGTTGTGGTAGGTAAAGCTTTTGTTTCAGGTAAAAATATTTTTCTTTAGGATTTTTAGGCCATTGGGTTTCATCAGTGTTTTTTAAGAAATCAGGACCTTCCCACCACATGGAACAATTAAGGAGTTGACCCGGTTCTACCCCTCGGGATGACATATCAGCTGGGTTAAGGTTAGTTGGAATGTGCCTCCAAGAATCCGTCTCGGTCAGATCATGAATTTCATTCACTCGGTTGCAAACGAAAGTTTTAAGATTTTTAGGTTGTGTTTTGATCCATCCTAAAGTGATGGTTGAATCAGACCAAAATACTTTTTTGTTTATAGAACAGCGGAGGGCTTCACTAACTTTTGCTACAAGACGAGCACCTAATAAGGCTGCCGATAGCTCAAGGCGTGGGATAGTAAGAGTCTTAAGTGGTGCTACTCGAGTCTTCGCACAAAGCAGATTAACTGTCACGTGACCATTGTTTACTGCACGCGCATAAACAGACGCGGCATATGCATCCTGTGAGGCGTCAACGAAGCAATGGAGCTCGCAAGTGGTATAAGTTGAAGGTAGTACGTGCCTTGGTATAGACACTGAACGTAGTGTATGCAAATTTTGGCTTGTTTTTTGCCATATTTTCTTTATGTCGTCTGGTACGGGTTCATCCCAACTCAAATTTTGCAGCCACAACTTTTGCAACAATATTTTCAGTGATATAGTGCAGGCACTGAGTAATCCGAGCGGATCAAAGATCTTACATGTTTCAGATAAGATTATGCGTTTTGTTACTCTATCTGGGTTATCATTAATATTGATAGAAAAAAAAGAGTATCAGTGTCGGGAGACCATGATACACCCAGCACACTCGAATGTTTATTTAAGTCGAAAGGATTTGTGAGGGTAGATTCCGAAAATATCTGAGGACAGTTGGTGCGAAACTTATGTAGTGGGAAACATGCGGAGTCTAGCCTTTGTACTACATATCAAAGAGAATATAATAGAACTAGCGTTTTAGAGTTGGGACTCCGAAGAAAAAAAATGAACGACGCAAAATGTCAAAACGCAGTTCCCAAATCATTGCCAACATGTCAAAACAAGTCAATTCTAGTATAGCCAACATAAGGAACACACGTAGTGATGTACCTACGCGACAGCCTGCAATTTATCGATATCGATAACGTAGCTGCCGAAACGGTGCGGCAGCTCAAAATAATATTTTTATTTTTATAATTATTATGTTCCAGCAATTTAGCAGGTAAGTTCCGAACAACCGACTTTTCCTAAGACCCTCAGCTAAACCCGTCAAACTTAGCAGCTTTCCCCGAGGATCAAAAGTGATAGACAACATTTAAAAAAATTACCTCCCATACAAAAATTAAACTGACCGAATAATACTCTATGGGAGATGGGAGGTAATTTTTTTAAAGTTCTGACCTATGCTTCTTGGGGAAAGTTGTTCAGTTTAGCCGGTGGAGCTTAGCGTTTTCGGGAAAGACGGTCGTTCGGAACCTTCCCGTATTTAAATATTATCGAAACAATTTTAACTCAATATTTCAATAACAATAAGTTGCCGAAACATAATTAATGGACTTTTTTCTAAGTAAAACAAGCTAAAGGATTTCAATTATTACTACTTTTGTAAAATTCTAAATAAATATAATAAAACAGTAAGTCAACCAAGTGTGTACATTTGAATACTTAAAATTCCGTTCAAGTTATAGGTCTCAAAACAATATTAAAAAAAAATACTGTATCTATCTGTCTGTTTTTCCACGTTTCAAGCAAAAACTACTAGACGAATTTTTACCAAATTTTGTATAACTGGTCATTAGAGGATACTTTTTACTTCAAAAAAGTCCCACACACCCCATTTCCACAGGAAAACAGAGCAACTGGTTTGGCGGAGTTCATACAAGCATGTCCATGCATTTAATCGTCTACTATTATTAGTGAGGTCCTATTTATTCATCAAAAACTTTGACCATATTTTCAATCATTGCACATAATTTGATTGTAGGGTAGATCGAAAATTTTTTCTTGTACCATTCGTTTAGGACTATATATCGGTACATTTATACTTCACCTGAAACATATAATAATATCTTATCAAATAATAAATACATTTAATTTAATACCAAATTGTTAAAACACTTCCCGTGTTATGTATACAATTTTGGAAAGCCCGCTTTTTTTTTCAACCGTGGCCATGATTTGAACCTGCGACTTTTTCCTTTACTAGTGGCGACGCCTCATCTATGTGGGCTACCGCGGATCGTCCCCTGCCCGTGAACTTTGCAAGTGTATCTTATCTTACGCGGGCAGGGTACGAGCCGCGGTAGCGCAGATGGAAAAGGCTTTGCAAATGGTAAATTTCGACGTTTCATAGGGCCCAGAAGCGTTTACTCCAATATCCCCCCGCCCCGAAAAACATAGGTACTCTAACCCAGAACTCAGTTGTAAGGAAATGTTAGAAACATTCTCCATTAAAAAGAAATTTGTGACAAGTGACAACGCATTGTATCGATATCGATTATACATTATTTTTGGTCGCACTATATAACAGCAACTTCTTCAACTAAATAATAATATCAACTCAAATTAATGTTTATTGCTTTAATTACGATGTTTATGAGTCATATTCCAAGCATTATAATGATTATCTTTACTAACCTTTCTTCATCCAGAGGAAACTGAGCCATGAAATGCCGTTTCTGTCCATTCTTTCTTGCGGCTTTTAATCCACAAATTTCACATTTCCTACACTTCATTATTCCTTGGTTTAGCCAAATACTAAAGTTTTGTCACTTTTGAAAATGAAACAAAGCAAAATAAACTAGGAACTTGAAAATAATTTCACAAACAACAATTACTTCGTTTTAACAAACTTGAACTGCCAAAATGCCAAATTATGTCCACAGATCAACAGATCAAATGATGTTGACATTATTGACAAACAAAAGAGAAAGAAAACGGAAATGAGTGAAACAGATAAAGCCGCCATGAAAATGCTATTGCGTTTCATACATTAATTTTTTTGTTTGAAGTTTCGATAGACTGCTACAAATTTAAGGATATAAGCTAACTCTGATTCCCTATCTGTCCCTGTCAGCAGATCGTCCATGTAAAAATCTTTTTTGATGATTTGAGCAATAATATGATCTGAACATTCATGAGCAAGCTGCAAGAGACATCGCGTACTTAAGAAAGGCGCTGATGCTGTTCCATAAGTTACTGTATTTAACCGTAATACTTCAAGTGGTTTAGAGGTATCATCTCTCCACAAAATCAACTGCAGATTACGTTGGGGTTCTTGGATTTCGATCTGCCGATACATTTTTTGAATGTCTCCAGTTAGTACAAATTTATGCTGGCGGAATCTAATCAAAATATTAAATAAGTCATCTTGGACTACGGGTCCAACACATTGAATGTCATTTAGGGATTTTTTCGACGCAGTTTTGGCAGCTGCGTCATAGACGACTCGTAATTTAGTTGTTTCACTACCTTCACGCAAAATCGCGAAGTGCGGAATGTGGTTTCCGAAATCAGGTTTATTAATTCTTGTTAGGTAACCTAAGGCTTCGTATTCGTTTATAAAGGCATAATATTTTTTTTTAAGTTCAGGATTTTTATCAAGCTTTTTCTCTAAATTATAGAAACGTTTAGCAGCCATATTATATGAGTCTCCTAGTGCGGTTTCTGGTGTTTCTACAAGAGGCATGAGAACGGAAAACCTGCCACTAGGTAAGCGTTGTGTATTTTTAAGGAAATGTTCCTCACAAAATTCGTCATCAGACGTGGCTTGTAATTTTGAAGAAGGAAGTTCTTCAATTTCCCAAAATTTTGTTAGGTTTTCATTTATTTGTTTTGTAAAATTACAATGAATTTTGTGTGGAACTTTATTAGGTTTTTCGTAACTACGTCCGGCAAGTATCCAGCCTAACTCAGTGTTCTGAAGGATGGGATTTTTAGGACCCAGTGAAATCTGTTCAGGTATTAAGAGATCATAAAATACTTCAGCTCCCAACAAAATATCTACGTCTGCCGGGTTGAACAATTAACGTTTGTATGAAATTTATTTAATAATGAACTGATCTTAACATCACAGCTCTCTGTTATGGGAAGTTGCATGTTGTTTATGCCTGATATAATTAAGGTATCGGAATCACGACTAACTAAACCCATTTTGTTTTTCAGTGATTGTGTCACAAGACACGACTGACTCCCTCCGTCTAACACGGCGCGAGCAATGTAGGTATTTTTATTTTCAGGGTCGGTAATCTTCACTAAAGCAGTACCAAGAAGCATCTGTCCGGGGGTAAGTACAGATAGGGATACCGGAGGGGTATTTGTTTCATTGTTATTAGGTTTTTTATCTTCATGTAGCATGGTATTATGTTTTAGGGAACATAACCGGCAAGTCCTTAATCTGCAAAAAGAGGGATTATGCCCTCTGCGCAGACAGTTTGTACAGAGGGCTAATTTTAGGACTTCTGCCATCCTTTTTTCAGGAGAAAGGGCTTTAAAACTGTTGCAATCAATTATTCTATGAGACTGACTGCATAGAGGGCACATCATTCCTATCGTTTTTTGTTGTTTTGTAACAAAAGTTTTCAAAAATGTATTGTTTGGATTAGGGAATGAATGTTTATGTTCATGAGTATTATTTTTATAATGAGGACTGCTTTTGATTTCAGATTTTTCAGAGCGATTAGCTTGCATAGTTTCAAGAACGTCGGCTCTGTTACGCAAAAATTCCAGGAATTCACTTAATTTCGGTAATTCTGATAAATTGTTTCTGTATTCTTCCCACTTGCCGCTAGTAATGGTATCTAATTTAGAGGACACCA
This sequence comes from Tuta absoluta, assembly GCA_027580185.1. Taxonomy (NCBI): domain Eukaryota; kingdom Metazoa; phylum Arthropoda; class Insecta; order Lepidoptera; family Gelechiidae; genus Tuta; species Tuta absoluta. Next base: position 282,114 of record JAQAHW010000099.1, on the reverse strand, counting down.
TGTGTATGATGATGGTGTCCCAAGTATCTACTGATTCACCAAGGCTATACAAAGCTTTCAAATTTTTTGTGACCACATCTACCAAGTAACGTATAGCTCGGTGAGATTCTTTTGCAATAGGTTCAATTTTGAACAAAGCTTTTAAGTGATTATTCGTCAGAACTTTCCTATTATTGTAACGTTGACAAACTAATTCCCAGGCGACGTTATAATTTTTTGCCGTGAAATCTATTGATTTAATAACCAGAGCGGCGCTCCCTTCTAATGAAGAACGTAGGTAATGAAATTTATTTATGTTGGGCATCCCCTCTCGGTTATGTATCAAAGACTCAAAAGTGTCGCGGTATTCGAGCCACATGAAGTAATTCCCATCAAAGGTAGGTAATTTTATGATCGGTAATTTAATGTTATAGTCATCATTATGTGAACAACCTTCTTCGCGTCTCGAATGATCACTTGGGTATAATTTAATCAAAGCCTGCGCACTAGCAATGGATGAATAGAATTTACTTTCAGTCATTTCTCTTTCCTGTATTTGAGTATCAAGAACCGAACACATTACTTCTAGTTTTGTTTGGCATTTTTCAAACTCAGTAAACAACTCCTGTACTTTTGTGATCCGCAGTTTTAATTCATCAATTTGTAAACTAGTTATTTCACCAATATCAGTTTCTTTTAATGCTGTGACATATTTTATAAAAACCGTTAACCGACCTCTAATTGAACCACGTTGACTAACAAGTTTTTAAATTCTTTAGTTTCGTCCGCCATATTTACTTAAATTAGGTTTAGGATAATTTAAACAACAATCTAATGACAAAAGTAGGCCAATAAATGAAGTAAACAAAGTAATTATGCATCAAACTATTTACAAGTCCGTTGCGTTGATAATCAGCTGAGCGGCGCGTAGGTAGGCAGAGGAGCGCAGAAATGCAAGGTATACAAGCAGCGGCGTCTACGGCACACTACGTTTGCTACCACGGTACGCGCAGCGTAGTTACCGGTTCGATCAGCAACCGTACCCTGGAATTTTCGGCCAATATTTTGAATTTTACGCTAAGGTAAGTATTTATACCTACTTGATCGGGAACAGCTGATTAGGTTGGTAAGTATATGATTTTTAATGGTAAGCTAATAATATAAAAAATATAAGATGTTGTGATAAGATGTGGCAATTAAAGCCTTTTATGTTTTGAAAACGGAAATATGTAGGTAAGGCGTTTTATATAAAAGCGGCATAAAGGCAATGTATGAGGTTGGCAATAAAATACGCTTTTACTTTAAGAAATCGAAATATTACCGATCGTAAAAAGTATGTAATGCTTTTATACAAATAAGCCGTTATTTAGAAATTATAGCACGAATGACACCGTTAGCTTTATGTACGGTCGCGTTCTAAAGTGGAGTCATAGTTAACACAAACCTCAGAAAACAAGTCGCTCGCACCCGCGGCTACACTCACACAATGACACAAATGACGTATAACATACTATTATTTGACGAACTACCATTGTATAATAGGCTGAGTAGTATTGACTATTTCACTACATGAATCATTAGCTTCGGTAGCGTGGTCAGTAGCGCGGTCAAGCAAATTCTTGACCGTTATTGTGGAGACAATGGATCGAATCCCGATATCTTAGTTGTAATTTTTATTTTATCAAATGAAGCAAAATTTTGTAAATTTTGAATTACATTTTAGTTGTTGCTAGATCGTTTGCGAGATAGTGCGTGTGCTAAGTGATTTTTTTTAACCTAAGTTTATTTATTAAACTTCAGTGTTTATTTCTTCGAAATGCATACTATTATCAGTTTGCAGGATAAGCAGCGTATTGTTGCGCTGCAATTATCTGTGGCGCTGCATGATATTGGATTCAATTTAACTCAAATTGCTAATCAGACTGGTCTGGCCGTAAGTATAGTTTTATTTCATTACAATTGTATTTTAAATATTAAAAACTTTGACTCATAGTATGTTGGTAGCTGTGAACCGATTAGTATAAACTTTTTTATTAATAATGCTACTTTGTTTTAGTGGAAGACTGTTAAACGTTGGGTTACACATTTTGAAGAGGAAGGTAGCGTAAAAACTCGACTCGTCTTATTAATGATTCACAGCGGAGGATGATGGTGTAACAATATGAAGAAAATGGTTCTGCCGCTGGTCCAGGCGAATTAGTAGCACAAGAAACAGGGCGTACAACTGCCGCTAATTATGTTGATATGCTACAGGAAAGCATGCTACCGACGACGGTGCGAAATGTTTAACTGTTTATCCTGCTAGTGAAGTTCCTCGTTTTGCATTTGTCCAGGATAAATTGTCCAGTGCATCGAGCTGCCGTGGTGAATAATTGGTTTAGCCAGCACCCAGATATCCAAGTTATTCGTTGGCCAGCAAAATCTCCGGACTTAAATCCCATAGAGAATTTATGGGGTTTAATGGTGCAAAGGTGGGACATGCGCAATGAAAGAACTACAGGAGCTTTAGAGGCTCACTGCCTGGGAGTGTGGGAGAGTACCAGAAGAACAGATATATGCACTTATTTGATCGAGTCTATTAAGTGTTGTTGAAAACAGCGGAGGTAACACCAAATACTAATTATGTAAGCGGCGATTTTTACTTAAGATTCCAATCAGACCCGATCTAGCATACATTGCTGATTATCTTGTGTATTTCATTATAATATATGAATATACACAAAATAATCAGCAATGTATGCCGAAGCGGGCCCGATAAATCGTTGCTCACTCAACCTCTGTTTACCTGCTTACCCGCCTACTATTGCAGTAGGTATTTGTGGAGCATTACATTAGCAATTAAATTATGCTAAAACATCGATATATATTTATATAAGATTGATCATTATTAGTCAGTTATCTTAAGGCCTTGCTTCAATATCTTTTCATTACGAAAACGAGTACTTAAGCTTAAACCTTGAGATGTAGGCAAATAACTGATTTATTATTATTACAATTACTTTTACTTCCGAGGAAAGTGCATCATCGTTAAACATAGAACAATAAAATAATTACTAACGAAATTATTACTTAAATAACTTTATTGAAAGATTCAATCTAAGATTTGGATCATTCCTATGATCTTATAAATAATTACCTATCGATGTTTCAGCTAATGAACACTTAATATAATTTTACATAATATTGTGTTTTATCATTCAAACAAAACTATTAACTAAGTATTACGACAGCAAGTATTTTATGTAGTTTTACATACTCGTATCTTATGGTTACCAAAAGATCTCATTCATGTCATTTTGTTATTTACATAGAGTGATACCATACCTACCAATAAAATAATTTCTTACCTTACTTTTTGTTTTATTACAATATTATAGGTTTATGTTTTTAGATATAATATTTTGATACATAATTTACAATAAACATTTATAGATATAATACATAGATGAATTTATTGAAAAATATTATATAAAATAATTATTACTGGAGAAAATATGGTAAAAACATTTAAAAAACATTATTCAACATACAGAGATCGGATGGGAACCCGGTTCCGTTCTGATTAGAAGGAAAGAACTATTACCGCTAAGCTACGGTAGCTTGTGATAAATACGACGAAATAAAGATATGTAATCTATTGCTTTACTACAAGTGAACGAATAAGGATAACTATAAACAGTTTTAGACAAACCAGTGTGATGTATACTTTGTGGTGATGTAGTGGCGAATAGGCTATCACCGAGTAATTATTTCAAAGATTACATAGATGTCGCTTATAGGTGGTAATCTGTTTAAGTTTTAATGCTACGCCTTAAGGTGGACTTTTCTACTTACAGTCGATAATCTTACGTGTGTGCGTAAGTTAGTAAAGTAAGTACAGAGGATAATAACCCGTATTGCATTCTGTCAAGTGGTCTAACTATGACTCCACTTATGAATCCGACCGTACACTATGTTCTTCTTCTTCTTCTTCCTCGGGTTGGGACGTCTGCGGAGCTCGCAGACGGGTGATCAGCTCCACTAGGCGGGAACCATTTCACCCAATTCCCAGGTTTGGGGCACTGGGTTCACTGGCGCTCCGGCAGCGTCACCTCCTCGAATCTTCTTGTTGCCCTGCAGAAATGCAGGACATCTTTTAGAGATATATTGGTTAAATCCCTTTCTTCAAGTTTGTCATTACCTAGATATTCCCATCTTGGCAGCGAATAGCTTGGACATTCCGCTAAGTAGTGGAAGCTACTTTCTTCCTGTCCGCACTCGGGGCAAGATGGGTCGTCTTTTAGTTTCATAGTATATAGGTGTTTGTTGAGATCGCAGTGTCCCGTTAATAGACCTATAATCAGTCTTGTATTTTTCCTACTTAGTTGCAGAAAGTTGCGCGTTCTTTTGGGATCCATGCTCTTAATAAAGAGTTTGGATTGACGGCATGTTTGCAACTCTTTCCATCTTTTGTTGCTTTCATTTTTGATTTTGATGCTGATGACACCTTTTGTTGACTGTCAGACAGACAGACAGACAGAAACACTTTATTGCTCACATTAATAATTATAACATATACAAGAAAAAAAACAAACAACACAATATAAGCAAAGGCGGCCTTATCGCTTTAAGCGATCTCTTCCAGGCAACCCTGCACACTAAGAGAAAACATTAAAAAACACACTGTAAATAGCAGTGGCAACACATAAAATACATGACATCAATTTTACAAATTTAACTAATCAAAACAACTGTCCTGGGATAGGTAGGCGGGGTTCAGGGCCAATGAAGGTTTCATCATTGATACTACTTAAAAACGAGTTAAAATACAAAGAACGGCCTGATATCGTGAGCCTCTCAGTTGAGCGAACTATTGAAATAGCCTGCGTAGAACTTGAAGATCTTGTTATAATGAGCGTATACAGCCCACCTGATGCTAAATATGAACCCTTTGAAAAAGTTATGGATGTAGCCTTAGATAAAGCAACAAAATCCAATAAAGGGATTATTGTATGTGGAGATTTCAATATAAATATTTTTGAAAATTCTAATATCAGTAATAGGTTTCTATCATTATTTTTATGTTACAACCTAGTGAATCTTATTTCGGTGCCAACGAGAATCACACCTACCTCAGCCAGGTGCATAGATAATATCTTTACCAACATTAAACCTGAAGATGCGGCTGTCATAAATAAATTAAGCTCCGACCATACGGGTCAATTAGCTTCTTTCAAAATTAACATTGAGCAGGCACCTAAACAAGATATTACGTGTGTACCGGTAAATGAAAGTAGGCTAAATCGATATAGAGAAAATATTTTACAAAAATTACCTGAATTGCCATATAACGAAAATCCAAATAAATTATATAACGCAGTATTTAGTCTTGCCAAAAAAGAATATGACAATGTATTTAAATCCAAGAAAATTAAAGTTAACACAAAATTATCATTTAGTGACTGGGCAACAGTTGGAATTCATAGAAGCAGGCAGAAGTTATACGATCTGTATGAAGAAAGAACATAATAATCAATCAAAAACTTTTGCTGATTATGTAAAACGTTACTCTAAAACTTTTAAACACGTTTGTGCAATAGCTTAATCTAATTTCATCAAAAATAATATAAAGAATAGCACAAACGTAATCAAAACCACTTGGAAATTTGTAAATAATGAAACTGGAAAATCTAAACGTCGTAATGAAAATTATAAACTTATGATAAACGATGAAATTAAAAATACTAATTTGGAAGTAGCTGCCGCTTTTGAACAATTTTTTACTGATATTCCAGTTTCGACTACCAAATCGTTAAACTCATGCCCTATTCTCGCTGAATCTATTCTAAAAGATAATGTAAACCATTGTGATAAATATTTTAAATTTTCTCACGTTAGTAACATTGAAATAATAAAAGTATTTAAAAGTTTAAAAATGAAAAATACTTCAGATCTCCACGGCCTCTCTGTTAAAATTATTAGTTCCATAATTGATTGCATTTCTCCATACCTAGCATGTATTTTTAATGACTGTGTAGACAGTGGCGTGTTTCCTGACTTGATGAAGCATAGTAAAGTTATTCCCTTGTTTAAAGCTGGTAGTACTACTGACCCCACTAATTTCAGACCTATATCAATACTAGCAACACTTAGTAAATTTTTTGAAAAAGTTATTTTAAATCAATTGCAAGGACATTTTTATCGTAATAACTTAATGCACCTGCAGCAATTTGGTTTCACACGGGGTCGCTCTACAACTGATGCAGGTGTGGACCTCATCAATCATATAATCGATGCCTGGGAGGAATCTCATGATGCAGTAGGTGTGTTTTGTGATTTGTCCAAGGCGTTTGATTGTGTTCATCATGATACTCTTGTCAGGAAGCTACATCACTACGGCGTAAAAGACCAGGCTCTAAGTCTTTTGGAATCATATCTTAACAATAGAATCCAAAAAGTTGATGTCAATGGTGAAAGATCATATGGATCAATGATAAGAATGGGCGTTCCGCAGGGTTCGATTCTTGGTACTTTTTTGTTTCTTGTATATATTAATGATCTACCATATGTAGTTAAAGAAAAACATGATATAGTTTTGTTCGCGGACGATACCTCTCTACTTTTCAGAGTAAAGAGGCAACAACTCAACTATGATGACGTGAACAAAGCTATTGCCGATGTAGTGCAATGGTTTACAGTAAATAACCTACTATTGAATGAAAAGAAAACTAACTGTATCAAATTTGTATTACCAAATGTTAAACCAAGCTCTACAATTATTAAAGTAAAGGATGAAAAGTTGAACCTTGCAGACTCAACTGTATTTTTAGGCATAACTTTGGACGCCTCGCTCCAATGGAGGCCACATATTGAGAAATTGTCGAAGAGACTGAGTTCAGCAGCATACGCAGTTAAAAAAATAAGACATCTCACTGATGTAGACACTGCAAGACTAGTTTACTTTAGCTACTTCCATAGTTTAATGTCTTATGGCTTACTATTATGGGGCCATGCTGCGGATGTGAACAATATATTTGTTCTGCAGAAACGGGCTGTTCGTTCAATTTATCAATTGGGACCTCGAGTCTCCTTGAGACAGAAATTTAAAGAAATCAACATATTGACATTTGTGTCACAGTTCATATACGAAAACCTAGTATACGTAAAAATAAATATAGATTCTTTTAAGAAAAACTGTGACAGGCATAATTTTAACACTAGAAATAAGGAGCAACTTGCTGTGCACATGAGCAGGCTTGGTAAAGTAAGCAAAACTTTTAAGGGCAATTGTATACGCTTTTATAACAAACTTCCTAAAGATATTCAAGACTTACCCTTAAATAAATTTAAACCAGTAATTAAACAAAAATTGTACAAGAAAGGCTATTACAAAATATCAGACTATATGCAAGATAAATCTCCATGGGTTTAATTCAAATGTAAAAAGTAAATATTTTATTAGACGAAACAAGTAGATTTATCTACTGCAATTTTTTGTTTTTATTATAAATATATATTTTTAATGTAGCCATTTTTGGGCTATACCTATACATATATATTATTCGTTTTTTTCCAAAATTAGCTAGGGCAGCTAAGGTCCTAGAAAGATTGTTAATTTAGAGTAGGAGCACTTCTGGGCAGGTTTTTTGGGGGGTTTTTCCTGTTCAGGGGGTCCGGTTAATTATACGCATGTAAATAACACGCTTTGGAAATCTTGACTTCAATTTGAAACAAATGTCGTTTACAAATGGTGGTGGCGTAAAGTTACGTGCTGTGTAATTAACCTGGCCAGCCCCGAGGCAGTGCCTTTATTTTTATTTTTTTATCCCACATACTTTTATTTTACATTTATTTATTAGGACAATACAAAATTGTTATAAAGAGAAGGAAATTGCGTTATGCAAATTTCTTTTTTTTACAATGACCGATCATGACGTCAATAAGTGATAATGCTATCCTACATTGAATAAAGTTATTTCATTTTCATTTTCATTTTTCATTTTCATCAGCTCCCTGCCTGGCCAGTTCGTCTGCTGCTTCATTGCCTAAGTTGCCTTGGTGTCCTGGGACCCATGCAACTGTAGTTTTTGCTTTGGTTGATAATTTATTGAGTGCCAGCTTACATTCTCTTACTAAAGCTGATGTGGTACTGGTCTTATTTAGAGCTTTTAGAGCTGCTTGGCTGTCACTATAAATTACCACCTCTGCGTCCACTTCTCTGGAGGTCAGTTCACTAGCGCATTCCAGGATGGCCAGTATTTCAGCCTGGAAAACGCTTGCGAATTTCCCCAGTGGTATGACTTTATGTAGACTCGGTGGGTTTTGGATGTATATGCCCGCCCCCGATAGTTTAGTGCTTTCTTTCTTGGACCCGTCTGTATAGCAGGCCAATATCGGGTTGTCCGTTGTTACTTTCCAGTCGTTTCTAGGTCCAATGTGTATCTTGTATTTCTTGTCAAACATCTCTTGTTTCTGTATCAAATCGTTGTTTGCTAGAATCATGGAGATGTTTTCCTCAATTTTTGAGCTTATTTTTGCGTGTCCTTTGTCAAAACGGTTTCCTTTCCATTGACAAAAAGACTTCATTCTAAACCATTGCTCTAGAGCCACCTTCATCACTTGTAGGTCTACTGGGTGCAGGCCTAGGATCATTTGAAGGGCGGCGGTTGGTGTAGTCCTTATAGCGCTTGTTATCATGAGTCCAGCTAGGCGTTGTACTTGATCAAGTGCCTTCTTGTTACAGGTTATGGCGGCTCTGTGCCACCACACTATTGCTCCATATGTTAGTCTTGGTAGGATAATTGATTTGTATAATATCCAATTTACTATGAATGGTTTTAGTCCCCATGTCTTCCCTATAGCCCGTTTGCATTGCATCAGGGCTATCTTGGCTTTGTTGCTAATGTTCTTTATATGTGTGTTGAAAAGCAGTTTGCTGTCTATATCAACACCCAGGTATCTTATCTCATCTACCACTTCCAGGTCAGTATTATCTATCTGGACTGGTACTCGTAGTTGATTGTTTCTTTTCTTGGTGAAGATGATTAGTTTGGTTTTGGAGGGATTTAGATTGAGACCTCTGTCCCTGCACCATTTTAGAACGGCCTTCAGGCAGTCGTTCATTATTCTGCTAATCATGTTTAGTTCTCTACCAGTGACTAGTATTACTCCGTCGTCAGAGTATGCTTGCATGTATACTCTTGTTCTGTTGACGGTCTTACTAAGATCGTCTAGCAGAAGGCACCACATTAGTGGTGACAGGCAACCACCTTGTGGGAAGCCTCTCTTAGCTCGAACCGTGTGGGATACGCCACCCAATTCCGTGGAAATGGCGCGGTGTCCTAGTGCATTCATGATCCACTTTCCCATCATAGGTTCTATTCCTTCTCTTGCAAGGGATCCCGCTATGGCATCAGTGGTGGCCTTATCAAAGGCTCCCTCGATGTCAAAGAAGCACCCCATTGCATATTCTTTGTTGTCTACTGCTCTTTCGGCTTTTACTATAAGGTTATGAAGAGCAGTGTCCGTGGATTTACCCTTCATATAGGCGTGTTGATTTACATGCAGTTTGTCTCCACTGCAGCTTATCTTCATCCTTATGTATCTGTCTATGATTTTCTCCAGTGCCTTCATCATGTATGAGGATAAACTGATGCATCTGAAGGACTTTGCTTCCTGGTAATTCTTTTTCCCCGGTTTGGGTATGAAGGTAGCTTTGACCTTTCTCCATGTTACTGGGATATATCCCGTCCTGAGGCTCTCTCTATATAGATGTATGAGATCTTCTTTAACGTATTTTAGTGCATTTTGTAGCATTTTGGGGAAAATGCCGTCGGGCCCTGGCGCCTTGTAGGGTGCGAAGGACATGATGCTCCATGTTACGGATTCTTCGTGTACTATGTTCTCCACTTCATCCCAAATACAGTTCATATTGTAGTCGGTTTCTTCCTCATGGTATTCTGTGCAATCCGGGAAGTGTGATTTCATCATTATATCCAGGACCATTTTTGGTTCGGTTATAAGATCATCTTCGTTCCGGATGCTTCCTAGTTTACATGTGTTGTCTTTGGCTAGTGTTTTCATTAGTCTAGCGGCTTGTGGCGTTTTATTTATTTCTTCGCAGAAATTTTGCCATCCTTTTTTGCTTTCGTGGCGGCAGGAGTTGCGCATGTCATTTCTTGCCGATCTGTATTTGTTCCAGCCTACAGGGTCCTCCTTGTTCTTAAGAGCTGTTCTAAGGGCCCTGCGAGCTAGTTTTCTCTTTTTCCTGAGTTCTTTATTCCACCATGTTTGCCCTTTTCCTTTACATATTTCTTTCAGAGGGCATGCTTTGTGGAACGCTTCTGTTAGGGCTGTATTTAGCCTCTGTGTGTCTTTTTCCATCTTCTCTGCCAGTAAGGTTTGATTTATCGTACTCGGGTTCCATTCTTTCATATTTTTATCGAATGTATCCCAGTCCGTCTTCCTGGCATTTCTTATTTGGGTTTTCACCATTTTGCATTCTAATTGGAAGGTTATTCGCCTGTGATCGGAGAAACTTTCTTCGGTGTCAACCTTCCAGTCTTCAACGTATTTACTAAAGCAATAGGTCGCTAGTGTGATATCCAGGACCTCTTGTCTTGTCTTAGTTACAAAGGTAGCGGTGTTACCAGTGTTTTTTATATCTAGGTTGTTGCTAACTATAAAGTCCAGCAATAGATTACCTTTTTTGTTATTGTCGGTGCTGCCCCACGCTTCGTGGTGTGAGTTTGCATCACATCCTACAACGATTGGGATATTCTTACCTCGGTATAGCTGGACTGCTTCCTCGAGCTCTTTTGATGGTGGTTCAAAGTTTGTTTCGCTAGGAATATAAGCAGATATTAGCGCCACCCTCATTTCTTTGTCGTCGGCCATCTTGATGTTTAGTTCGATGGCGACAAGGTCTCTGTAACATATACTATGTATTAGTCCTAATTGTGTTGTCCTGCTGCTAGCATAGATGCATGTTCTGGGATGCAACTCACCACCGAGGTAGACAAGCTGACCCCCCAGGCTGCTAATGCCGACCTTTTTCCCATTGTAGTAGTATGGTTCTTGCAGCAGGGCAATGTCTATGCCCTCAGCAATTACATATTGGCAAAGTTCGGCCATAGCCTCTTTGCAACGATGCAAGTTTAACTGGAGTACTTTTAGGGTATTTGTGTATAGTTTTGGTGTATGTGTGTGAGTGTTGCTGGTGTGTGTGTTTAGTGTGTGTGTGTTTTGGAGTGGGGTGTTCATTGTATTGGTGTGTGCTTGTAGCCAGTGCTGACAGTAGACGTGTGCTCAGGTTCGCTCACTGTTGAGGTCTCCATCTGCTCCAGCGTCGTTGTCTGCTCCTGGTCTACGGGTGCCTGTCGTGTAATAGTGCTTGGTTTGGAAGGTGCTCGCGGGGGGTCTGTCGGTGTCGCCTGTGGTTTAGCACCGCAGGTACACTTACAAGTGCAAGCCCCACTACTGCTCCCTTCCTGTGTTGTTGACATCTTTCTTATGGCTCGGGCTTGAACTTGTGTGAGTTGGAAGTTCAACCACACATAGTCCACCCCTGTGAACGCTTCCTCAGGGGCTCCTAACACCAGTCGTTCGCCCAAAGGGAGAGACTCTCTGGCGATCAGAGTCCACTCAGGAAGCCTCAAGGCCGTCTTTTTCCTGTTCTGGACACAAATGGTCTTCATCACGTCTCTGGGTAGATCCTCTGGTATCCCGGGAATCCAGACTGTGACCTTCAGTCTATTCCATTTGAGGATCTCGAGCTTTACGCCTTGGATCTCGCCCAGGTCTCTTGTGAGGAACCACAGTCGCGACATCTGTGTCAGGGGTGTGACCAAGAAGTGGCCCTCGGCCACAAGTCCCGACGCAGCGAAGCTAAGGTAGTCCTCGTCCATTTCTAGGTCTATCGCTTCGTCCATGATCACCTTAATGCGGCGACGGATGATAGCGGCAGCTTCTTCATTCAGGGCAACACCATCCACACGCCTAACAATGACAGCCAGACTGCTCTGTTCTTTAGCTGAGGGTCGTGGGGCCCCCGTGCGGGCTGGCTTGGCGGTTTCGGTGGTGTCCTTAGACTTTGCTGTCTTAAAAGCGTTTTGTTCCGTTCTTTCGTTCGGATCAGTGCTTTTCCTTTTTATTTTGGGTGGTCTCTTCCGAATGTTGGGTTCGACCCCCGCAGCTTTCAGTTTAGCGTATTTCGCTTCCTGACGCTGCTTTCTTTTATCCCCTTTGGACATTCTTACTTCAGGACCGTCTGCTCGGCTCAAGGCCTGCCGCGATCCCTCAGGCTCCCTTATGTCGTCTGCTCGGCTCGAGGCCTGCCGCGACGGGATGTTACTATCTGAAACGCGTTGATTCGCCCCCCCATAGTACGATGGGCGATGACCTGCGGTGCCATCAGCCAGCGCTTGGCTCGCTGTTGGCGTCGCAGAGAGGGATTCCCCAGCGGTGCCGGGACCCTCCTGGGTAGATACTGTTATCTCCGCGTTTTCCATGATAATGGATTGTGTGCAGGGCTGCTGCACGAGAAGGTGTGGGTCACATGACGATGGTTCAGGCCGGTCTGCCTCTATGCACAACTGCGCACAGAGACAGGCAGGCAGGTCCATCGTGACATGCGCCCCGTTGCCCTCCACTTTTATCCGGGCTTGGGACCGGCACGTCAGAGTCTCCCGTACCCCCCTATGTCCTCCGAGAGACTCCGCCGAGGCAGTGTTCACTATGTTAGTGGGTATGTACACGTAAAGTAACCTATCCTAAAGCAACGTGCGAAATACACCTTATTTTAAGAAGAAAATGCTTTTAAAAATAGTTGAAGTGAAATAGGTAGGTATTCTGAAGGTATGGATAGGCAGCAGTAGATTTATAGAAAGCCAATAATGATTTGCGCTAATTAGGTAGGTACGTAGGGACGTAATTATATGGTACGTATTTTACCTAATGATGATTTTTATGCATCAATTTTGTAAGATAAATAGGTATTACTTACATAGATAAGCAACCGAATATTAATGTCGAAAGCTTACCAAGCAATTTAAAGAAATTTTATTCTTTAGGTATTAACCGTGTAGTGTAATGCAAAAATGCCGTATTTCGAGCAAAGTACACTTTTGAACACAAATAAAAGGGGAAATCGAAAATGGAAATGAAAAAAACACTAGTACTGCCCTGATTTCTAAGCCACGTCGAGCCTCCTGCACAGGTACAAAGTCCAAGCGGTCAGGATTCCTTTGTTCGGCGTCCATGTTGTACCGGTGTTGTTCCTTCGTGTTCTCGAAGTTACTTTTATCCGAAGATTGCTTCTTGAATACGACGTCCTGGTGTAGGTTGCCAATTTCTTGTATGCGATCAAGGTACAAGAAAGATGAGGAAATAAGAAAAGGTATGTTAACTTTAAGAAAATCGCAATTTATTGGGCAAAATTGTGCGCGAATGGTTTTGTCCCTGGTCTGGTGATGTCTGACGTGTTGGCGGCGCAGCCGCCGGTGCGAGCGCCCTCCACCCGCGCCCCGTGCGTGTGTTAACTTCGGACCTATGTGACAGTACCGAGGAAGAACTCTTCAGATAAGCTTAAAAACGATAGACGTACAAGGGCTATAAACATCATCGGAGAGATAAATGTGGAGAATAGCAGCAACTTTGTGTTGTTTTGTGGACATTGGTGTTAATTTTGATATTAGTCTTTGGAGTACCATTCTTTAAGTTAAAGTAATAATAAATAAGTAATTAGTGTAAGGATTGGCTCATTTAGTTAAGTTTAGATTTAGGTCAATCTTCCATTTCCTCATTCTAAAGTTGGTGTGTAGTTTGTAGCTTTATACTCTCTGATAATTAGTGTTATACATGTCGGAGCGTGAGGTATTAAACCTGAGGAATGAAGTAAAGTGCACTTTTTGATGTATTTTATGGAAAGAGCATTAATTGAGTACCTATGCGTTGGCGTCGGTCGAAGCATGTAGTAGACATATTGTGTCAAGTGGTTTGGCTAAAGGCATTTTTGGGAACAGAGAGATTCCGAGTTAGTGTTGTTTGAGCGATCGGGCGTAGCGCAAGGCTCAAATGACCTTTCATCGTTCCTTGGTTTTGGTACTTCGCGTCCTGATCTTAATGTTAAAATTAATTATAGCTGCTAGCCTACTATCTGATTTTCGGCCGTTACGACATCAGAAGTGGGATTGAGACCTACAAACTGTCTAGATGAAGTGCCATAGTGATAGACTTGTGGACCTAGTGATCGTGACTAAAATGACTTTCGTGGAGATACCAGTTGTAAGCGGGAATGCAGATTGCAGAGACTGCTCTTGGACCACAAATAATTCAGGCCAGTTCTTTCCATACTATTATTTTCTAGCGATTTGATGTTATTGGTTGCTGATGATTTTTATTTGCCGCGCATTAGTAATGTTGGCAATTTTCAGTTTGTGTCATAATTATTATTTTAGTACGGTAATGATTGCCACACGGTAATCTACTGAATTTGTTTATAATCGTGGACCTAAGTTGGACTGGAGACAATTTTATCGGATTTTAATTGGCATTATTGATTGATGAAAAATCACTCGATTAAATAATTATTTTGGATAATGAATTAGATTCACAAAAACATAAAGATTAATTAATTTCTTTGTCAATGGATGGCGTTGTGATGATAGGAAGATGTCTCTAGAATCGGAAATAATCAAATAAAAAGAAACATGATTTAGTTTTGTTGTGCACAGTTAGTTGCACACGCATTTCGTTTTCGTTGGCACAGTTGGTTTACCGTTACAAGGAACATGAAGGTTCAGGTTCAATTCCTGGCCTAGTCTAGAAGTTTTGATTTAGTATTTTATTGTGTAAAGAAGGATTTCTGATCTTTTGCAATTATTGCTTACTTACTACTTGTTTATAAAGTGACGCATGTATCGTTACAGTAAAATATTATTTGACGTGTTTTCAAACTTTTGGAAATTGATAAATCAGTCTATTTTTAGAACAAAGTACAAACCTAAAGTCGAACTATGAGACGGCTATTTGATATCGGCGGAAAAAAAGGGGGTCTTTTCAAGTACCTGTGAGAACCAAGGCGTTGTTGTGTTTGGGTTTGGGAATAGCGACTGGTTCTCAATCTTTACTGGATTTGATATAAAATATTACCTGGTACAGAATTGTATTTATGCGAAACTTATGAAATAAATGCTTTTGGATAGTTGGTACCTATATGGTAGAAAAGATTTTGTGTTGATTGTTTGCAATTGCAATAAACGTGATTTGAATTTAAACATAGATATTGTACGAAAGGGGTGTACGTACCTATTTGATTATCATGAGACATGTTTTTAAAACTGTACATTGTTGCTAGTTCAGAATCCCGGGAATGCTAGGTACTGTATGTGTACCTATTGCCAGAAGACACTATTCTCTACAACTTTGAGTTTGAGAATCACTCTCGCGTTGGATTTTTATTTCGTTTGTGAGAAACACACTTGAGTTTTAAAACTAATGAATGGTTAATAAGTAATGATAATGGTTATGGCGTTTTCTTAAAGTGCAGAAAACATTTTAAAGCATTGCTGTAGCTCTATTATGTTATTTTGGAGGTATAAAAAAAAGCATTGTTCTAAAAGGGACATTGATGTCCAAAATGACTGAGGGTTGTAGCCACGCGTATTACTGATACCCGTGGTTCAACACATGTTACCTTAGTATTCGGAGAAATGAGCGAGATCTTTGTATTGTTTTCATAATGCAAGTCTGGCAAAAACTCTTTTGTTAATTAACTTATATCATAAGGGATTTACAAACAAACATGACAATGGTTAAGCATGATCATGACTGTAACTTATGAAGATTAACTTAAATGCGTATAGCGTTATTCAATTATGAAGTATTAATTTTTATATAAGGTAACGAAGTGCTTTGCCGTGGTGGTGATAAATAGAGCAGCTGGATAAAAAAAAACTGAGTATTGTTGGATACAATGAGTTGATGTAGTTAAAGCTAAGATTACGTGGTTATGTTGTGTAAGTAATTTAGAATTTCATAGCACTGACTTCGACGAAAGAAGTAGATAGTAAATTGCATATTGAATGCAATTGATATTTGAGTATTGGTATGTGATATTAATTAGGTACCTATCATTTCACAAAAAAAAAAATAGATTTCATTAAGTTATTTTGTCAACTTGGAAGAATAATTGAGAAATATCAAATCACCTACTCGGTGCAGCAATTCATGAAAATTAAGCTCTCAAAGCAGTGCTTAGTTCAAATCAATACATGCTTAGTAAAGGTGGAATAAAATAAGAATTATTTTTAATCTGATAAGCATTGAATGGATCTAATGTGATAATAGAAACGGTTGTTAAAAGTTACATTTTGAAATGAACTTGTTTTCATTTTAGAAGTACTGAATCGCATGACTTCAGTGATTTGCTTAAGTAATATTGCTTTGCTTTCTTGAGCAGGAAAACGTAATCTGGCTATCTTCATATAGCTGTTATGTGCCTTGCTGGGATAGAAAGCTAAAATGCGTGAAAGTAAAGTACCCATAAAATTGCATAATTAATCAGATGATATTAGCAGTTAAAGTTTTTGTTGCTGGCAATGATGGACGCGTTTGTCCTCCCGACCCCTCACGACTATATACTATGACTGTGATCACCGTACCTACCTATTGACTCTGACTTAAGACCTCTGCGGGAGGAGCGCGTGCCATGGTTGAGACAGTGTGGTCTCAAATTGTGGAGACAGTGTGGTCTCATGTTGTGTTGGGTCAGATATAGCCCGGGGAACTATGATCTGATCGGGTGAGTGGCCAGCTGCAGTGGCTCATTCACCATCCGCTTTGCTGATCTGTGTGATCAGATGGTGTCTTTGATGGACGCATGGTTTCGTTGAGGGCATCATACTTGACCAAGTAGGTGATTACTGTGGTCATTACTGTTATGTATGATGTCGCTCCAGGTAACCGGTGTTACCAGTAGGCGTGCCACAAGGTGGTGGTGTCGGCCTGAGATCCGTGGCGGGGATCTGTGACTGTGATTGACAGTGTTGAGTGACCCATGGTGGGGAGCTCTGTGACCGTTGCGACGGTGGCCAGATGCAACAAAAGACTTTATTGCGGTACTCGTATCAATTATTGTATTGCTTTCAAGTTAGAATATTGTTTTATGGGCACTTGTCTTTCAATAAGTAGTGGCGTGATTTCAGTTATCAGAAAGCAACGAAAACGGCTGGTTCAAGTGGGTTGAAAATTTATGGTTCACACTCAACTTGTAGTCTGTCACATAATAAATCCGTAACCTTAATGAGTTTCTGATAAATGATATTTCCTTAACTGTTAAGTTCGACAGCACAGTAAAAGAGTGCATAGTTACTAATCATGTAAGGGTAAAAACGTATTGGATGGCTTATGAGAAGTTTTTGAAGTGCAAACGAATATGGGCCTGTTTATTTTTTTTAGCAAATAATAACACAAACGTGAAAAATACTTGAACGATTTGGAGATAATAGGTTTGTTGTTATGAATACCAAGTCAAATTTAACAAACAAGTATTAGGAAGTAAGTAAGTAAGTACCAAACAGGATAGCTATCTTAGCAAGTACTTTGGATCAAAGATATTTAAAACCGCAATGAATGCTGAGCTGCTTTCGGTTCTTGCAGTTCATCGATATAGACCTGTTCACATGTTGAAAGGAACGAAGCGAACTGTTGTGAACAACTAGATCTTTGTACAGTTCAGGAGTCTAGCCAGATTATTATGGTTTTATGGGCTATAATAAGCTAAAGTATGTCTGTCAGGATAACCGAACGATACTGTGAAATGGCTAGTTGTGACCACACGAGGACGTGTGTAAGTCAGGTAGGCCGTGTCGGAGCGTGAGGTATTAAACCTGAGGAATGAAGTAAAGTGCACTTTTTGATGTATTTTATGGAAAGAGCATTAATTGAGTACCTATGCGTTGGCGTCGGTCGAAGCATGTAGTAGACATATTGTGTCAAGTGGTTTGGCTAAAGGCATTTTTGGGAACAGAGAGATTCCGAGTTAGTGTTGTTTGAGCGATCGGGCGTAGCGCAAGGCTCAAATGACCTTTCATCGTTCCTTGGTTTTGGTACTTCGCGTCCTGATCTTAATGTTAAAATTAATTATAGCTGCTAGCCTACTATCTGATTTTCGGCCGTTACGACATACATATTAAAATACTTAGGTTCTTTTATATTTTATTTATATTTGGTGTTTTCTGAAATCAGTTCCTGAATTCAAAAACACCGACCATAAGGTGGGAAGAGTTAAGATCGCTGATTCACCAATTTCATCATCACCCACCGATGATGCTGATATTCAATTTAAATAGAATCTAGAACTCTGAGATTTGCTTAGTAAGTACAGCTCCAAAGAGCAATCTTACTGTGCAAATCAATTTGGTGGAGGGAGATGCCGAATTGGCACTTTTATTAGAAATAATTTAGTATTTAAGTTCATGTAAATCTAGATATAACGTTCTTATCTGCCGGACGATCTCCGAGTACAATAAAGCTGAAGAAACCATAAGTCTGCCTTTCATTCCACTTCTTGTGTCGTGCCCCTTCTTAGTCGTAGACAAGCTTAATATGTAAGCTCGGGAATTCAATAGCCATTGTCGCGATATACCGACCTCCGTCCTACAAATACCCTGATAATTTTATATAAAGCCTCTGTGATTTACTGGTCAGTCTATCTAGCGCTGAAACTATAGCCATCCTTGGTGATATAAATATTGATATAGTAACGCAAAATGAGTCACGACACGCTCAAGACTACCTTAATATGTTAGCCTCACATAGTCTTCTTTCAACCCATTTTATACCTACGCACGGTCGCACATGTTATGATCGTGTTATCGTTAAAACAAAACTTACATCTAAGACCCTGGTTCTCAATAGCACTTTGACTGACCATTACTCTACTTTGCTACTATTAAATACTGCCACAAACAATAAATGAAATTGTATCTGAAATACGGAGCTTATACTTCTCTGATCTATTGAGCTCTAACGACCCTAACTTCATTGCTGATACTTTAATTTTGAGAATTTCTGAGATCATCAAAAAACACACTGTCACGAAAAAGATAACTAATAAAAACCGTAACCTTAAGCCGTGGTTAACACCGGGTCTACTAAAGTGCATCCGTAATCGTGATAAAGTACATAAAAAGTGTAAAAAAAATCCAGAAAATTAAACCATAAAATTGACTTATAAGAGATATAGAAATTTCTGCACTAAATTATTAAGAAAAATCAAGCAGCAGTATGAACGTGAGGAATTTGACCGTAACAAAAATAATCTTAAAGGCACATGGCAAGTTATTAAAAAAATTACTCATACCGGCAGCAAGACTCCAGATGCACTTGAGTTACTTCGTTTATATGATACTCCTCTAGAATCAATAAACAACTTTAACCAGTTCTTCTCAAATATTGGTGGGGAATTAGCAAATGAAATACTGACTAATCCAAATGACTCTATTTTACCTCCGCACATCTTACCCAAAAACAGTCAATTGAACTCCTTTACTTTAATAGATGTAGATTTAGCTGAAATTTAAAGGGTTATAAAAAACTTACGCAGTGATTGTGCTTTGGGGTGGGATGGGATCTCTAGTAATTTACTGAAAGTCACCAGTGAGATATTTGTTCCTATTATAACCAGGCTGTGTAACCTAAGTTTTTCTTTGGGAAAATTTCCCAAAGCATTCAAACATTAAAAAAAAATTAAAAAAATTAAAATTATTTATTTCATTTTCTTAATCCTAGGTACATTTAACCGGGTTTCAAAACTCCTTTTAAGCAAATAAATGCTTGTGTCAGGAGATTTCGCTCTTCCATAAAAATATGAATATAGTATATAAGATTATTCTCATTACTAGTATTTAATTTTTAAAAGCATTAATTTATACAAAACTATT
The DNA here is from genome assembly GCA_027580185.1 of Tuta absoluta. Taxonomy (NCBI): domain Eukaryota; kingdom Metazoa; phylum Arthropoda; class Insecta; order Lepidoptera; family Gelechiidae; genus Tuta; species Tuta absoluta. The sequence continues at coordinate 262,213 of JAQAHW010000099.1, read as the reverse complement.
TGAAATTAAAATTAAAATCAAAATAAAACAAAATTAAAATCAAAATCAAAATCAAAATTAAAATTAAAATCAACATCAAAATCAAAATCAGAATTAAAATCAAAATAAAAATCAAAATTAAAATTAAATAAAATTACAATCAAAATTAAAATTAAAATTAAAATCAGAATTAAAATCAAAATTAAAATTAAAATCAAAATCAAAATTAAAATCATAATCAAAATAAATTAATAATCAATAATTTACTAAGTACATAAAATAGATCATTTGAATTAATTAAAATAAAATAATATATAAAAATACAAAGGAATGTGCGATTTATATTAAATGAAAATTTGAAAGTCCTTTTTCTACAATTTAAAAGGAAAGTTAAATGAAATCGAAATTAGTTAAATTAAAGTAAAAAATAATATACAATGCTGAGATAAAAATCAATTTACGTTAATAGTTAAAATCCTTTAATCACAATATTAAATAAATTCAGGATGTACATTTTAATGTTTGTATTCAATTTAGATAAAGTTAGGTGTGTGTGTGTGTGTCTCTGTGTGTGTGTGTGTCTCTGTGTGTGTGTGTGTGTGTGTGTGTGTGTGTGTGTGTGTGTAATGTGTGTATCTATTGGATGGTTTGAACAATTGACTCGATGTCGTTATAATTTTTTGTTTTTAGCCAGTCCGTGACAGTTTGTTTGCATTCATGATGTGAAAGAGGGTACACGTTCAGCTCTTTATTTATTAGGTTATACAGTTTCGATGACTGCCTACCGAATTGTCTCCTAGCAAAGGTACTTTTTGCTTTGACTAAGGGCGCAACATTGTATTTCCTTCTTCTTTCGAGCTTAGCTGTATCATAAGGGAGATCTTTGTGTTGACGGAGTATTACTTTTAAGATGTATAATTTCCGAACTGTCAGAAGGTCGGTATTTAAATAAAGGTTTTCTGTCGAGTATCGGAAAGGTTTCATAAAGGTAACCTTGAAAAGAGATCGTTGTGCTCTTTCTAACTCTATAAATTTAGTTTTTGTAGCTCCTCCCCAAACTGGCAGACAATAGGAGATAATAGACTCCGCTAATGTTACATAAACCTTTTTCAAAAGGTACTTGGTGGCTACGTTTCGTAATTTACTAAAAATCCATATGAGCTTACGCACTCTAGTCATAATTTGTTCTGTGTGATCGTGCCAAGATAGTCGTTGATCGATTAATATACCTAAATATTTAGTGTTTTCTACTTTGTTTATTACGGTACAAGAACAGCTAGGTTGCGGTGTGTTTCCACATTTGTGAATCTTTATTTGAAAGCTTGTTGGTGGCTGAGTACGTGCATACATTGAAAAACATATGTAATTGGTTTTTATTGCGTTTAAGGTGAGCAGGTTTGAGTCTAGCCATGAAGCTATCTTTGTAAGGCCACGTTCTGCAGATAAACGTACATTATCCCATGACCTTCCAGTAAAAACCACGGAAGTGTCATCTGCATATGAGAATACAAATCCATGCTCTACCGTCATGTTACATAGGCTGTTTATGTAAATCAGAAACAGTGTTGGACCCAAGACACTGCCCTGAGGCACACCACAAGTAACAATTTCCTCTGAGCTAACGTAATCACCTAATTTTACCATCTGCTTACGATCCCGCAGATAATCGCTGAAAAGCAAGAGGGGCGTGCCTCTGATGCCAATATCCTCAAGCCTCTGCAACAGCATGTCGATTGACACCGTATCGAATGCCTTTTTAAGGTCGAGAAATACAGCCAGACACTTATTTCCATCGTCTACTTGTTCAGTGACGGTGGAAGAAAGGGCCAAGACTGCATCCTCAGTGGACATCCCTGGGCGAAAGCCAAACTGTGAAGCAGAAAGTATATTGAATTTTGACAAAAAAATTGTAAGGCGTACGTTAATTAATTTTTCCAAAATCTTTGATATGGCAGGCTGAACTGAGATTGGCCGGTAATTTGTCGGATTTGACTTGTCTCCACTCTTGTGTATAGGTGTAATAAGTGCTTTTTTTAAAGCTACCGGAAAAATGCCCTGTTCGAAATATAGATTTGCTAAGTGAGTGAGTATAGGGACGACATATTCGTGCGCAGCCCTAAGAAAACTAGTCGGTATGTGGTCCCATCCTGGGGCGCTGTCAGCTTTCAAGCTCATAAGAACCATTAGAACTTCCATAGGGTCAGTATCAAGTAAAGCAAAAGATGAAGTAGGTGGGTCATCTAATCTACTGCAAACAGTATTTCTCTGCGCTGTGTTACATGAAGTGATTTCGTTTGCAAGGGATTTGCCAATACCCACAAAGTACTCGTTAACTTCGTTAACCGATTCCTGGGGAGATCGGCCTCGCTCTAGTAGTTCAGAGTTTTGAGATTTAGGTGGCTTACGATTTGTTATGTTGTTTATAGTAGGCCATAGTTTTTTAGGATTTTTATGAACCTTAGTAAGCATTTCCCTGTCATATTTTCTTTTAAGTTTTTTGATAAGCCAATTACAGTGATTTCTATATCTTTTAAAAGTAATTTTTAGTATTTCGTTTGAAGGGTCTTGTTTTAACTTTTTTTGCATATTATTCCTGTTCCAAATGCAGCGTAGCAGGCCAACTGTCATCCATGGTTTAATAATGCGATTTCTTTGAGGTATTATAGATTTTATTGTGTTTGTAAGCAAGCACTGCTGTAGTATGCTTAACAGGCTATCTGTCAATATGTTTGGGTTATTGATTTGTAGTAAATCCTGCAAAGTACTTGTTTTTAGGAATTCTAATGCTTTGTCTAGGTTTAAGGTTGTTTTTGTTTTAGTGATATTAATCATTTTATTACTACTAGATAATTTTAAGAGTAACATTAGATGGTCTGTAACAGTAGTTTTAATAACAGCTATAGCCGCATGTTTATTTTCAGGTTGTAATTTTAAAACAAAGTGATCCAGACAGTTTTTACCTCTTGTTGGCAATGTATGGCCTGGAAGAAGACCGTGCATTGCCAGCATATTCAAATAGTTTAGCCTATTTGATCGTTCATGTGATTTCTCATTGTCGTTCAATATCAAATATTTATATCGCCTGTGACTATAACGTTTCTTTTTGTTTTAATAGTGCTTAAGTGATCGTTAAGAGAATTTGTGAATTCTTCCGAATTTGTTTTAGATGGAGAGCGATATATACCAATAATTATAAAATCACATACACAAATCTGCAAACATGATGCATGCGTTAGGTTTAATTCCTTGACATTTGCTTTGTGAGTACTTTTAATGTATGTGACTACTCCATCTGCTTTATTTAAATGATTTGTTGTTTGATAGGAAATGTAGTTATTAAGCGTTGGCAGATTTTTGTTAGAACTCAACCTACATTCAGTAAGTATAATGACGTCTGCAGCGAATTTAAGGCATGAAAGGTTTAGTGTTAAGTCATCAATATTAGAGTAAACACTTCTTATGTTTTGAGTTATAATCGTCAGATCGTTATTTTTCACTCTTATTAAACTAGAAACGTCATCAATGTCACAGGCATGAACTTGTGCTATTTCTATATGGTCTAATTCGTTTATAGTTTTAAGTGTACTATCCATATCTATTTGATGGGTGCAAAAACGTTGTTTTCTCTGTAGGTTTGTTTAGTTTTTTCATGATGTTATGTATCCTAAACATCCACAATGAAAATGAAAAATCAATTGTGGTGTGTGTGTAGTTGTCAGTAGGTATGTATGTATGTATGAAAGAAAGATGTGTAGTATGTGTGTGTGTGTGTTGGCGCATAATTGTTACAATAAAGTAAGAGTAATCCAGTGTTTTTCTATTAAATAATATTGAATTCAAAAGACATCGCAAAGCAGAGTAAGCCACACATAGTCATTCTGACTGCATGATGCTGTTTGCTTGGGATTCATTCTTGAGCATTATAATAGCAGAGTTCTCATTTTTTCTTAGGTATATTCTTCCGAAGGCAGACCAACAAAACTTGTAGGATTTTGATTTGGCGATGTCTCGGGCAAGAAAGTAAAGACGCGCTCCTTTTGCAGTTAACTGCTCGGCAACAAAGATCGGGGTGTATTCATTGGTAGTAAACCCAAGATGCTTGGCACAAAGTTTTTCTTTGTGTTTGATGTTAAATACTTTGGCCATCTTAAGAAATTCAGTTCGTTGAATGGTAGATGTTAGCTCCACTATAATTGGCGTGTTTTTGGTTTGTTCTTGCTTACCCCGCACTCTGTAAATATCTTTTATATCAGTAGCCGCAACTTGGCAGTCAATAGTTTTGGAAAGATTAACAACCATTTGAACTAGATCTTCTTTGGTTTCTTTGTTGTTTTTAGGTACGTTTTTAATCTCCATGTTTGATTTCCGACTTCCACGTTGAAGATCCTCAAGTTTATCCTCCAATAGAATTATATAATCTCGGTCTTTTTTGGCTTGGACTTGCAAGTTGTCTAATTTATTCTGTAGCTCTTCATTCTGTTTTGATTGGTTTTCCATTCGTACAGTATTTTTTATTTCGATGCTTTGTGTTTCTATCATTGTCCTTATCATGGTTCTCATCTCCTCCCTAAAGGCGCTAAAGTCGGCTTCATAATCAGGTTCCCTACTCCTTTTATTGCGGTTGGTACTAGGGTTGTGAGGTATTTGTTCATTGTTGCCTTCCATAATTTGAGTTGTAGTAGTACCAGGCGATAAAGAAATGAAGGAGCAAGTCAGTTGACGTGAACGGTGAGGAGGACGATAAATGCTATACGACGCAGCAACCCGCAGCTTACGGACCGCATAGATCAGAAGCGGTGGTAGATTTGAAGCTAGGGTGGCGTAGAACGGCGACTAGGAGCGTGTGAGGTATGAGGCGTAGCAGCCATTCAATGTATTAAGCCTTGCAAAGTACCAGGGTCGCATAGATCAACAGTAGTTACTTGTTACGACGAGGCGTGCGTGACGTGACCCGACGCGGGACGGCAGCAGCAGTGGCGCGGCGGTGTAGAGGGGCGCGTAAGCCGCTGCGCTAGCGTACAGCGATGACGCACAAGACCGGTATTCACTATAGGAAATCACTCACACAATCACAGGACTCACAGTCACATAAGCGTGACGTGAGCGTAGACACAGAACAGAACACAGACCTCCTGCGTTCTTCTGCACTTCTATTATTTAGCCGGATTTAAATTTGTTAAATGTTATTAATTTATTTAAAAACAAAATTGTAATGCTTTGGATTGGGCACAACTGTTCGCAAGCGAGGTCCGGGGGGAAGAGCATGCTATTGTACACCCAATTCACAAGAGTGGGGACAGAGATAGTGTTAATAACTATTGGCCTATATCTGTACTAACCACACTGTCTAAGGTTCTTGAAAAAGTCCTAAATAAGCGTCTTGTTAGTTTTTTTTAACTATTGAACACAATTGCAGACAACCAGTACGGGTTCCGTAAAGGAAAATCCTGTGAAGACGCAGTACTGCTACTCACTGAAACAATTTCTAGAGCCTTGGATAGTAAAAAGAAGTGCATTGGCATATTCCTGGACCTAAAAAAAGCTTTTGACACTGTTTCTGTTCCCAAGCTTGTGAACAAACTGGAGGATATGGGTTTGAGGGGCCTTACTCTAAATATTTTCTGAAGCTTTTTGACAGAACGTACTCAAAGCGTTAAAATAGAAGAATATGTAAGTGATAGGGTACTCCTAAAATATGGAGTCCCGCAGGGAAGTGTTCTCGGACCTACCCTGTTCTTAGCCTATATAAATCAACTGTGTCAGCTCAATATACTCCATTGTACCATTGTCACTTATGCTGATGACACAGCCCTTATAGTAGAAGGAACTACTTGGGATGAAGTGCGTTTTAATGCTGAAAAGGCTATATCCTTTGTTATGACCTGGCTCGCCAGTAATCTTCTGACTCTTAATGTTAGCAAAACCTCCTTTATTTTTTTTTAATTTTTTTTTTATCAATGATGGGTTTGCTCTTGACTCTAATCTAGGTCATAGGACAGAGACAGAGTCTAAGATGGAGCGAGCTCACCCAGAAGAAGCCTGTTCACTCTTACTTTGAACAGATTAGGGTTGTATGCTTTTGGAAACACAGACGCAGGAAGTGAGTTCCACTCTTTAGCAGTGCGCATTATAAATGATGACTGGAAGCGCTTAGTCCGAATTGGTGGAATGGCTACCAGGTACGGATGGTATCCGGCGGTGCGTCTGGATGTCCGATGGTAGAAGGGAGCTGGTGGAACAAGGTCGTGAAGCTCTTGAGCACACTCTCCGAAGTACAATCTATAAAATACCGACAAGCAGGCAACCTTGCGGCGATGTGCCAGGCTATGTAGCTTGGTGTCCACCAGTTTTATGTCGCCTATGAGCCTCTTGGCCCTGCGTTATTCTTTTTTCAACTACATATCAGTTCTTCTTTTTTATTAAAAATACACACTTGCAATGATAATAGCGATAACTCTAGCTGTTCTTTTCTCAACAGAGTCACAGAAATAAAATACTTGGGAATTTTAATTGATGAAAATCTGTCTTGGCATGCTCACATTCGAAATCTGACCTCTAGTGCTAGAAAACTTATTTATCGATTTAAATTGTTAAGAGACTCTGCAAGCCACAAAGTTTTAACGACATTCTACAATGCACTAGCTCAGTCAATCTTATCCTATGGTATTATTGCATGGATTGGAGCCCCTAAAACAACTATGCTGCAGATTGAGCGAGCTCAGAGAGCGATTCTTAAAGTCATGACAAAGAAACCATACAGATACCCTACTACAGACCTGTACTCTGACTGTAAGGTTCTTACAGTAAGAAAGCTCTTTGTCCTACCTATATAATTAAATATAAAAGAATAATAAATAATTCGAATTTAAAAAAATAGTATAATAAGTCTGATTATAATAAAAATTACAGTTAAATTTAAAAAAAATGTGTTAATTAAAAAATTAATAAAAATTCATTTAGGGAACAATCCGATAAAAGGGGGTATTCCCCCTAAAGATAAAAAATTAATAAATAGAGATAATTTAATAAGGGGATTATTATTTAAAATAAATAATTGGTAAATATAAAACATATTTAAAATATTAAATAAAAAACATATAATTAACACTAAAAATGAGTATATAAATAAATAAAATATTCATAAGTTTTCTCTTATTAAAATAGTAGATAATATTCATCCTAAATTATTAATAGATGAAAAAGCTATTAATTTACGTAAAGAGGTTTGGTTTTAACCTCCAATAGCTCCAAATATTGAATTAATAATTATAATTAAAAAAGTTTTATTAAAACAATATTATGACAAAAGAATTATAGGGGAATTTTTTGGCAGGTTATCAAAATAAAACAATTAAATCAAGAAAGACCTTCAATTACATTGAAGAATCAAAAATGGAAGGGGGCGGCTCCTATTTTTATAAGTAAAGAAGAATGATTATAATTGATAAAAATACATTAATTTCAATTTTTTTTATTAAAATTAATTTAAATAAAATTGAAAATAAAAAATTTATTGAAGCACAAGATTGGGTTAAAAAATATTTTAAAGAGGCTTCAGAAGTTATTAAATTATTTGAGTTAGAAATAAGGGGGATAAAACTCAATAAATTATCAACACAAAAATCAAGAGTTCGATGAAATTGAAATTAAAGTTCTAAAAAAAAGTATACATAAAAAAAATATTTTATTAGAATTAATAAAAAAATAAATTAAAAATAAATTTTAGAGAAAAATTTAAGAGAAAATTTCAATTTCTTTTAGAAAAATATATTTTAATGTAAGATGCACAATAATTTTTGATAAGATGCACAATAATTTTTTATATCACTATCACTATCACTACATAGTATAAAATAAAGTCGCTTCCCGTTTGGTGTCTCCTTATATCTTTAGAACTACCCAACGGATTTTGATGCGGTTTTTTTTATTAGATGGAGTAACTTGAGAGGAAGGTTTATAAGTATAATTCATTCCGTGAAATTGTCACATTCCCATGGGAAAACGGGTAGCCCAACTGGTAGTAAACTTTTGACCCCCTTTTGACACCTTTAAGGATTAAAATTTCAAAAATCCTAAAACACGTATTTAATTATTTTAAGTTATGAGTCTAATCGGAAATTATGAAACAGATCACATTTAAGATAAAAAACTTTCATACAAACTTTTAACCCCCTTTTCACCCATTTAAAGGTTAAAATTTCTAAAATGCTGAAACACGTGTTTAATTATTTTAAGTTATTAGTCTAATCACAAATTTTCAAACAGATCACATTCATTTAAAAAAACGAACTTTCATACAAACTTTTCACCCCGTTTTGACCCTATTAAGGGTTATAATTTCAAATATGCTGAATCACTACATAGTTTAAAATAAAGTCGCTTCCCGTTTGGTGTCTTCTTATATCTTTAGAATTACCCAACGGATTTTGATGCGGTTTTTTTATGAAGCTTTTTTTAAAATATAGAGTGATTCAAGGGGAAGGTTTTTATGTATGAATTATGTCGGTGGAAGGTCTGTTTCCCGTGGGAAATCAGTTAGCAGCGGGTGAAACCGCTGGGCGGGCCGCTAGTAGTTTATATATACACACATGTCGTAACGGCCGAAAATCAGATAGTAGGCTAGCAGCTATAATTAACATTAAGGTCAGCACTTGATGCACGCGAAGTACCAAAACCAAGGAACGATGAAAGGTCATTTGAGCCTTGCGCTGCGCCCGATCGCTCAAACAACACTGACTCGGAATCTCTCTGTTCCCAAAAATGCCTTTAGCCAAACCATTTGACACAATATGATTACTACATGCTTCGACCGACGCCAACGCATAGGTACTCAATTAATGCTCTTTCCATAAAATACATCAAAAAGTGCACTTTACTTCATTCCTTAGGTTTAATACCTCACGCTCCGACACGGCCTTCCTGACTTACACACGTCCTCGTGTGGTCACAAGTAGCTATTTCATAATATCGTTCGGTTATCCTGACAGACATACTCTAGCTTATAGCCCATAAAACATAATTATCTGGCTAAACTCCTGAACTGAACAAAGATCTAGTTGTTCACATTAGTTCGCTTCGTTCCTTTGAACATGTGAACAGGTCTTTATCGGTGAACTGCAAGAACCGAAAGCAGCTCAGCATTCATTGCGGTTTTAAGTATCTTTGATTCAAAGTACTTGCTAAGTTAGCTATCCTGTTTGGTACTTACTTCCTAATACTTGTTTGTTAAATTTGACTTGGTATTTATAACAACAAATCTATTATCTCCAAATCGTTCAAGTATTTTTCACGTTTGTGTTATTATTTGCTAAATAAATAAACAGGCCCATATTCGATTGCACTTCAAAAACTTCTCATAAGCCATCCAATATGTTTTTTACCCTTACATGATTAGTAACTATGCACTCTTTTACCACAACTCGGACACTGGCGCTCAAATGTATGAATCAAATGCGTTGCTACGCACACAGTCTAAGCTCGCGTAGGTGAACGCGGACCATGCTAGTGTGTGTGAGACAACATGTCAGGGTTGCCGCCATTTTGCTTTCGCGAATCGGGAATGCAATGTGCGGCAGTATGAAATGACCTTCGTCGTCGCGTCCTTGCTTAGCCGGTGTCTGAGCGTCCTCCGAGCGCGGGTGGGCAGCGCTTGTAGGAGGAGGCAGGGAGTGACCATACTGTACGCTAGTACTATTAATTATACTGTGCTTTTACTGTGCTGTCAAACTTAACAGTTAAGGAAATAACATTTATCAGAAACTCATTATTATTTCAACTTTGACATTAAGGTTACGGGTTAATTATGTGACAGACTACAAGTTGAGTGTGAACCATAAATTTTCAACCCACTTGAACCATCCGGCCACCGTCGCAACGGTCACAGAGCTTCCCCACCATGGGTCACTCAACACTGTCAATCACAGTCACAGATCCCCGCCACGGATCTCAGGCCGACACCACCACCTTGTGGCACGCCTATTGGTAACACCGGTTACCTGGAGCGACATCATACATAACAGTAATGACCACAGTAATCACCTACTTGGTCAAGTATGATGCCCTCAACGAAACCATGCGTCCATCAAAGACACCATCTGATCACACAGATCAGCAAAGCGGATGGTGAATGAGCCACTGCAGCTGGCCACTCACCCGATCAGATCATAGTTCCCCGGGCTATATCTGACCCAACACAACATGAGACCACACTGTCTCCACAATTTGAGACCACACTGTCTCCACCATGGCACGCGCTCCTCCCGCAGAGGTCTTAAGTCAGAGTCAATAGGTAGGTACGGTGATTAGTTGATCACAGTCATAGTATATAGTCGTGAGGGGTCGGGAGGACAAACGCGTCCATCATTGCCAGCAACAAAAACTTTAACTGCCAAAATCATCTGATTAATTATGCAATTTTATGGGTACTTTACTTTCAGGCATTTTAGCTTTCTATCCCAGCAAGGCACATAACAGCTATATGAAGATAGCCAGATTACGTTTTCCTGCTCAAGAAAGCAAAGCAATATTACTTAAGCAAATCACTATAGTCATACGATTCAGTACTTCTAAAATGAAAACAAGATCATTTCAAAATGTAACTTTTAACAACCGTTTCTATTATCACATTAGATCCATTCAATGCTTATCAGATTAAAAATAATTCTTATTTTATTCTACCTTTACTGAGCATGTATTGATTTGAACTAAGCACTGCTTTGAGAGCTTAATTTTCATGAATTGCTGCACCGAGTAGGTGATTTGATATTTCTCAATTAGGTATTCTCCCAAGTTAACAAAATTACTTAATTAAATTTACTTTTAGAATCTATAGGTACCTAATTAATATCACCTTCCTATACTCAAATATCAATCGCATTCAATATGCAATTCACTATTTACTTCTTTCGTCGAAGTCAGTGCTATAACATTCTTAATTACTTACACAACATAGCCACTAAATCAATGCTTTAACCACATCAACACATTGGATCCAACAATACTCAGAATGCCATTTTTTAACGAAACACAATATGAATGCGGTTCACACAGAAATATACACAGCGTCCATATCCAGATGCTCTATTTATCACCACCACTGCAGAGCACTACGTTACCTGATTAAAAAAAATATTACTTCTAAATTGAATAACGCTATACGCATTTAAGTAAATCTTCTATAGTCATGCTTAACCATATCATTGCCATGTTTGTTTCTAAATTCCGTTAAAAGTTTAGTAACAAAAGAGTTTTTGCTAGCCTTGCATTATGAAATCAATACAAAGATCTCGTTCATTTCTCCGAATAATATGGTAACATAAGTTGAACCACGAACCACAGGTAATACGCGTGGCTACAACCCTCAGCCATTTTGGACATCATTGTTCCTTTTAGAACAATGCTTTTTTTATAAGATAACAAAATAGAGTTACAGCAATGCTTTAAAATGTTTTCTGCACTATAAGGAAACGCCATAACCATTATCATTACTTATTAACCATTCATTAGTTTTAAAACTCAAGTGTGTTTCTCACAAACGAAATAAAAATCCAACGCGAGAGTGATTCTCAAACTCAAAGTTGTAGAGAAATAGTGTCTTCTGGCAATAGGTACAGTTCCTAGCATTCCCGGGACTCTGAACCAGCAACAAATTGTACAGTTTTAAAAACATGTCTCATGATAATCAAATAGGTACGTACACCCCTTTCGTACAATATCTATGTTTGAATTCAAATCACGTGTATTGCAAACAATCAACACAAAATCTTTTCTATTTCGGAAAATCGCTATATCCATATAGAAACCAACTCTCCAAAAGCATTTATTTTAAAAGTTTCGCATAAATACAATTCTGTACCAGGTAATATTTTATATCAATTCCAGTAAAGATTGAGAACCAGTCGCTTTTCCCAAACCCACACCCAACAACGCCTTGGTTCTCACAGGTACTTGAAAAGACCCCCTTTTTTTGTTTCCGCCGATATCAAATAGCCGTCTCATAGTTTGACTTTAGGTTTGTGAAACTTTTTTCTAAAAATAGACTGATTTATCAATTTCCAAAAGTTTGAAAACACGCTAAATAATATTTTACTGTAACGATACATGCGTCACTTTATTAACAAGTAGTAAGTAAGCAATAATGCAATGCAATAATTGCAAAAGATCAGAAATCCTTCTTTACACAATAAAATACGAAATCAAAACTTCCAGACTAGGCCAGGAATTGAACCTGAACCTTCATGTTCCTTGCAACGGTCTACCAACTATGCCAACGAAAACGAAATACGTGTGCAACTAACTGTGCACAACAAAACTAAAACTTGTTTCTTTTTATTTGATTATTTCCGATTCCAAATACATCTTTCAATCATAACAACGTCACCCATTGACAGAAAATAAATTAATCTTTATGTTTTTGTGAATCTAATTCATTATCCAAAATAATAATTTATTCGAACTCTGCAAATAAAAATCATCAACAACCAATAATATCAAATCGCTAGAAAATAATAGTATGGAAAGAACTGGCCTGAATTATTTGTGGTCCAAGAACATTCTCTGCAATCTGCATTCCCGTTTTCAACCGGTATCTCCACGAAAGTCATTTTAGTCACGATCACTAGGTCCACAAGTCTATCACTATGGCACTGAATTTAGAAAGTTTATAGGTCTCAATCCTACTTCTGATGTTGTAACGGCCGAAAATCAGATAGTAGGCTAGCAGCTATAATTAACATTAAGGTCAGGACTTGATGCACGCGAAGTACCAAAACCAAGGAACGATGAAAGGTCATTTGAGCCTTGCGCTGCGCCCGATCGCACAAACAACACTGACTCGGAATCTCTCTGTTCCCAAAAATGCCTTTAGCCAAACCACTTGACACAATATGATTACTACATGCTTCGACCGACGCCAACGCATAGGTACTCAATTAATGCTCTTTTCATAAAATACATCAAAAAGTGCACTATACTTCATTCCTTAGGTTTAATACCTCACGCTCCGACATATATATATATCACGCCTTTATCTCTTGTGGGGTAGGCAGAGCATAAACGGCCGAAAAAACGGACATTTACGCCACGTCTGACAAACGTTTGAGGGTCATTCGGAAAATTGTGTATCGCACACACACCCTCGAGTCCTTTCGTCGCCTCTTACGACTCCCACGGGTAAGAAATGGAGTGATGCTATTCTAAGCCGGCATCACACGGCAATAGTTTAATTCTATAAAATATAAACAATAAAGGTACAAATCTACATAATTTATCCTATCAGAATAATCCTTTTTATCTTGCGTCAGCACTTTCGCTGCCTCGCATCTCAGCCGCACGAAAAAGTCTGCAGGCGCTGCTGCCGAGTTTGCAGCCGACAAAAAGAGAGCTAAATACTCTACTCTGGGAGAAAACTATTACTTTATGCCGCTTGCTTTTGAGACAACGGGTTGCTGGGGGTCAAAGGCTTTGAAGTTGGTGAACGAAATCGGACGCAGACTTCGAGAGCGAGGGTTTGACGCCCGCTCCGGATCCTACTTGGCGCAAAGGTTGCCATCGCCATTCAACGCGGCAACGCAGCGAGTGTCATGGGCACTTTTGCGGCTGGTGTGACCCAGGGTGGTATATTTGATTAAATTTCTTATTTATTTATTTTCACTATTTGTATTGTAATTCTGACATTATTTTTTATCAGGCACTTTATTTTTTTTAAAAAGGGATTTTCTTTTCATTTGGGGTATGAACCCAAAAGCTTAAATTTAGCTTATTTTTAATTTTATTTAATTGTCAATTTATTAACAACGGTTTTAATATAAAGTTAAATTAAATTTATATTAAATAATAATAATTATAAATATATATATATATATATATATTAAAATAATATATTATAATTTTTTAAATTAGTAATATATATATTAATATATAGTTATTTGAATTAATTATAAAAATTTATATGCCATATAATTTTCAATATGAATATTATAAAGAGAGAGAGAGAGAGAGAAATTATTTAAAATTTAATAATTTCTAATAAATATTTTATAATAAAAAAAAAACTATGTAAAATATAACATAACATTACATTACAAAATTCTTTATTGCACATTAAATAAATAATACAACGATAGATAAACACAAATAAAAGGAACAGTACAACCAGGCGGCCTTGATGCTAGGTAGCATTCTCTACCAGGCAACCTTAGGGTGAAAAAGAGAGTGCGACATTGGAAGCGGGATAGTGCAAATATTACCTACGAGCATTAAAATACACAAAATATACTACTTAAACAATTTTACACATTAATACATATATAATTGTGTAAACAAAACAATGAATATACAAATATTTATTTAAATAATATTATAATAAACTAAAACATATACTTAAACTATGGAAGTCAGGATAATACAATAGTATAAAGAGGAAAAGAAAACAACAGAAGACAGCACGATTATTATTATAAAATAACTAATAAAAGAAAATTATGCATTGATTTCCGATAAATAAAGATTTTTTATTTGAATTTTGAAAGTTTCGCTTGCACTGTGAAAGAGTTTGCGTAGAAGTCGGTCTTGTGCGGAGCAAGGTTGAGCTTCATGCTATCGCTAGCACGCAAATTACGAGGCAAGGTCGAAGATTCAAATATGAAGCGCTCTTTAAGGTAGGGAGGAGTTTTGGGATTGGAGAGAACGGAGAAAAGGAGGGAAAGGATATGGCAGTCCCGCCTATGGGAAATGGGTAACCACTCCAGCTGGGATCGGTATGAAGAGACGTGGTCATACTTCCGCAGAACGAAGATATATCGAATACAAAGATTCTGAAGACGCTCGACCTTGTTTAGCAGTTCAACAGTTAAGTCAGGATAGCAAACGTCTGCATAATCCTGTATCGGCAAAAGAAGGGAATGTGCTAAAGAAATTTTTGTTTTGGTCGGCAAAAGATTCCTCAGCTTTTTCAACGCACCGTACGCGGCGAACACCTTCCTGCTCACCTCCGAAACATGAGGTTTCCACGAGAAACAATTATCAAAAATGACGCCTAGGTTCTTAACCTTGTGGCTAAACGGTATATGCGTACCATCAAAAGTAATCAATGGCAACGAAACATAGTCGATTCGAGACACATACAAGGGGGCTACCAATGATAATGGTCTGTGTTTTGGTTGGATTCACCTTTAGTCCATGGGACTGACTCCAGTCAGCAATGTTCTTAAGGTCTCTGTTAGTGTTGTCAATCGCGCCTGGAAGGCCAGAGATTGGTGCTTGTGTATAAATTTGGAGGTCGTCTGCGTACAAATGATAGGAAGAAGTGACTGGAAGTGTAATGGAACTAATGAATATAGGGCTAGTTCTCATTGATGAGGGAACTGATGAGTGGCACCAGAAAACTCATTGATCTGATGATAATATATTTTTGTCGATTTTTTATTTGGAAGTAAAGACCTTTAATTCCTTAAGCAAACTCACGAAATGGTTGTAATTATTATAGATATTTTTAAATAATTATTTAAAACGTCGTTCTCTAGATTCCGTAGGTGGTGTCCAACCCTACTTTGCAAAGTGAAACTGAATTAAATCTTGTGTTTTGGTCAAACGTACATAGGTTTACTTACATATTGTTGGATAGTGATGGAGAGTATCATATGGTGACATTTGATAGTAATTGAAATGTAATTTTGCCATAGATAATCTCGTTTAATCATTGGTGTCAAGAACTCGTCTCATATCCAAACGCACCCCTTATGGCGCTTGTCATTCGTTAACAGTTAGATTGAGACGTATGATAACCCTGCCTGCACGTTACCTTAGTCACCTCCCAGGATCTGAACGAGGCAGACACGTTGCAAATTAATGGAAATCCGCACAAGAAGCTAAGACATTTCAGATCTGTCATTTTGTTTCATGATTTTGTCATACCTTTCATTGCGATTTTCTCTAATTCTATGTAAATGTGAGTTTTTCTTTCAATGGAATATGATGTACCACTGCTAATTGAAGGTCATTGTGTGTAACATTCGTACTTGCTTGCTATCAGTTTGCCACAAAGCCAAAAAATATGCTTTGGTTATCAGATCCCTCATATCAGATCCATCACTTTCCGTCATCAGTGCAATGACGGATCTGATAAGGTGATGATGGAATTAAGAAATTCGGTTAAAGTGGGACTAAATCGGTGCCCACGGTTGGGTCTTTTGTTTATATTTTACTAATATATCCTTCCTACTAATATTATAAATGAGATATGTTTGTTACTTCTTCACGCAAAAAGTACTAAACCGATTTGCAGGAAATTTGGCATACATATCGAGGTAACATGGATTAACACATAGGCTACCTTTTGTCATCACTTGAGGGTCTGGAGTACCTGATGTATACCACCAGGTGCGCCACCAGGAGCCCACCTAAACTATAGGAGATACAGATATAGCACCAAAGCAAAAGTTGTTTAGCTTGATGGGTCGCGTCTGCTGGCTTATAGAGTTTGAAGGTTTGGAGTACCTGATGTATACCACCAGGTGCACCACCAGGAGCCCACCTAAACTATAGGAGATACAGATATGGCATCAAAGCAAAAGTTGTTTATCCTGATGGGTAGCTTCTGCTAGCAAATAGACATGGAAGGTTTGGAGTATTTGATGTAAACAACCAGAAGCACAACCAGGAGCCCAAAAAAATCATTCAAAATAAATATTCAGATTTAAACATATCCTTTTATTTCATTTATTTACTTTCTCTCACTTCTTTTACTACTATATATTCCTTTTTATTATAATATAAACAAACTAAAACTATGTTTTACAAAAACACTATTACATTTTATCAGATCCGTCACCCAAATCGTGGGCATTTTTATTAGATCCGTCACCTAAATAGTGGGACTCAATTTTCTTCATGAAAATCTAATTCAAATTCATAATGGATTTTAAATTTTTCATTATACCACAATAATTAATGTGTATGTATATGTTACTCGTGTTAATACTAATGAACAAGGCCAATTGAACCATATTTGTTAGATCCGTCATACACAGAATACAGTTCTCTTGATTCCATCACAGCTAATAGTGGGCTAGCTATAACTTTGTAATTACTGGACCAAAAAGCGGGCCTTTCACATAATTTTATCTGTATTCCTCTAAAGTATGACGCAATGCCCCCAAAATACCAAAAAACATAATTTGAAAAATGATGACGGAATTATCATGAGAACGCGTTTCGAAGAGAACTAGCCATAGAAAACAGAAGAGGTGAAAGGACGCCACCCTGCGGTACACCGGCAGTCGTGTCACACCACGCAGAGAAGGTTTCTTCGATGCGTATGCGCTGTCGGCGCCCATACCGGTAGCTGTGAAACCATTCAATCACCACTGGGGATATATTATGAGAACGTAAAATAGAGAGTATATAAATAAAATTTATTATGGTTTAGTTAATTTATTTTTAATTAATTTTAAAATATAAATTTTAGTGTTAATTTTTAATTATTTTGATAATAATTAATTTATTTTGCAGTAATTAATATTAAAAATTCAAGAAATTAAGATTTAGTAATATTAAAATTAATAACAAATTTTGTGCCAGCAGTTGCGGTTATACAAAAATTAAATTAAATTATATAAGTTATTAATAAAAAAAAATATATTATTAAGTGAAATTTTAATTTATTTAAAAATTATGATTTAATAAAATATTATAATAAACTAGGATTAGATACCCTATTATTAATATTTTATAAAAAATACTAAAATAGTAATTAATTACTTATTGAAACTTAAATAACTTGGCGGTATTTTAGTTCATTTAGAGGAATCTGTTTAATAATTGATAATCCACGAATAAATGTACTTAATTTATCATTTGTGTATCGTTGTTAAAAAATTATTTTTTTCGTAAAAATAATATTTTAAAATTCAAAATAAAAATTAAATCAAATCAAGATGCAGATTATAATGGATTACAATAATTATATTTAAATGAAAATTAGTTTTTAATGGCTAATTGAAAGTGGATTTAAATGTAATTTTATTTATTTTAATAAACTGATTATAAATTAAAATATGTACATATTGCCCGTCACTTTCATAAATAAATTGAAATAAGTCGTAACAAAGTAGAGGTACTGGAAAGTGTTTCTAGAAAGAACAAATTAGAGCTTGAATTAAGTTTTTCATTAACATTAAAAATATATTGTATAAACAATTAATTTGAAGGGGGATTAATAATAAAAAAATAAAAAAAAAGAAATTTAATTAAAATATTTTAAAGTATTTTTAAAGAAAAAATTTAAAATTTTATAGTTTCATAGTATTGTGAAAGAATTTTATAATAAATTAAAAATATTTTTTTATTAAAAGTGATTTAAATTTAATGTATCTTGTGCATCAGAGTTTATTAATAATAAATTTTAGAAAAAAAAAACTCGAATTCAGGAGTTGATTAATTATTAAAGTTATTGTTGCAAAAATATTTTCAATAATTAATTTGAAATGAAATGTTAATCGAATACCAAATTTTAAAACACTTTCCGTGTTAGGTATACAATTTTTGAAAATTTTTAGGCGTTTTTTTCAAAAATTGTATACCTAACACGGGAAGTGTTTTAAAATTTGGTATTCAATTTATCGCGGGTTTTCATCGCTTAGACTACATTCAATCTGTAAAGATAGAATTAGTCGCCGGGTTTTAGTTGCAAAAAACTAACCCGGTAGATGGAGCCGTGCCAAGCGTTACTGGTATTAAAATACACTTGCAAAATTGGCGGGCCAGGAATGAGCTGCGGTAACCCAGATGGAAGAGGCGTCGCCACTAGTAATGCGAAAGTCGCAGGTTCAAATCCTGCCCGCGCTTGAAAAATTTTGCAAGTTATCAAAAATTGTATACCTAACACGGGAAGTGTTTTAAAATTTGGTATTCAATTTATCGCGGGTTTTCATCGCTTAGACTACATTCAATCTGTAAAGATAGAATTAGTCGCCGGGTATTAGTTGCAAAAAACTAACCCGGTAGATGGAGCCGTGCCACGCGTTACTGGCATTAAAATACACTTGCAAAATTGGCGGGCAAGAAATGAGCTGCGGTGGCCCAGATGGAAGAGGCGTCGCCACTAGTAATGCGAAAGTCGCAGGTTCAAATCCTACCCGCGCTTGAAAAATTTTGCAAGTTTTCAAAAAAAAGAAATGTTAATCGTTTTTAAATATATCTAGTTTTTTTAGAAAAAATAATAATTTTAAATTTTAATTCTTAAAATGTTTTTTAATTTTTAAAAACTTTAATTAAAATTTAATAATTTAGGGGATAAGCTTTAAATTAGATAATTATAGTTATAAATTAAAAATTAATATTTTTATAATTTAAAATGTTAATAAATTTTAGTTTTTTATAAATAATTTTATGGTACGAAAAATTTTATGAAATATTTAATTTTTAATAAAATAAAATAAATTAAAAATAATCAAATTTAATTATAATGATAAAATTGGTATAATAAATTTAAATGTAAAATAAATTTAAAAAAATTGAAAATTAATAAAAAGGAATTTAGCAAAAATGTATATACACTTGTTTATCAAAAACATGTCTTTTTGAAAATAATTTAAAATCTAATCTGCCCACTGATGAAAATTAAAGGGCTGCAGTATTTTGACTGTACAAAGGTAGCATAATCAATAGTCTCTTAATTGGTGACTTGTATGAAAGATTGGATGAGATATAAACTGTCTCTTTATTATTAATAGAATTTAGTTTTTTATTTAAAAAGTTAAAATTAATTTAAAAGACGAGAAGACCCTATAGAGTTTTATAATTTTTATAATAAATAATTTTATATAGATAATTAATAAAAATTATAATAATTATTTTGTTGGGGTGATAGAAAAATAAAAAAAACTTTTTAAAAATAATATAACATAAATAAGTGAATATAAGAGCCAAAAATTTTGATTGAAAGAAAATATTACCTTAGGGATAACAGCGTATTTTTTTTTGTTCATATTTGTAGTGATCTCAGGATAATTACCTTAGATTCCGGAACTCCGGGGATCACTAATTAATTACATTTTATCATTTATTTTATTCTAATGATACAATTAACTAAAAGAAATATTTACAAAATATATATTTACATATTATTTACAAATGTTACATATATCTAAAATACTTTACGACCTTGTATCAACTAGTCATTTGTGATAATACCTATTTACAAACTTATATTAACACTCAAATATATTTCCTAACTTAGAATAATTTATCTTACTTATAATTATGTATAAGATAAAATATAATGTAATAAATAAATAAAATCTTAGGGAGCACATGGGCAAATTCCAGATATTTGGTAAAAGTCAAAAGTAGTTGTTTTACCGCTACATCGCCGGCTACTCTGCCGGACCGGTCTATTGTGTGCCGCGTCCCGCGCGCGCGCCTTCGACCCACGGAGCCCCAGGCTCTGCAAGCGCTACGCCCGCTCGGGAACCGCAACAGTTCGATCTCAATACCGACGCGAAACGAATGTCCATTTGCTCGACTCGATTTAACGACTCTGAAATCTAGCTACGTGTTTTCATTCATTCTTCCTTGCTTTGTTTTGCTACTATCACCCGCTTGCTTGCTTGGACCGTGACGCACCTTCTGTGAGAGAAAAGCTGAGTGCACACACGCAAACGCTTTATATTTAAAAAAAGTTTGCGACCTCGATGTTGGATTAAGATAAAATTTAAATGCAAAAGTTTAAAATTTTGATCTGTTCGATCATTAAAATCTTACATGATCTGAGTTCGAACCGGTGTGAGCCAGGTTGGTTTCTATCTTTAGAAAAATAAAAATATTTTAGTACGAAAGGATCAAATATTTAAAATAAATTTTAAATAAAATGAATATTATAAAATTATTTATAAATGCTATTTTGGCAGAAAAATGTGATGATTTTAGAAGTCATTTTATGTATAATTTATTATATAGATAGTAAATGATAATAAAAGACTTAGTTTTAATTTTTATTTGAATTTTAATTTTAATTTTAGGTTTATTAATTGGGATTGCTTATTATTGGAGCGTAAAGTTTTAGGGTATATTCAAATTCAAAAAGGGCCTAATAAGGTGGGGTTGATGGGTCTTTTGCAGCCTTTTTCTGATGCTATTAAATTATTTACTGAAGAACAAACATTTCCTTCTACTTCAAATTATATATCTTATTATTTTTCTCCGGTAATTAGATTTACTATATCATAAATAATTTGAATTTTAATCCCCTATTATTTAAATATAGTTAGATTTACTTTAGGTTTTTTTTATTGTACTAGATTAGGGGTGTAGTTTGAGACGTAGTTCATATCATAACGTAGATCTTAGGTTGATAAACATGATGTTATTGTATGTAAGTAATATGATACAAGTAATGTGATCTTGCTTAGTAATGTAATTTGATATTCTTGTTATTTTCTATCCATTTTCCATAGGTCAAATATGACGCTAATGTATACTTTATAAACCATATAAAAGGTACATTAATTCACAATAAAGATTATTCTCATTTCCACCAGCAAACGAGTTGTTTCACTTTATTGTCCCGTAAGACATAATATGGCGACCATGTCAGTTTCTTTAAAAAAAAAGTTTTGAAAGTTTAGAGCCAGTGTACCACTTTGCCAACATGGGCGGTTCGTCCTCGAAAACAGAAAAGAAGGAGGAAATTATTATTGCTCAGAGTGGGCAAGGCAATGGTGCAAGCGCCTCACAAGTAACACCACAAGACGCTGTGACGTCGTATCTCCAGGTAGCGGTTGTTATAATGGTATCAATTGTTTTTACATACATGGTTTGGAAGAAGATCAATAAATGCCTTACCAAGAAGATCGACAGACAAGCTACAGCCATTACCATGCGCCAGCGACGTGTGTCAGTTTGACATCATTGACGACTCGGTATCATGTGAGTGTACAGACTTTAAAGTGTTACTTATATATTTGTGTGTCAAAATTTTTGCCTTTTCTATGTCGTATGTATTAATATGAACTCTTCTATAACTTACTAATGACAAATGTAGATAAATATTATGAAGATATCTTATATTTAAAAGAATAATATTTAGTGAAGCTTGGTCCACTTAAAAGAAAAGAAAGATAAGGTCAAGAAAAACTTAATCTAGCAAAAAGTTTATATGATAAGTATCAAAACTTTATAGCGGAATACAGCGAAAAGGTTGAAAGGGCAGAAATTTCAGTATCAGATTGCGATATTATCCAACAATTTATTCCTAGAATAGAACAGGTGTATAGTAAGTTACTACATTTATTTGACGACACTGAAGAGATAAACATGGCTTCTAAAATAGCATTTGACTTAAAGACAGCAGTCTCCCTGTTACCAGTCATGGATGCTTCAGAGAGTGTCACGTTGCAATTAATTGACGCAATAGATCTTTACTCGACAATGATTAAAGATGCCGACCATCCCACTTTAATCAGTTTTGTCCTGAAAACACGTTTATCTCACGGTGCTAAGTTAAGGTTGTCAGATACATATGCATCTGTTGAAAGCATGATTGATGATATGAAAACGCATTTGATAACAAAGAAATCCAACACCGCACTTCAGAAACGCTTACAAATCGCGCGCCAATCTAGCCGTACCTTAGAGCAATTCGGAAAAGAATTAGAGGAAATTTTTGTTAATCTGACCATTTCACAAGCCAATGGCGATGCAGCGGCATACAAAATCCTTAAGCCAATTAATGAAAAGCAAGCGATTCATAAGTTCGCAGATGGGCTACGTAACGAGAGATTAAGTACAGTAGTGTCAGCACGAAACTATACTTCACTCAAAGACGCGATACAAGGAGCGAAGGACGAAGAGATAGCTATGTCTCCCTCTAACCCACCCGCGCAAGTATTAACTGAACGTCACGCACGCGGTTCGCGTGGCAGAAGCAACCACAGGCCAACTTTTCGCGTAAATTCATTTTCCAAAGGCCGTGGGGGTAATTTTTTACAGTCGCGAGGAAGAAACCCTACATGTAACTACAGAACTAATTATAGAGGTAGGGGTAATTTTGGGAATAACCGTAGCCAAAACTACCAAAGGAACAATAAATATGGCCAACGTAATCATACGGTGAATATGTTCCAAGAGGCCAATGACGTGAATGAGGCAACAAAATCGTCACGTCAGCAGTTTTTTCGAGAATAAAACTAATAAGTCACAACAATATATCCTGACCTACGACAACATGAACTCAGTAGACTTCAAAGTAAAAGGCAAGCTTCTTACGTGGTTAATCGACACAGGTGCGTCACTAAGCGCAATGAAACGCGATACAGAGTTAGTTTATCCGAAAACAACCATCATAAATGGTATTGGGGGCAAGATTACGTCAGATGGGTATATACAGATAGAGTTGTACAGTACTTGCAATGATTCACTTTCATTTATGCATGACTTTCATATTTTCCCGGATTTACCTTTAGATGTAGACGGTATACTCGGACAAGATTTCATAACTAAGTATAAATGTCTATTGGACTATGAAAATAATACCATGTCTTTAAAAATAAATGACGAAAGAATATCGGTGCCTATAAAGTTATACACAATAGGATCTAATACCGCACATTCATCCATTAACTTACCAGCTAGGACTGAATCTATAATTAGGCTTCCGGCTAATATTACGGGCGACTGTGTGATAGTGTCGAATGAGATTTGTGATGGAGTTTTTACAGCTAACTCTATATCTAGAAGTGTAAATGGAGAACTTGTTTGTAAGGTGATGAATACACGTGAAAATGACGTGGTTTTGAATTGTTTTACACCAGAAATTAGGTCGTTAGAAGAATACGATGGTTTTTTTTTTCAGAAGAGTGAGAACAATGCCGAAAGGGTTAAATGTTTATTTTCACTTTTAAAGTTAGACAGTTTAAATGAAGAAGAAAAAACGTCAATTTCGAACATTTGTGCTAAGTTCGCGGATATTTTCCATCTAACAGGTGATATCATCATCCATCAGTCCGCTCGCCGCGCTCCCCCTGTACGGGCGTGTGGTTTACTGCATACCTGCGCAAGCGCAAGCGCCCGTGTTTTGCCGGTGGATAGATTTTTTTATTTAAGAATCTACTTTTAAGTTGAATAATTAACATGGTGCAGTGTAAACATTGCAATGGCCCCATACGGGCAAAGGACGATAATGTGCTGAAGTGTAAAGGACCGTGCGGTTGTGCATTCCACAAAAAATGTGTTAAGGAAGGTAGGCTGATGGATGCAACGAATTATTGTGCCATCTGCCAGGCAGCACCTAAGAACCCAGAGGAAAACAAAATACTCGTGGACCTAAACCTAGCCACACCTCAAGAAGTGCTAGCAAAAGTAAATGAAAAACTGGAAATGCTGTTCCATATCCAGAAGGCGCTTCGAGAGTTGGCGGATTCGGTGGATTTTTACGCCGCCTAGTACCAGAAATTGACGGAGGATAAGGAAAAAATTGAGAAAAAAGTGAAGGCACTTGAGGACAAGAATATTAACCTAGAAAAAACTAAAAATGCTTTAGAGGAGCGAATTACGTATTTGGAGATGAAGGAAAAAGAAAAGAACGTCGAAATATATGGCCTTGAATGGAAAGAGGAAGAGGATATTCAAAATACAGTTAAAATCTTTGCGGATAAGCTAAATTTAAAGGCATCTTCTGTAGTAGCCATATCCAAAAAGAGGGTAAGCGCAGAAAAGTCAGGTGAAAAGGCGCGACCGCGCCCTGTAACCGTTAAGCTCGCGACGCGCGACGCCCGCAACGATTGGTTATCTAAAAAGAAGACGCGACTTACGAATAATGACATATACAAGAACGGCGATACTAGGCCGATATATATTAATGAGGACGTAACCAGATTCATCAGGCAGCTGTTTTGGGCTGCTAAGAGCGAGCTAAAACTTGCCTTTAAGTACATCTGGATTCAGGAACGGAAAGTACTTCTCCGCAAAGATGACGCATCTGATAAGAAAATACGTGTCATACGCACAGCGGACGATCTCGCTCAGATAAAAGCAACTATAAAATGAAGTACCACTTTTTAGCATGATAACATTGATCTACATTCACAATAGCAATATTTTATTATGTGGTTACTGTTACATACCTAGTAATGATAGATGACCCACTTCAAGCAATACAACCTTACCTGGAATATAATAAATACACATGCGCTAAACAATGGTGCGACGATTTGAACTTATCTTCAACAAGCCTGAATATTATTCATCTTAACATACGATCGCTCAGGAAACATTTCAATGAGTTAGAAGTTCTCATTCATGATTGTAAGAGTAACTTAGATGTCATAGTCTTAACAGAAATAAATATAAAATCGATTGAGTTACCACTTTTTACACTGGAAGGATACGACAGTTACATTAATGCAAGAGAGGATCGCAAAGGCGGTGGAATTCTCATGTATGTGAAGAAACAGCATAATTTTGTTGCTAACAACATTAAGACAAGCACATGTGAAATGATACACGGTCAGCTGTTGCAGCAGGGACGCACTGTTATGCACCGTGCGCATATCGTGGCTGTGTACAGACCGCCGCAAACTAGTAAACAAACCTTAATCGAGGAGCTGAAGCAATTAGCGGGAAGCATACCACCCACAAGTGATCTAACGGTTATTGGAGATATCAACATCGACGTGAGTAAAGGCCGCCCTCTGGACGCCGTCGCGAGGTTATACAAGGACACCCTGTGTGAGTTGGGCCTGCAGTGTGCGATCACGGACTATACGCGTGAGGAAATACTTAACGGTAAAATAGTACAATCCTGTTTGGACCATGTTTGGAGTCGCGTACCTTCGTCGACCAGTGCGGCATTCATTCTCACGTGCAAATTGTCGGATCACTACCTAATAGGTATACGCTATGAAAATGGTGCAGAAAGTGGTAATAAGGGTGCGGAAAAATCACAAAAACGTGAGTTATGTAATAAAAGTGTGCGGGAAAAACTAGAAGAGCATACGTGGGACGATTTATTGGTATGTACATGCCCTTTGCTTTTATATGGGACACTTAGAGACATTTTAGTAACATTTATGAAAAATGTTTGATTAAAGCTAAAGTTACTCAGAAAAGAATTCCAAAACCTTGGATAGACGGCAGACTAAAAGTGATGATTAAATATATTGATAAACTTTTTAGAGCCTGGAAAAATAAACCACAAAACATGAATCTACGACTAGAATATACTCGATATAGAAACAAGGTCAACAAGTGTATAAATAAAGCTAAAAATAAGTATAGACAGGCTGAGATATTAAAGTGTAAAAATAATATGAAGCAAGTCTGGGCTAAGTTAAATAGCTGGACTGGTAGGGTAAAAGTTTGTTCAGATGATGTAATACTTAAATATTTAGGGAAAACCGATTCGTTACCAAATATTTGTACTAACTTTTCGACCACTTTTACTAAAGAAATTGAGGGAATTAAACATGTTTGTACACATAAGTATGTAAATGTTGCACAGCTGTCTATGCGCTATAGGAGGGCTATGCCGTCGGATATCTTGAAAATAATTAATAGCTTGAGTTGCGAAAAGTCGCCAGGGGAAGATGGTATACGTGTAGCCGACATAAAGTACATAAATAAAAAAATATGTCCTGTGATTGCACTATTTATAAACCTATGCATTGAAAAAGGAGTCTATCCTAATGAGCTCAAAACAGCTTTAATTAGGCCTATTTATAAGAGTGGTTCGCACACAGCCTATTCTAACTACCGACCTATAGCCATCCTATCAGTTATTAATAAGATAGTGGAAAAATATGTTGTTGGACAGATCAGTGGTTTCCTAGAAAAAAATAGTTTGTTAACTAATGTTCAGCATGGGTTCCGACGGAGTCGAAGCACAGCCACGGCGCTGCAGCAATTTGCTGATGACGTGAACGGCTGTCTCAACGACAGGCAGCAGGTGGTGGTGGTCTACATCGACTTCAAAAAAGCTTTTGATACCTTGGACCACCACCAGCTGCTGCAAGCCATGGATGAGTGTGGAATCAGGGGCCCAGTAAAGAACTGGTTGCAAGCATACCTTACAGACAGAACTTTGAAGACAGCCGTTTGCGGCGTCACTGGAGAGAGTGCGCCAATATCGTGTGGAGTACCAACTGGTTCTGTGTTCGGGCCCGTCGGGTACATCATGCACGTAAACAGCATGAGTAATGTAGTGATGCACTGTCGTGTTTATATGTACGCGGACGACACTTGTTTAGTTTTTTCAGGTACAGATATAAACTTAATAGAAACTTTTGTACAACAAGATTTTGATAGACTAACAAAATGGGCACATGATAATGGTATAATCATAAATATATCGAAAACAAAGTGTATGCACATTTATTCACCATACAATAGATGCATAACTAGGAAACCAAAGGATTACAACTGCTTACACATGAGTCAAAGTCGTTGCACCTGTGAGGAAGTTGAGGTGGTGCAGGAATACAGGTATCTGGGACTGACTGTAGATATCAGTTTCTCATGGAATAAACATATAGACATATTATGTGACAAGCTACGGTCTATACTTGTGAAATTTCACCACCTCAAGTTTTTCATAAATAGAGCAACACTTTACACGGTTTACTATGCACTTACTGATTCAGTGCTTTCTTATGGACTGGAAACATATTGACGCACTTTCAAAACCTATCTAGATAAAATAAAACAGCTTCAAATTAGATTTATGAAAACCCTTGTAGATGATAAAAATAAGCAAGATTGTAGGGAAGATTACAATAATCTGTTTATAAAGTGTAAAATGTTGCCAGTTCAGGAGAAGGTAATGTTTATGTTAGCCTTAGATAATTATAGCAGTGATGAATTTAAAATACCAGTGACATATACTCGGACGCTTCGTAATGTAAGACAAGGGACACTATGTATACCGAAAACAATTAACTACTATGGTGAACGTACCACTCAATATCTCGTGCCACAACTATTTAATAACATACCATAAGACATAACTAATTCTAGAAGTAAATATATATTCAAAAAAAGGCTTGGTGAACATTTGTTAATGAAGTTCAATAATCAAATTAATGTAGATAATTTCCCTGTAAAGTAACATTACATTTAAAGTTTAATAATATGCATGCATGTTTTCTTTTTTTCTCTTTCAAAGTTACTTAAAAAATAAATAAAAATCATTGTAAAAATACAGTTATGTTAAGGGGAGCTATTTTCTGCCAACAAACTGTTGTACAGTTTGGCAGACTGTAAAATTTGTAACAACGAAACTGTTTTTATGAGAATAAACGCTTTATTATTATTATTATTATTATAAGTTAAACACCACAAATTTGTATGAGCAAACAATTCATCTAAAGCCAAATGTTACTCTTGTGTATAGTAAACCATATCGATTACCTCAAGCCCAAAAATCAGAAATAAAAAGGCAACTTAAAGAAATGCTAGATAACGATATTATCGAGGAATCACAGTCAGAATGGTCAAGTCCTTTAATATTAGTACCAAAGAAAACGGATTCAAGTGGAAATAAAAAATGGCGAGTAGTCATTGACTATAGAAAATTAAATGAACAAGTACATCATGATAAGTTTCCTTTGCCAAATATTACAGAGATATTAGATTCATTATCAGGGGCAATATATTCCAGTACCTTAGATTTAAATCAAGGTTATTATCAAATAAAATTAGATAAGGAAAGTAGGAAATGCACAGCTTTTGTAGCTGATAAGCACTACCAAATGAAACGATTACCGATGGGTCTCAAAACAAGCCCAAGTGCTTTTAGTAGAGCTATGACGATCGCTATGTCTGGTCTTAACTTTGACAAATGTATTGTTTATCTTGATGACGTTATTGTGATGGGTAGATCATTACAATCCCATAATAAAAATCTCATTGATGTTTTCATGCGATTAAGGAAAGTCAAATTTAAACTGAATCCCTTAAAATGTAATTTTCTAAAAAAAGAAATTTTGTATTTGGGACATGTCGTAACTTCAGAGGGAATAAAACCCGACCCTAGCAAATTTACAGCAATTAAAAATTATCCACAGCCAATAAACGCAGATGAAGTAAAAAGATTTGTGCCTTTGCTAATTATTATCGTAAATTCATCCCTAATTTTGCAAAAATAACGCATCCATTAAATAACCTCACAAGGAAAAATGTCAAATTTGAATGGACAAAAGAATGTTTAGAATCTTTCGAGACTTTAAAGAAGAAATTAAGTTCACCACCCTATTACAGTATCCAGATTTTTCAGAAAGCAATGAGTTCCAAATTCATACAGACGCATCAGGGATAGCAATCGGTTGTATTTTATCAAACAGTAATAAATTACCAGAAGCATACGCAAGTCGTTCACTTAACTCAGCAGAAAGGAACTATCCTACGATAGAAAAGGAATTGCTCACAATAGTTTGGGCAGTAAAATATTTCAGGCCCTACATTTATGGTCGACGGTTTAGAATTATTACAGATCATAGACCGTTAGTTTATTTATTTAATATGAATAATCCTTCGAGCCGATTAACGAAATTTAGATTGTGCCTAGAGGAGTATGATTTCACGGTGGAGTATTTGAAAGGACAAGATAATGTAGCTGCAGACGCATTATCTAGAATTGAAATTACAAGTGAAGAATTAAAGAGTATGCAAGAGAATGTTATGTTAGTGTTAACTAGGTCACAAAGGAGAAAAATGGAGCAAGAAGAAAAAAGCAAAAATTTGACAGAAAAGATTTCTTCAGACGATTGGACTGATCACCCAAAAGTTTTAGAAATTCTTAAAAAATCAACAAACTCCTTAGAGTTGAGCATAGAAGAAGATGACTATAATCGATGTAGAAAAATAAATGACTATGTATCCAGTAGGAATAATATACTATGGTACACCCCCAGCTTGTCGCTAATAAGTGTAAACCCATCTTCTAGATCATGTATGAAACGAGATTTCTTCGTGAGAGAATTGGGTACATTTTGCAGTACATTGAATATTAAGGAATTATGCATAATTCGTAATGAAAATAATAAATATTTCATAAAAGAGTTAACTCAATGTATACATAATAATAATATGTGGTCCGGGCCACGCATTTGTGTTATAAGGGGAGTAGTAAAAATAAATGATAAAGATGACAGGCGCGTTATTCTTAACGATTTTCATATTTTGCCGACGAGCGGCCACGCAGGGATACATAAAATGACAAATAATATAAAGCGATATTATTACTGGCCAGGAATAGATGAAGATGTACGATTATTTGTTAAAATTTGTAAACATTGTCAAAAACAAAAGTATTGTAATAAAACAGTAAAAGAACCGATGTGCATCACAAGCACTGCAACATTAGCATTCGATAAACTTTTCTTGGATTTAGTAGGTCCTCTAACAAAAGACAGCAATGGATATTGCTACATTTTAACGCTACAGTGTGAGCTTACGAAATATGTAGAAGCGTACCCATTACTTAATAAGGAATCAGAGACGGTCGCGCGTGCATTAGTAGATTACTTCATATTACGCTACGGAATTCTTCATGAAATAGCTACTGATAGAGGAAGCGAATTCATCTCATCAACAATGCGTGATATTTGTAAGATATTAGAAGCTAAGCAAATACAATCAACTGCGTATCACCATGAAAGTTTGGGTGCATTAGAAAATTCACACAAGAGTTTAGGAGCCTTCTTGAGAATACTAACAGATAACGAAGCTCATAAATGGAGCGATTGGTTACAATATTGGTGTTTTTCATTTAATACTACTATGCATACTGCTACGAAATATACACCATATGAGCTTGTATTTGGAAAACTGTGTAATTCACCATTGAATCTTAGTAGGAAAATAGACCCTATATACAATTTTTGCGATTATCCATTTGAAATGAAGTATAGAATTCAGAAGTCGCAAGAAGATGCAAGAAATAATTTAATAAAGGCAAAAGAATATAGAAAAATAAGTTATGATAAAAAATTTTATCATGTAAATTATAAGAAAGGCGATTTACTTTTAGTGAAAAAAGAAGATCGAGAAAAATTAGACCCTGTATATTTAGGTCCATTTCAAGTGATCGAGGAAATGGGTGTTAATGTAAAAATAAGGAAAACATTGTTCATAAAAATAGAACCAAACCATACTATTAATGATTTTAAATTTTGTAATACAGTATTAGGTAAAAAATAGAGTAATAATTAAATGTGTTTTATTTTTGTTTAATTTTAGTGACTAATTGTAAGAGTATACTTTTATTTTGTTATTATAAGGTAAAAAAAATAATTAAAAAGAGTTCTTACTGTATAAAAATATAATTAAAAAAAAAACACATATACTTACAAACTAAAATAAAAACGGTAAAAATAAAAAACATACAAAAATTACAAGGAAGCTGATGCGATACCACTGAAGAGTAAGTTAACTTCAAAAATCGTCCACTCAAAGTACCACATCAGACCACTGGGCGACGGATGAAAGTCAAACAGCAAGCTCCGGCCATCCGGCAACTCAAACACCATTTCCGTAAATATAGTAACGTAGCGGCCCAAGTCCATGTTCTGAGGACACAGCAGCGGGTGACCTTCAGGTGCGTCGAAACATGCACGGTATGTCAGCACCCCGTCGTTGGACTCCCGAACGACATAATAATACAGTTGGACACCATGGGCCAACGAAAACTCCAAACACTTCCCAGCAATAGAATTGAGAACTTCTGATGGAGTCATCACGTTCATTTTTTTGACGTTTTTAAAAAAAATATTTAAGAAGAAGATGCACTTATCACTGTAAGATCCAGAAGACAAGTGACAAGAGATCAGAAAAACAATAATTGAATCGAAGATCAAACTAATAAACAAAGTATCACATCAACGCCAAAAAAGGACTCTGTTTTACTTACCAAACGAAATACTAATGTCAAGTATCAGATAAATGAAAACGTAGCAAAACAAAAAAGGCAAATCTGTATTCAAGTTACTGCAACATTGTAAACATGTGTAAACAGATTTAGAATAAGATTCTAATATTGAATATCATTTACTTTCGGTGACGATGTATCGTTAGGAATGTAAGTTACTATACCTAGTATATTGTAATCCAAGATCAAATATAAACTTGCTATAAGGAACAACATACAATAGAACCATACTTTATGAAATGAATCAAAATTCTCTTTTAACTAATGTAAAATAAAATTTTAAAAAAAAGAGGGGTGATGTAGTGTGTGACGTAGTTCATATCAAAACGTAGATCTTAGGTTTATAAACATGATGTTATTGTATGTAAGTAATATGATACAAGTAATGTGATCTTGCTTAGTAATGTAATTTGATATTCTTGTTATTTTCTATCCATTTTCCATAGGTCAAATATGACGCTCATTTTAAGTATTAGACCGGGTCTATCGCGATAGTATTTAGGTAAATATTAGTCATTGATAAGTTGAAACCGCGCGATTTATCATCGGAACAATCGTCGGATACAGTGAGTGTTGTGTGCCGGCAGCCTAGTGCAATGTTTACAAACAATCAATAATATTAAAATTATAAAGACAAATGTGGGTAGCAGAACATCTCGTTACCCGCCGCCTAGATGACAACTCGCTGGGACGTCAGTCAACCCGCGACCACAATACATGAAACTGTATTGAAACGTCGGGACACAGGTAAATTACTAATATTTACCTAAATACTATCGCGATAGACCCGGTCTAATACTTAAAATGAGTGAAAGTGATCGCGAGTGCTTGAAAAGTTAAATATGACGCTAATGTATACTTTATAAACCATATAAAAGGCACATTAATTCACAATAAAGATTATTCTGATTTCCACCAGCAAACGAGTTGTTTCACTTAATTGTCCCGTAGGACATAATAGGGGTTTATACTGTTATAGTTGCAGGTTGATCCTTTAATTCAAATTATTCTTTGTTAGGGGGTTTACGGTCTGTAGCTCAAACAATTTCTTATGAAGTTAGATTAGCTTTAATTTTAATAAGAGGAGTAATAATAATTATAGAATTTAATTTAATAAAATTTTTTGAATATCAAAATATAATTTGATTTATTTTTTTAATATTTCCATTAGGTTTATGTTGAATGTCTTCTTGATTGGCTGAAACAAATCGAACTTCTTTTGATTTTGCTGAGGGGGAAAGAGAATTTGTTTCTGGATTTAATATTGAATATAGAAGAGGGGGATTTTCTATAATTTTTTTAGCTGAATATTCAAGAATATTATTCTTCAAGTGTGATTCTATAATATAGACAGCTTTTACTTGAACGTTCATGATCATCCAATGTTGGTTATTACCTACGGTAGTATCAAGTACAGGCGCAAAGAGTATTTTTACCTACAGTATTTCACATTAAAAAGTTGTTGAGACCTGCGGGTGACAAGCGCGCAGTTGCTTGCGCAAACAGTAAAGTTAGTTTCAAAGTCAGTAAAGTACCCGAATAGGTCGTATTTGACAATTGTGACATCCTTTAGGGAAAATTGTGATGTGCATCTGCACCAAATGTACGTAGCTAGTATTTCAATCCGTAACAAGTTATTGAAATGGGATTTTTTTTAGTCATGTAGAGGGCGCTGAGCTAATTTGAAATAACATATTTTTATGGAAAGTATGTGACACTTTACAAATTATTCTTGTTTTGTGTTTATGGAATGATTCAAATTTTTACCAGTTACCTGGTTTGATTCCAGGCCGAATGATGAATTGGAATTTAAAATGTCCGTTCTTAGTTTAAGGAATTCTTTGTGCGTGTTTCTGTGCATGTTCATGGGAACGATTGGTAGAGCATTATATCGAACTAAGTCTTGGACTCTGTTCATAATTTTGATTTCCGTCATCATTTTCGCTTATACAGGATTATTTTTTATTCACCCCGGAAATTTTACAAGGTGATTCTACTAATGATTCTGAACAACTTTTATAATGGGGTCACCTGCGAAATCACGAAAAAAAACAGCTGCTCCATAGAAAAATTCGTACCTACTCGAACAAAATGTATGGAACAGCTGGGTTTTTTTTCGCGATTTCGCAGGTGACCCCATAATAAAAGTTGTTCAGAATCATGAGTAGAATCGCCCTGTAAAATTTCCGGGGTGAATAAAAAATAACCCTGTATGTACGTATTTGAGGTGAAAAAAAGCACTGTTAAGAATAAAATATACATTGCACACCACAGTAACAAATAAATTCTGAATGATTAAAAAAATATATGAATTATATAATCATTATATATATTCTACATGAATAAAGATTTAACTATTTCTCACTATAAATAATACTATTTGATAATAATACTTAATAATAACTGACTAGATTTAAATCTGTACACAATATGAATAAAACATTGGTGGAGAATTCATCGTCGGAAGAAGAGTGATGTACCTAAAATCACTCTTCTTACGGTGATAAAAACAAAGATTCTTCGCTATCACTGCTCGCGCTGTCTTCAGACGAACTGATGATAATTTTATTGTCTATAACATTTTCAATCCGCACGTCTCTGTCAAAGTCGTCGTCAATATTGTTTTCGGTGTGTTTCACCACGTTTGCCCCGTCATTTTTGGTTACTTTTGAACAAGCTTTCATTTCATTTCATTTCATTTATTGCATTTTCACAATTATTAACGTACATTCTAAAATTAGAGTAAAGTAGTTGGTAATTGAAATAAAAGTGAACCCCGTTAGGGTATTACAATATTTTGTGAGAGGGCAAACAGTCTAGTTATACAATTCATGCATTACATAATAATATAATTTTAGACAAAAACATTATTATGGTGATATTTCATTGAACATAAATCAAATAAATTCTTAGGATTACATCTACAGAGAAAAACAATGTCAAGTACAATAGATAATATTAATAATAAAAATAGAATTAGTCAAAATATATCAATGTTAGTAAATAATTATCTACAACTTAAAATTAGCCTATATCTATTTTATCTTCTAAAAATTCCCTGACGTCATAGTATGCTTTTTTGATGAGAAAGCTTTTTAAATGATTTACGAAAGTATTAAATGATTCTGCATTTTTAATAGAGTTTGGAATTTTATTATATATTTTTATTACCATAGAATGTGGTCCTGATGAGCAAAGTTTTAATTTTGAGAACGGTACTCTAAGTTTGTTTAGGTTGCGGTTATTTCTTTTGATGGCTTTCAAAGGCGAATATAAGCTTTCATGTTTCCTAACGAACTTGCATGATTCTAGTATGTATAGTGACGTAAGAGTTAATATACCATGTTTAATAAAGTGTGGCTTGCAAGAGTCCATTTGGTCAATTTTTAGTAGGATTCTTATACATTTTTTCTGTTGGGTGAAGATATCTGTAGCGTCTGTACTGTTTCCCCAAAGGATAATTCCGTAGCTTAATCGCGAGTGCGCGTAGGCATAATATGCAGCTAGGGCTGTTTTGAAGTCGGTTACTCTTTTTAGATGATAAAGTGCGTATACAAATGAAGTTAGTTTGTTTGATAATTTTTGAATGTGGGCTTTCCAGTTTATATTAAAATCTAACTCTATACCTAGAAGAGTGACGGAATCTACTGTTTGTATTTTGGTTTGTTTATAGCTGTAATTTATTGGTAGTTGAGCTTTTTGATAAGGTCTAAATTGTATTAAATTTGTTTTATTAAAGTTTAATAGAAGATTATGGTTATCGAGCCATTGAGTTATTTTATCTAGTGTTTCATTTAACTGTTGTTCTAATTGATTACTATTTTTGGAATTTATTAATATAGATATATCATCAGCAAATAGAATACATTGGTTATCTAATATTTTGGGCAGATCGTTTATGTATATAAGGAACAAAAGACAACCTAGGACGCTACCCTGCGGGATAGAGCCAGTCACGTGTATTTCGTCCGATCTTACATATTCGATTTTTCCTGTTGTAAAGTTTGTATGCTTTATTTCAACAATTTGCGATCTGTTTGTAAGATATGACTTAAACCATTTATGTGCTATGCCTCTGATACCAGTACCGTATAGCTTATTTAGTAGAATTTGATGGTTAACTCTATCGTATGCTTTGCTCATATCAAGTAGCAGTCCGATGGGATAACTTTTACTATTTAGCGCAGATAAAATATTGTGGACATAGTTGTAAACAGCCACAGTAGTAGATCGATTTTTCCTGAATCCGTATTGACTACTATGGAAGATATTATATTTTTCATAGAATGAGTAAATACGTTTCGTCATGACTGTCTCAAATATTTTAGACGAGGTGTTTAATAAAGTAATTGGCCGATAATTATTTGGATCACTTTTTTCCCCCTTTTTATGTACTGGCTTCACAAGTGATACTTTAAGGGACTCTGGGAATATACCATCAGAGAAAGATTGGTTTATCAGAATTGTATATGGGATGGTTAGTTCCTCAACACATGCTTTGATTAGCATGGGAGGCAGCTCATCTATGCCAAAGCTATTCTTGTTTTTAAGATTCATTATTATTTTGCGTATTTCAGACGATTCAACTTTTGTAAGGAAGAATGAATTTTCGACCGTGTCCATTGGATTTGTTTTTTGTACATCGAATGAATTTCTATTTGAATTACCACCCATGGAAGCAAAAAAATCATTAAAATGGTTGCTTATTGCTTTCGGGTCCTCAATAGTTGTTTCTTTTATTTTGATCTTAATATTATTTTGGACTATATTCGGTTTTTTATTCGTTTCGGACTGAATTATCTGCCACATTGAACGCATTTTA
Source organism: Tuta absoluta (assembly GCA_027580185.1). Lineage (NCBI taxonomy): Eukaryota > Metazoa > Arthropoda > Insecta > Lepidoptera > Gelechiidae > Tuta > Tuta absoluta. Next base: position 225,497 of record JAQAHW010000099.1, on the reverse strand, counting down.
TTATAATCCTTTTTCTCAAAGTAACGTATATTTCTAATTTTTTTCGATAACTGAACTGCTTTTTTAAGAGTTTTAGAGTATTTTTTATAGTGTTTTTTAATAATTTTGTTTTTAGATTGTAGTGTTAATTTTTTTAAGAGTCTCTTATTTTTACAAGATAACCTAAGTCCAGTTGTTAGATATGTATTTTTGGTTCTAGTTTTGTATTTAACCATTTTTATTGGTATGTATTTATTGAGTAGGTTGTGCAATGTTTTACTAAATTCATTATAGTTTTCGTTAATATTTTGGTTTTGTTTAATCATACCGTTCCAGTCAATATTTCGAAGTTCGTCCTTAAATTTAAGTATATTTGTTTCATTATATATTCTCTTTAAAGCATAAAAATGTTCAGGGTTTGGTGCTACTATTGGCATAGTAAACATTACACCCTTATGATCGCAAAACCCAAATTCTTCAACCTTGATTTTACAATTTTTATTGGGGAAGTTTATAAAAACCACATCTATACATTTAGAGGTGGTAGGTGTAATTCTTGTGGGTTCTTTTACCAATTGTTGGAAATTGTATGACAGCAATAGATTTAGAAGTCTTTGTTTAGTAGGTTTTTTATCCAAAAAGTCTACGTTGAGATCTCCACCTAAGACAATATATTTATTTTTATCTGTTTTTGAAATCATATGTAAAAGGTTGCCTAGTTTTTCAAAAAATGTACTGACTTCTCTAGTACTATTCGGCCAGTATAGATTAATCAATAGTAAGTTACACTTTTCTATTTCTACAGCACATATTTCAAAGATAGGTTCTAATGACATTTCTTCTATATCTTTCCTTTCCTTATATTCAATATGTCTTTTTAACAATAAACACACACCTCCACATTCATACGCAGAGCGACAGAAATGTGAGCATATTTTATATCCGTTAACGTTAAGTAGTTCTAATTTATTTATATTCATCCATGTTTCACTTAAACATAGAGCATGGATTGACTGATTATTGTCGAGAAACGAATCTAGTAAATGGGTTTTATTATTTAGGCTTTGCATATTTTGGTACATAATATGGAAATTTGAGTCAAAGGGAATACTTTTCGTTTCCATTTTGCTGTGAAACTTATCATTGTTACTGTTAGTACTTTCGAAATGTACGAAATGGACGAAACGAATCGTGTGTATTTGATTCTGTTTCCCTTTGATTATGGTTTGTGGTATTATCTTGATTTGTATCATTCTTCTGAGTCCTCGTAGCGTAACGAGGCCGCTCGTAGACTTGTGAAGATGTAGAGCAATATCCTAGTAGATAGCTTGTACACATTATTAGGTAGGTAATTGCCCTAGACGTGCTTTTTTTATTAATTTTTCCATTATTATGGAAATGCACATCAGCAGGAAGAACAAACTTAAATTTTGAACAAATTTGATTTTGTTGTTCGTACAGCTTTTTATCATTGAGAAGTATATTATTATGCACATTAAGTAGTATAACATTTGTATGTGATAATTTTCTTATATAATTATTTAACTCTGCCAAAAAAATACTTATGTTACAGTCGTTGTTGCCTGCCAAAACTACAATGTAATCTAGCTTCGTGAAACTGGTACACATAGATAGGCTTTCTGTAAGGACTTGACCTATTTTGGCGTAAGGTTTTAATATGGCAGAGACAGAGAAGTCATCCCCCAAAAACCGATCCAGTGAATCTCTTAATCCTCTTCCTTTTTCATCGGCGAGCAGAAGCACCCTAGGTTTACGAATTATTCTGTAGATATTAGAGTGTGATTTCGGCGTCTCTACATAGTTTTCCGTGTGATGGTACAGCACTTCGTGGGGGGAGACTGGCTGCGTGAGGTTCTCTTGAAACTGCCCCATAGATAGGAGGTGGGTAATCCTGTCGTTCAGTATTACTATCTCTTCTTGTGCAGCAGTCAACTGTGTTTGTAGAGCAGTTATTTCGTCAGTTAATAATTTTAGCAAAGTCGATGTTTCATCAAATTTCTGTGTGGGACTATTTTCGGCAGATCTAAAGGAGGTAGAGCCTTTTCTTCTCTTTTGCGGTGTTGACTGTGTAGTCGACAACTGTGATAATCGTTTCTCTAACGGATTCTTCATTCGCCGAGGAGATGAAATAATATTTTTCAAAGAGGTGTTTTCATAACATAGTTTATTCACTTGGCGCTTTAACTCGTTATTCTCTATGATGGTGTTTTCTAGTTCGTATTCTGTACTTTCAAGAGAGCTTTTCAGGTTTTTTATTTTCTGTTGCCATTCCCGGCTATCTGTAGAGCCTATTTCAGGGCAACTGCTAGGGCTCTCTAGTGTTGTTCCTGAAAAGGAAGAGTCTTCATCTTCGTCAGTGGGTAATGAGTCAAATGAGTTTTGTAAAGGAATGTTAATTTGTAATTTTCTTCTATCTCCGTTTGTATTATAATTAGAATCGGGCATTGGCTGATCAAAATGCTGTTCTTCGTTCATTTGTTCTTTTGTTGACGTTGAAGGGGTTGGGATTGCTGTAGGTATTATTGATGCAGAGGACGTAGTGGCTTTATGTGCATTTGCCTGTTTAGGTAATAGTGTATCTTCAGGCTGATCTTTTAACATGACCTTTTTAGGTATTATAATCGGCTCCATAAAAATTTCATCTTTTTGATTTTTTCGCTCTATTGTCTTCAGGGGGGTTTCAGGTTTAGGGCTTGATTTTTTAACGGTAGCTTTGGTTGACTTCAATGTTTTGTCTGTTTTAGCAGTGGATGATGATGATTTCGCTTTTCTTGATGTAACGTTTTTTAGGCATTCTTTACATTTATAATTATCCCTTAGGAATTTAGTCAAAGTACTAAAATATATTTTCTCCGCATTTTCACAAGCCAGGTGGAAGCATCTCTTGCAAGAACTACAAATAAGAAAGTGTTTGTCTTTTATTATTCGGGAACATTGCTCATTGCCACAAATTAAATTCATTGTTATTTAGCTTCCTTTTTTGTAGAGGTGACATCTAGCGGGAAGTAGCAGTATTAATCATCTAAGCGACATCTAGCGGGAAGTGGCAGAATCAAGATGTAAGTTGGGTTCGCTATGCACACATCCTGTCGTGGTAATTCAACGACTCACACTTAGATGGCGCTGATATCGCATATATTTGATGTTTGATTGGCCAGCCAGCTCTTGTTTACATTTTTTAAATGCAGTGATGTCACTTAACGTTCCCAAAAAAATTTACGTACTGTTTTTGGTTATCCGAGCACTATTCTTGTAGTTATTTCAACATTGTTTTATGTCCCCACACTAGTTAATGAGTGTCCATAACATTTCAGGTCAGTTTTTAATATTATCACTGTTCTCTTTTGCGTATAAGAGCAGGTAAGTTTTTTCTGATTTACTCCGCTGTTTATCACTATTTAGTTTCACAAACGTTTATATCAGTTAATTACAACTTGCACTAATATTAAGACACGTATTTATACAATCAGATTCGGTAATTGATTTTTAAGTAACTTATGATACGGAGGCTATGTTTACTACGCGGCAGTGGCGCCCTCTCCACTTCTTCTTCTTTCAAAAGCTCCAACATCTTTCCCGTGGTAAATAGCGATTTAGTGTTGTGAGAACTTACATATTCTATACAAAAATACAGTCAATAAAGTAAAAAAAATATACCTATTCGAGTAACATTGATTTAAATCAGAAGCTAAATGCATGTCTGCAACACATCATGACAAGACCATTTTTAAAATTTACAATCAATACAAATACAATCTAACAAAAGTAGTTTCTTTCCACTAAAAACTTAGTTATTTCAATAATAAATATTGCTGGGGACAAAATTAATTCAGTTATTTGTCTACTTATCAATAATGAAATAACCGACTGAAACCGTACATAAATAGATAGCTAGATAGGTGTACCTTTTATCTGCGCCCAAATAAATTCGATGGCATTGTATTGGCAATAATATGGCGGAAGCCGAACCACACGATGGCCGTACTCTATTGCCTTTTCGTCCAAAACGTATCTGAACCGTGCTGGCTTAAAGAGTTTCACCAGCCTCACTAATTCTGCTTTCAGCATGCTTTGCTCGGCTTCTATTCCGTTTCGCTGCAGCCAGTTAACGAAATCTGCATTTTTATTATTTTAGGTTGGTGCTCTGTCAATTTGCCTCGAGAGGTAAGGTGCAATGTCCATTAAAATGACAGAAGGCTCTTCCAGGCTGATGAGTATTCCACGCAACCATTCTTCAAATCTGTCTGAGTCCATTTCTTCATGGTAGTCTGACGTTTTTTCGACGCAAATACCATCTATAAAACCCTACGCTCCCGAACCGGCATTGCATATTATAATGCGACCCCCTTTTCCCGTTGAGACTTTTGATGTCAATTGCGCTGTGTTATCTGCCCAGGTGTTGGATAAGGTGTGGTTGGCATGTTTCTTATTAAAATTATGTCGGTTCGCTCCATGAGCACTTTTCTCTAATTGACTTTTTGATATTGAAACCACTATTTGTTTAATATTTGTGATTGTGAAGTCTTTCCACCATGAAATAGGAAATCCAGCTTCACGTAAGGAGTTTAGAAGTTTGGTCCTCGTCGGATATTCCTTGTTGGTATAATAATTATATACGTGTTGACGTTTTGTATCAGCATCACAATTATCAAAACTAGTGATGGGATATGTGGTTATTTTCCTTTTCTTTGCTCAATTTATTTTCTTCACTGCCAGAAGCACCATATTTTTCTTTATTTATTCTGGCAACTGTCTTGATGCCTATTCCCAAAGCAGCAGCTACGCGCTGAACTTCAACACCAACTCGCGCGCTTGGCTATTTAGAGTCTCTACCACGACAGGTAGACTGGTGTAAACTGCACGCCATGCCGAACTGACACCAAAGCCACGAAACAGAACAATATAACTGTGTCCGTATAGAAAGCTCAGGTCGTCAGGTATAGCAGGTATAGTATCAAGATATAATGCCAAGGTTAATCACAAAAGAGAAGGTTCACAGAGTTTAAAATTTACGTGGCCAACACGTAAAAAACATTTAAAAAAACCGAAAGTATGTGTTGCCTATGCAACATTCTATTATCTGCTGATATTCAATTGCAAAATAAAATCATATGACAATGTAGATAATCAATCATCCGAACAATTCGAAATTGGACTTGGAGAACGCGCCAAGTTAAAACATGTTCAAAGATATAAAATATGTACAAAGTATGAATATTGCTATAAAATAAATTCCAGATCAGATCAGCTTATTGAAATTCGCTGCTGGACATTTTACTAAATGGTTACCAAGGAGCAAAAAAAAATGTAATACCTAACTATGCTACTTCTGTGTGCCTCAGTGTTGATTTTATATGATTTATAATAATTCATCTTTATTTTGCAATCATATGGTAGATTTAGTCGTTTATTACAATAGTAGAGTGTCTCATATGAATATACTGCAAACACAATTTTGTACATAGTTCTTAAATAATATTAATATTAATATATTAATAGAACTAAAGACAGACTTTATAAAACTAAAGACAGTTTTAAAAGCATTTTTATTTACTGTTTCGAATAAATTGATTAATCCAATTTTATATGAAAACATCATTTTTGACAAATTTACGGTAAAAATAAAATACAAAATTTAATTTAGGTGGTTTTGACTCAACTTCTAAATTTAAGTTAGACAGTTTTTACTCGGCTGAAAATTGTTTAAAAAAGCATGTTAAAAATTTACCTTACCTTTCTTTACCAAAGCTTGTCGGTTAGTCAATTTTTCCTGTCGCTACTTTTAGGTTAAATTTGACTAAGCGACACTAACTTTAAAACTTAGCATTATTTTTAATAAATTCATTTACTAATACGTACGGTCGCGTTCAAAAGTGGAGTCATAGTTAACACAAACCTCAGAAAACAAGTCGCTCGCACCCGCGGCGACACTCACACAATGACACAAATGACGTAAGTAGTGATATATTGGGCACTTTGGGCCACCTCTCGTTTCGCCAGGGTCACTTCGTGACCCTGGTTTCACTTCGGTGGCCCAAAGCTGCCCAATATACCCCTACGGTGCTCTCGATTTCCCAATATTACATTTGTTCCTTTCCTCTGATCTTAAGTTGAATTCAAACGTCACATTAACGTTTTGCAACGCATTTGATAACCCTGCGAAACGTTTTTGTCCGTTTTGATAACATGATTTAGAGGATCCACTAACCAGTCACTCTGTAACTACTGGTGATATAAATATACATACATACATACAAATATCACGCCTAAAGTCCCTTGCGGGGTAGGCAGAGCATAAATGGCCGTGAAAAACGGTAATTTACACCACGTCTGACAAAAGTTCGAGGGTCAATCAGATAACTGTGTATCACTATAGTGACAGGTTGTCAGCCCATCGCCTAAAATTGCAATACACACCCTCGAGTCCCTTAGTCGCTTCTTACGACACCCACGGGCAATAAATGGGGTGATGCTATTCTAAGCCGGCATCACACGGCAAATATAAATATATAACGCAATAAAAAAATATATCATTATAATGAAGTCCTTAATATGAAATTGACATTTAATTACAATACACCATGAAATTCATTAAACAAAAAGAAACATTAAAACTTGATACATTGTGTTCAGAAGAGAGAAGTCATATTTTACGTCATGGAAAATTATTACCGAACACTGTACGATGTGTGATATGTGGACCATCAAATTGATGGAAAACAAATTTGATTATTGGGCTTCTGTTGCACAAAAATGGATTAAAATACAATAACCTTTACATATTTTCTAAATCGCTATATCAACCGAAATACATTTTCTTACAAAAAGTTATAGATATGGTGCCAAGCGTTTCGCTACACAAATTTTGTGAAAATTATAAAGTTATTTCATCCAGTGAAGCTAAACCAAATTCAATCATTATATTTGATGATGTTGCTTGTGAAAACCAAAACAATATTCGCGATTACTTTGCTATGGGTCGGCATAAAAATATAGACTATTTTTATTTAAATCAGACTTATATAAAGATACCTAAACATCTAATTAGAGACAATGCAAACCTAATTATTTTATTTAAACAAGATGACATCAATCTTAAACATGTTTATGATGAATATGTGAGCTCCGATATGACATGGTCAGAATTTCGTGATGTATGTTCCAAAGTATGGAAAGATCCATACAACTATGTTGTAATTAATAAAGACTGTGAAAAAAATAAGGGATGTTATAGGAAAAACTTTGATATATTCATTGTTCTTGATTAAAATCCATGTCATGTGATGTTAGGCGAGTGAGTGGGTACTTTAATTAATATAATATACGTCAGTAAATAATATCATCATTCATTAACATATTTGCTACCAAGTTGATAAGGTGCTTACAAAGTAAAATGGAAAAACAATTTAAGAAACAAATAATAAAATCAGCTGCAAATATAAAGAGGAAAGTACGAATGATGAAAGATTTGAAAAATAGAAGTGATCAAGTCTTAGAATCTATATTAAAACCCATAACGGAGCCACTCAATAAATTAAACACAAATAAACACATGAAGTCATCGCAATGCAATCAAAATAATGATGAAGATAGTGACATTGGCGATGTCTCAGATGGTGAAAATTCTGAAACATACAGCGACATGGACGAAACTTTTCAAGAAAAGGACGATAATATTGTTCCTAAATATTTGAAATCTACCATTGTTACCTCACCACGTTCTTCTAGTTCGTCAGATGTTCATGATTCAAGTAAAGATTCTTTTACATCTGCTCCTTCTGAAAGTCCTTATAAAAATTCATTGTCATGGTCCTTATCTTCAGATAAAATAGACAACATAACATTTGGTCTTAGGTCCGATCGTGGAAAACTTATGATGGGCAATGTAAGGGTTTACGATGACGATAACTGTATTAATGTTGGTGGTAATAGATATAAAAAACTCTTGGTCTGATGCAGTTATTAACACGAAATACACCTGATTTGAATGTTGTAACTGAAAGTGACAAGCAAAATTATAAAAATACTAGCTGTTACCCGCGGCTTCGCCCGCGTACTCATAGAGTTTTATTAATTAGTTGTGTATTCTAAACGACACATCGTAAGGCGAACAACTGTGTAAACTGGGAGGGCACTAAAATCACTATTCACCGATACACAGACGACACTACACTGGAATGGTTCACTTCCTTGAAAAAGTATATAATTTGTGGTACCTGGGCGCTACCATCACTAATACAGGCTATTGTAAAATCAAGTAATGAGGCGCAAGAATGATCCTTGAGTTCTTTTGCCACTTTGCACTCATGATCACTGGAAAAGTCGATGGCAAACGACCAAGAGGTTTCAGTACAATTAGGTGGTCTCATTAAATACACTCAGCGCTCTATGTCGCCAAAGATACGCAGCGATGGAAAAGAATCCTGAATGAGAAAAATATTTCCCATCAGGGGAATTACGACCTTCAATAATGAAGATATTACGACGCTAGAAAGAAGATTATGACACATTTATAGTGTAAGGAAAAACAGGCATTTAATGTTAAAAGTAAAGATAACGTAATTTTAATAGAGACGCAGTCACTAAACCGGAAAAATTATCTAAAAAATTTAAGTTTATTATGTGTCTTCGCAAGTATACGCAGGGCAAACTTACTGTGCTAAAAATGGTTATTATTATAGAAATGGACTTTCAAATCATGTTTAACTGTAGAAATTAACTTTACTACTGTGGTAAGAAGTATCTCAAGTACATACCCACATCACCCTTAAAGCCACATTCATATCCCAAAACTCATATTCAAGAGACATTCTCATAGTAGTGCTATACAGGGTGTAAGTGACAGCCCTTCGAATACTGATTGGGTGTATTCAAACCATGAAACTGAACAACCTGCCATAGATTAAATTCTTTTTTTCTATATCCCATACAAAATCACAATCAGCTCACTGCATTTACTATGGGAATATCAGTATTCGGAGGGCTGTCCCTTACATCCTGTATATACATCTTTTTTATGTGGTATGGATGTATTCTATGCTACACAATAATCAGTTTTCCGATGGGAAAAATATGTTTTTCCGAGATAAAAAGTAACCTATGACACTCACCAGCTTTTCATCTAACTGCTTTCCAAAAAAAAAATGCTTTACATCGCTGCATGATACTCATTTATGTATGTAGTATGGATGTATTCTATTGCTAAACATTAATCGGTTTTCCGAAGGGAAAAATATGTTTTTCCGGGATAAAAAATAACCTATGTCACTCACCAGCTTTTCATTTAGCTGCTCTCAAAAAAAAAATGCTTTACATCGCTGCATGATACTCATCTATGTTCGTAGTATGGGTGTATTCTATTGCTAAACATTAATCGCTTTTCCGATGGGAAAAATATGTTTTTCCGGGATAAAAAGTAGCCTATGTCACTCTCCAGCCTCTCACCTAACTGCACACCTAAAAAACACTGCATGATATCGCTCTGTTGTAACGTGAAAGAAAGACAAACAAACAAACAAACAAACAAACAAACACACTTTCGCATTTATAATATTAGTATGGATATTGCTAGAAACTAATGCTCATAGACGTGATTTTGATCCTAAAAAACCTATTAAAAGTAACAAAGGACAGAAATATAATCACGTTGTTAAACCACTCTTCAAATTATCAAAAAGTGATGTAAGCACTAGTAATGAAAGCTTAGCTCAAGGCAATGGTATGAAAGTACTGAAGAAAGTAAAGGCGAATACCGATTATGTTTACTGGGATGACCCGAATGAATTAGTAGAAAGACTGAAAATACTTATAGCTTCAAAAGACGCTGGCAACACAGGTCTTGACAATGAAATAATATCTATTATTGAAGAATTGCGAGAAGCGCATGTGATTCACTAGTTTATATATCAGTGGATTAAAAAAACAATGTCATTTGACATTTTAAATTTATAAAAAAAACAACATGAATATAGATAAATTTGGTCACCATGTTCATAAAAGATTACGTATATCAGATTATTTCGACGTGGTCAATAATACATTAATAAAGACTGATTCAGGACACTATGACTTAAATAACAATAGGTTACGTGGATTAGCAGACCCTTTGTCAGAAGACGAAGCAGTAAACAAAAAGTTTGTTGACTCATCACTAAGACAGTATTATACGAAAAAAGAATGTGACACAAAGATAAAACATATTATAGATTCATACCTAAAAGAGTTTACACAGCAACTGCACGTAGTATTAGACTCAAACTACTTTACAAAGGAAGAAATTAATCAATTAGTTCAAAAAAAGACCTAAAGTAAAAAGAAACATGAGTAAGTTGTGTTTGGTTAATGAACTTCATAAACCAGCAAGAAAAAATTTTCAACGCCGTTCTGTAGTATTAAGAGGAATTGATGATTGGCAAGCGGATTTGATTGATATGCAAAAATATTCTAAAAAAAACAACGGGAATAATTATTTACTTGTTGTAATTGATACATTTTCCAAATTTGCTTGGAGTATACCAGTAAAAACGAAAAAAAAAGATGAAATCCAAAAAGCTATGCAAACTATCATATTAAATTCTAAGCGCTGTCCTAAAAATTGGCAAACTGATCTTGGTAAAGAGTTTTATAATTCTATGTTTAAAAAACTTGTACAAAATTATAATATTAACTATTATTCCACATATTCTACTAAAAAAGCATCAATTGTTGAAAGATTAATAAGAACTTTGAAAACAATTCTATATAAACATTTCAGTCTTTATGGTAGCTACCGATGGGTTGGAAGTAATTTAGGATCAATTTTTAAACCTTATAATAACACTGTTCATCGCACAACAAAATTTAAAGTAATTGATGTGAATTCAGACAATGAACAAAAAGTGAAAAAATACATTTTAAAGTCACAAAAGAAATCTACATACAGAGGTAAATTTTAAGTTGGTGATAAAGTTCGTGTAAGCAAATACAAAAGCCAATTTTCAAAGGGTTATACTCCAAATTGGTCAACAGAAATATTTGAAATAATTAAAGTTAATGATTCTAATCCGATTACCTTCCTTGTCGAGGATATGCACAAAAAAAAATGCTTGGGTCATTTTATGAGTATGAGTTACAAAAAACTAAATACCCTGATATTTATTTAATTGAAAAGGTTATAAGGAGAAAAGACAATAAACTTTTTGTTAAGTGGCTTGGACTTAGTGAAAAAGAAAATAGTTGGATTACTCTTGATAAGCTTTTATAAAATAATGATAGGTATATAAGATATGTTTATTTTAATTATATATCATTAATTAGATTCAAATGAAGGGAAGTGGTCTTCGTAATAGAATTATAAACAATTTGCCGATTGAATTACATTTGCCAGGGTATCAATTTTGTGGGCCTGGTACAAAATTACAAAAAAGATTAATTAAAGGTGACAGAGGTATTAATCCATTAGACATAGCTTGTATGTATCATGATATTGCATATACAAGTGAAGATATCGCACTCTTAGTAAAATAACGACTTAAATCAAAATTTGGCCAAAATGTGAAAAACTGACTTATTAGAGCAGGGCCCACAACATAGACTTTTAAATACAACCCTATCTCTTACATAGTAAGGTTCAAAAAAGATGAGTCTTTATCTTTCCCGCTCCGAATTCCTATCTCTTCAGTCAAATAATGACCGATTTAGTCTTGCGTCTGCGGCTGCATGCAACGTTTTTGTAAAAAGACGACTGATTTAGAAATGAGCCGTTGTTTTATCAAAAGTTGAGGCGAGTGTAATTGAAAAGTTTTTATAAAAGAATGACCGATTTAGTGTTTGGTCTTTGTTTTACAAAATACCTGCGATGTTTGCTTGACTCATTTTAAATTAGGTCTGTATTTTACGAAAATGTTGGAAAAGCTCACAGACCCATTTGGAGATAAGACTGTATCGTTTTGAAAATTTTGTTATTTATATGATTTAACTAAAATTAGGTCTTTGTTGTATTTCTAATGATAAAAATTTCTGGTAACATTTTTAGTTGAGTCTTTGTTTTACCAAAAATAATGAAATGACTTCGGTATTATTTCAAATTTGACCTGTATTCGACTGATATCATAACATGATTTAACGTATTTACTTTTATCTTAATCTTGAGGTTTTGTACCGAACGCTAATTACAAATAGGTTTAACGTTTTACTTCTCTTGAAATTCAACGGATTTTCTATATTTTTAGTACATTAATTTAATCCTCCGACTGAAAAAAAATCATATTGAACCATAGTTGGAATCATCGGCACCTCGATTGCTGCCGTCAAACTCGACGATAAAACCAAGGCTAAATGTGTACCAACTCGGTCTCATCTCCAGCCGCATACCGTAGAGCTCGCCTTGAGTCACTACCTCACACGTCTATCGTTTTCGAAGTGTAACGTTCTACAAAGAAAATCTCTGAATACCGCCATTTATCTCTTAAACGACTCAAATTTACCTCGTCCATCACATCACAAGTCAAATTAGTGAGTACTAACAGGAGCAGCAGATGGATTAAAATCATGTCACATTGCAGACTGGATGGGTAGGGAAACTTGAAAAAATTAGCGTACGACATGAAGGTGCCACCTTCACTACAGTTACACAATAAATCTCCTACTAAGAACACGTTTTCATCGACTAGACGGCCAAATCAGCACGTCGCTTGTCATGACGCCATTATCGTGCGAAGTAACATGGCTGCCACCGTCATCAAAGAGTATGCCGCAAGCCGTTCTCCGTAAGACAGATAGTCACACTGTGCTCACCTTGTTAAAAGACGGTGCAGGTTGTTGAGATCCATACATTTCGCACGGAGTATTGGTAATATCACAAAACGACAGATACCAACTAAATTCAAAGTCACCGATGACGCCCGAAAAGTTTGCGACAAATTTGACTTACGATATCGCACCTGAAACATCCTGAGCCAAACACGGGCGAGAAAGGACGTAACCTATTTCTCACTCAGCAAAGCACTCCTCAATTCGATCCTGATCGATTTTCCAAGGCCAGAGTTTACCACGTTCTACAGTCAATCAAAAATTTTTTCAAAACCAGCATTGTCATTTGTCTATAATGGTAGGCCCGGCCCATCAGCGAACTAATAAGACACAAGAAATACAAGAAGTAGTATTCGTTTCCGCTTATAGAAGCCCGACTCCGCCTACTTGCCATTTAGGATCGACGAGGTCATCGAATTGATTGAAATTGAAAAACGAAACTGAATGATGCATCTACCATAGAACTAGCTCTAGAAGAATAGGCGACCACAGTCATCGACGGCAATCGTGTGGCACCCCTATTCAAGCGGATGTTACACCGACAGCTTCATCACGCGAACCTCGACACGAACATCAATGATATAAGCAAACGCTGAGCTTGTTAATTATTATTGTAATCTGTGGCTATGCCTGTGACTGACGACGCGTTTCACGCTTCACCGCTACTTTTCTTGCAAAATAAGTAAGACGTCTCCACCGCAGTTTGCCACAGTATACCACCCACCCCCTCGTCTGGAGCAACGTCATTACGCACTTTCATATAAGTCTATTTTGAGTCCCTTATCGTCACGCTATTCATGTGGCTCAGCACGCATGCCGTGTATTTTTTGGGATCGCCGCATCGCTCACTAGGCCTGGTGCTCCATCACATGGAAAAGAGTTGGTCCAATATCCACCGAACTACAAGAAACCGCCAAAGAACTCCACCGAGATATCGACAGTATAATACAGAAGACAGCTATGATCAAAATAATAGCTTGTGTTTCACAGCCTCTTAATGTCAGGGAAAATGCCTGAAAAAGCCTAGGAGTGTTAAGACAGTCTTGTGCAGCTCACTACCGGGCGTTCACTTTTGAAAGGAAGTACTCCACACTCTGATCACTAAAAAGATGTTTATGGTCAACAGCAAACCTCTAACGCACAACTCCATCAACCTAAACAAGCCAAAGTCATTACGCACAATCACTTCGGTACTACTGAGTGTCCTCGTACACAACTCGCTTGTCGTCCCTTTGATAATGATGACCTCATCGAGAAAAACACATAAAGAACGTCGCAGTGCCTTGCCGATGTATATTTCACCCAAATACTCAATATTTATATGGATTGATGGAGCCCCACATCAAGCCGCAATAAAAGTCAACAACATCGTGCAGATCGTGAACAACACTCTTCTATAAAACACCTGATACCTGGCCACGAGGACGAGCCATTGCTACGTATCACGAAGCAGACAGCAGCGTGAGGAAAGTGGAAATCAGAATAGAAGAGAGCATCTGAACGCTAGCAACTAATAAGTAACATCGGGTAGAAGTGCTGCCGACCAAACCACACTAGCGTACAAATATCTTTTAGTTTAATTTTCTCATTTTCACTTAATTTTTCTTGTAGAAGCCGTCTCCGTTGCAATGAGAACAGCCACCGCACCATTTATAGCGACCGCGGCGCATTTAAGTTACGTTTAAATACGTTTAATCAAAGGGTTTATTGGGTCATTTGTTGACTCGGTGTCCCATATGAATGACAGAAGAAAAAATTATGTTAATAGTTTCATTTTAATAGGACTGTGTTCTGTTGACCATTTGCTAGTCGCTATATCGCGATATGAATTTGAGTCGCATGTTTAAGTTATAGACTTATTTTTAAATAAATTGTTTATTCTTTTAGATTTTTAGTAAAATAGTGACTCAATTTAAAATCAGTCGGAGATCTTCATGTTTGATTTGGTAAAGCAAAGACCGATTTTAACTTAGGTCAATATTTCTTTCAGATTTTTAATGAAATAATGACGCAATTCTAAAGGGTTACAAATAATAAACTTTTTTTAATTAATGGATGTGAATATTTTTGTAAATTTTAATGCATTTAAAAGAACATATTCTTAGGATTAGTGAGGTGGTTCAAGTTTCATCGTTTGCCTTTTACTTTTAATTCTACAGCCATTTAAAAATTATTCTGTGTATTTTAAATTTAATATATTTTTAAAATTATTCAACAAACGTTTTTCATCGATAACCAAAAATTTGAGTTTTTGGATTAGGTCGTTATTAAATTAAGAGTGCGATATTAACGATGGTCATCAAGCAGATTTAGAGTTATTGAAAATGGCTAAGAAAAGAATTCATTCGAAAGATGCAAGCAAGAGAGAGAAGATTGATTCTTGGTTAGTAAAAAACATTATGAAAGCTAAATTAAAAGCTGGAGCTGGGGTTCGTTCCTTTCAAGGAGTAGTTAGTAAAATACGCTCTAAATTAAAAAAAAAAAATGTTAAGATAAAAATAAAGCTATACAAATTGCATTTGCTGCTGCAAAAAAGCTCTTCAATAAAAATAAGAGGATTAAATTACCTCGAATAATTCCCGTTCCCAAGTCTGGAGGTATTTTGCCACTTATTCCTATATTTGCTGGGCTATCAGCTTTGGGTTCTCTAGCTGGATGAGCTGCTGGTATTGCAAAATCAGTAAATGACTATAAAACAGCTCAAAAAAATCTACAGAGTCAGAGCGTCATAATAAAATGATGGAGTCAACCGCAATTAGCAAAGGATTATATGTTAAACCATACAAAAAAGGTGCTGGAATATTTATGAAGGGTTCAAAAAACTAAACAAACTGCTACCTAATCGTGCGCTGACTTAATTTTTTAGAGGTGTATTTATGAGAGATATATTACCAAAGAAGCCAAGAAGAAAAGAATGTGGGATTGTTAACTTAGATAGCTCTAAAAATCCAGGCACACATTGGGTAGCTTATGTTAAAGATGATGCTTATTGTGAATATTTTGATAGTTTTGGTAATTTGAAACCTCCACTAGAGTTAGTTAGGTATATGAAAGGTGTTGTGGTTAATTATAATTATGAGAAAATTCAACAATTTAA
The DNA here is from genome assembly GCA_027580185.1 of Tuta absoluta. Lineage (NCBI taxonomy): Eukaryota > Metazoa > Arthropoda > Insecta > Lepidoptera > Gelechiidae > Tuta > Tuta absoluta. The sequence continues at coordinate 209,611 of JAQAHW010000099.1, read as the reverse complement.
TACAGTTATCTGTGGTCATTTTTGCTTGAAATTTTGAAGAAATTTTTGGAAAAAAATAAAATAAATTTAAGCTACTGTAAACTTATATCTTTTTCATTTCAATCATGGCTTTCACCCTATCCATAACTGGACAAAATACTATATTATCAACAAATTATTCGCCTTCTTTAGAGTTGAACTCGGAATATGAATGTGCGCTGTTATATTTTTCAACTTTCAATTCAATACCAAATATAGACGAAAGAAACAATAAATTTAATTATGCAGAAAATGAAGTATTTGGAAATACCTGAAGGATCTTATAAATTACAAGACCTTGTTGATTTTTTACAAACTAATATAAAAAATTGTACTCTGAATATTATACCAAATAACAATACACTAAAAGTAAAGTTAATATGTTCAAAAGATATTCATTTTGAAAAAGACAATACATGTTGTAATTTATTTGGTTTTAGGAAGGAGACATTAAAAGCTAATATTATGCATGAATCTCACTTCCCAGTAAGCATTTTAGCTACAACCATAGTGCGGATTGAATGTGATATTATCAGCGGTTCCTTTGTTAATGGTGAACCAAGACATATTATTTACGAATTTGTACCTAAAGTGCCTCCAGGATATCGAATTGTGGAAATACCAAAAAATTTATCAATTTGTGTGAAACAATCTATTTGTGAAATAAATATCAACAATCTATTTGTGAAATAAATATCAAACTGTTAGATGGTAACAACAACTTGATCAATTTACGTGGTGAAGAAATACAGTAATATTTACATGTAAAGAAAAAAAATGATAGATTATAATAAAAGTAGGAGTACGCCCATGAAATGTGTCAGTTCAAAAGTAGTTACTACTAAACCAACACATAGTAAAAAAAAATTAAAAGGCTTACAAAAGATAATAAACAATTTTTAAAATTAATTGGATTGATAAAATCATGAGTATTCTAAATGTGATGGATTCTCCAATGTTGGACAGCAGCATTGAAAGTTTCGAATTTCATTCATACAAACCATACGTAACAAGTTTTAACAAGAATGATGAAATCCGCATTCCTATTAATCAACAGGATTTGTATGTTTTGCCGTCTGCTAGTACTATATACTTAGAAGGAAAAGTTCATATATATAAAAGTGACACAAAGGAACCTGTTGAAATCATAAATTTCGTTAATAACGTTATATTATTCCTATTCCAAGAAATTCGGTATGAACTAAATGGAATAGAAATAGATTAAATAAAAAACGCAGGCCTGACAACAACTATGAAATCATATTTATCAATGACAGAAAATGATTCAAAATCTGCTAAAGTTTGGGGATGGTGTGTAAACGGAATAACAATAACAAAAAATGGAATGTTTTCAGTATCAATACCCTCAGATAAAATTCTAGGTTTTGCTGAAGATTATAAAAAGATCATTATGAACTGTAAGCATGAACTAGTTTTGTTAAGAAGTAACACAAATTTAAATGCCTTAAAACTTGGAGATAAAGAGGTAGTAGATGATTTAATAATAAACAAATTATTCTGGCGCGTTCCTCATGTGAAAGTATCTGATCGTGAAAGGATCAGCCTTTTAAAAAATTTAGAAAGAGACCGTGCAATTACATAGCTTTTAAAAATTGGGACCTTTACGAATATCCATTACTTCCATAAACCCGAAATCATACCTGGTCTATAAAAACATCATCACAAATAGAAAAACCTCGCTTTGTAATAATCGGATTACAAACAAACCGAAAGCAAAATGCTTAGAGTTCTATGTCAGAATTCGATCATTGTAATTGAACAAACGTCAAAGTGTTTTTGAATTCAACCTACTATCCATATGAAAACTTAAATATCAGTTTTTCTGATCATAAAGTTTCTTTATTATATGAACAATATTGTAAATTTCAACAGTCATACATCTTTTAGACTTTATAACCTGAACCGTTATTAAGTCTAAAAGAATTTAGAGATATTGTTCCTATGTTTGTTATTGATTGCTGTCGTCAGCAAGAATCGTTAAAGGGCTCAGTTGACGTAAGGCTTGAAATTGAAGCAGATCAAGATATACCTGGTGCCTATGTTATGAAACTACAGGCTACAAGTCTACAGGTGAAATTCATAGTACATTGCGTAGCCGGATCATATTCCTGGTATTATAATGGCTAACCGACTACGCAATAAAGATCGAATTTCACCTGTAAAATTGTAGCCTGTTGTTTGATAATATCGGGCACAGTGATAGTACTTCAGCATATTGTCTTATACTCAACGATTGTATTTTTGAGTACAAACCTTTAAGCAGCATTGTAAGAAAGATTTCACAATGAAACCTGAAACAATCTTTGTATATCTTCAAGGTTTTAGTAATTCAAAGAATGAGTTTATTATAAAAGAGATTGTTATAGCATCAACTGACTGGACACAAACATTTCTCATAAAGCCTCCATATATGTTCTCCACCTTAACGCCAGATGAAAAAAAGCAAGCTATTTGGCTAGAAAAAAATAGAGGTATTCGTTGGAGTGAAGGTTTCGTTGATTATAGGGAGTTCAAACATATTGTTCCTACATATTTAAGAAATAAAAATATTATTGTAAAAGGATTAGAGAAAGTAAAATGGATTAAAGAATTATGTGAAAATTGTAAATTTGTTGACATAGGTGAAAAAGGTTGCCCAAATATGTTTACTTTACATAAAAAATATAAGGATTGTAATATAAACTGTGTACATCACGTTAAACAATGTGCTCTTAAAAATCCTTTATGTTTATTTAAGTGGTATTATGATAATCATATTTATCAGTTTAAAATTTTTGCTTAATAAAATAATTAATGATATACTTTTTTTATTTTTTATTTTCCTCCCTTAAATTATTTTTCTCTGACTAAGTCTACAACATAATTAATTTTATTTAAAAGTTTGTATTATAAGAGAGATAAATAAAACAAAGTCTATTAATTGTATCAGAAACTTATTTTATTTTAAAAAATATGAGTCAGTATCTTTTTTTTTTCATTTATTTTGTTTTAAAAATGAATACAAAAAAACATTAAAAGACATCACTAAACCCGAACAGGTTTGTCTTGACATCGGGCTTCCCAGCTCGTTATTTATAATATAACATATACGTACAAAAAAGGAAGTATCAAACATTACCTATAATATTATAACATTCACACACAACAAACAAATACACTATTTCCATACAAGACAGTACCCATCCCGACAAATGAGCCGTAAACAAGCAAGTACGTAAGTAGGCTAACATCTTGCAAACAAAAGACAGCGTCGCAACCAGTTTTGCTAGGCGAACATCTACAGGATGATTAATTCATGGACTAGTGGAGATTTAAAAAAAGTTCGAAATTATTTAAGAAATAGTTTTTTAAAAGTGTTGTTATGTTTGTTTTATTTATTTTCTCTTTAAGTTGCTTAGGTAAGCTGTTAAGTATATGAGATATCATGTAATTAGATGTTCGTTTACCGTAATAATTTATACATTTAGGTGTTATCAATTTTTTGTCCGCTACTTGTCGTGTTATTTTGATGTGTGTTATAGGTATTTGAATTTCAGATCTAAAATAGTTTTCTTTAATAAAATTAAGTCGAAACTTTTTAAATACTGACAGCACTTTACAGTAGTCAAATAATTCGCTGTCAGTTTTAACTGTTGCCTTTACCTTAGGGGGTACAATAAGTTTTAATAACCTAAGTTGTAAATTATAGATTTGCCTAAGGTAGGTTGGAAATGTACGACCATAACTAGTTAACCCATATGATATTATGCTTTCTGCTAGGGCCAAATACATAGATTACCTCACAGAATAAGGTATTTTGCTTTTAATTACATAAAATTTTGCCATGACCTGCCTAAGTCGGACGCAAACTGCTTCAATGTGTTTACCCCAGTTAAAGTGGCTATCAACTGTCAATCCCAGATACTTTTGCTCTGATACCTGCTCAAGTGCAGGGCATTGACAATTGCTATCGTCGCAACTACTATGCAAGCATTTGTGTTCATGAGCTGTTATTCGAACTAGTGTATTAAATGTCTTACAATGGTTAGAATGAACGTGTACCAGTTTTGTTTTCTCAGCATTTAACACAAGTCCGTCTCCACCGTCGTAGCCGCCGCCGACGCCGCCACATCCCGTAGTTGGCGTGAGCATCGCGCCGCAAGGCTGGGAGGCTGAAAACCGGTGATAGGTTATATTTGTCTGCAACAAATAAAAATCAAGTTTAAAATACAACTTACCAAAGTAGTACCTATTGAAATAAAATAATTACATAATAATAATTCAAAAACCCACCTTGTTATATCTATAGCACACGACTGTTCATTCCGATGATTCACTTCAGCGCCAATCTGCCACAATAACTGAGATATTTTGTACAACACATTATCGTTTTTATCATAAATCACGTACTGAGTTTTTATGTTCGACCGCGCTACCACTGTATTTTCATTTTCTACACATTTTAAGAGTTCTAGTTTCAAAATATATTTCGGTATTTTATTATCACTTGAAGATATGAAACTTGTTAGGGATGAATCTGACATGGCGGAAAGATAGACGGTGGAGATCTGAACTTTTCTTCTTCTTCCTCGGGTTGGGACGTCTGCGGAGCTCGCAGACGGGTGATCAGCTCCACTAGGCGGGAACCATTTCACCCAATTCCCAGGTTTGGGGCACTGGGTTCACTGGTGCTCCGGCAGCGTCACCTCCTCGAATCTTCTTGTTGCCCTGCAGAAATGCAGGACATCTTTTAGAGATATATTGGTTAAATCTCTTTCTTCAAGTTTGTCATTACCTAGATATTCCCATCTTGGCAGCGAGTAGCTTGGACATTCCGCTAAGTAGTGGAAGCTACTTTCTTCCTGTCCGCACTTGGACTCACTAAACGCTCAAATTAAAATTAAAATATTTTAATTGATACTTACGTACAATATTAATTTGACACCTTCCAACCCGCGGTGTGTCAATTGCGCCATCATCACAGACACGTGCTACGGTGTTAGCACCATCAGCAATTTTTGAACATGTATTAACATGTTATTGTTTTCGCTCGCAGACGTAAGAGTCAGCGTTTTTGGTTTGAATTAATCAGGTATTAAATATGAGGTCTTATTTTTTTACACAGGGTCTTATGAATTATAAAATTAATTTATTAAATCTTACTTTGTCTTATTGTTTTTAAAGGTGAGGATAACTTAATGGAAATATTAAATAAATTGAGACATAAATTTATATTAAATATATTTTTATTGCTCTTCTTATTAAGTATCAAGTTCTAAAAATAATATAAGGTATGAAATAATCGAAACCTATGTTTAACATTTCGTTTTCAAGTATGGAATTTATATTACAATTATTAGTCAACATGTAATGGATGCCTTCTGGTGTAAGTAAAGTACTTGTCTTAATTAGGTTCTTAAAATATTTTATACATTTTTTCACACTCACGGTTACATAGGTAATCTAAGTACAAAGTTAAATGAATGTTGTAATGGCTTAGAATTTCAATAATTTGTGGTATCACTTCAACGCTACAAAATTTTTGACACTAAAGAAAAATAAATTTTTCATTAATAAGAAAATTATTATAACAATTAAAGTCGTTTATACTAAAAGAGACAAGCTCATGATCATTTTCTAATACTAATATTTTTGGTTCGAAATCTATTTCTGCCCAAAGTCCTATTATGACATGAATATTTTTATATTTATATACACGTTTCAAAATGCAAACATGTTTTAAATATGTAGTATTTGTTAAATTCATATTGAAAGAATATCAATATGCCCCCAGGCTTTAGTGGTGATTTTGTCTAGCGATATCAGCCGCTTGTCGTCATTTGCTGATAATGCAACTTTGTTAACGCTGTGTGTATATATTTCGTGTTTTATTGACTTAAATAAAATATTTTTTTTGTGAACTACATCACCAGTATACAAATTATTTTTATAATCTTCCACACTAAAGTCACGAACACAACACTTTTAATTGCCTTGGCTCTTTTTATCTCGTGATCTTCAGTTTTTACGCAGTACAACTTTGATCGTAAACCAACAAATTCATGAATTATTTTTCCACCTAACTCGTCTTTGAACAATCCAGGTACCTTCTTGTTGGCAAGTTGAATGTTGTAAATATTCAACGGGTGAAAGTTGCTTGTGTCAAAATAATTCATAAAATGTTGTTTCAAGTCTTTATAAAAGTCTTTAGTTTTAATGTGGTAAATTAAACTGTCTGTGTCGGTATAACACATTCGCAATTGATTCTTATAAAATGGTTTGACAATTGAATAATGGAAGTCATACATATGTGCTTTTGATACTTCTAAAACTGAAAAGCCTATGTACAAAAGTTTGTCAAGAACGACGCGATCAGGCTTCAGTTGTATTGCGACTAAATTTTCGTTGAAAATTGACACACTATGAAAGTTTGGTCTTGCAATTAGTTTGTCAGCAGAATTTTTCTTCTTTGTATTATTTTCATCATCTGACCAAAGGTTTATTAGATATACGTTTACCCTTTTCTCGTTATTTTCAATTGTTTTACCAAAAATACTATTGATAAACAGTTTATACAAATCTTGTTCAAAAGTTGACAGTGCTTTTTGACGTAGTTTGGTACACAAATCTATATAGTTTTTTAGATAATGTCAATAAAAATGTATAATAAGTTACCAGTGATTTTGAAAAACGAAACAAACTACAATACTTTTGTAAGAGAATTGAAACAGTTCTTAATTAAAAAATGCTACTATGATGTAAGCGAATATCTTACCGATAATTTAAAATAGCAGGTAACCTAATTGAATTTATTATATGTTTCTATTATTGTTATTGAATATGTTAGATTTTATTGTTTGTCATAGTACATATATATGTTATTAATAGGTAAGAATATGCTCTCTCTTCTCGATGTTGCTTTGCCCTAACTAACAGGGTATCATTTTTACCATATTTTGTATGTGAATTTGATAATGCAATAAAACTTGAAACTTGAAACTTGAAAGAAATGACACGATGAATTTTCTTTAACTTCAAACCATGTTTTAAACATTTCTTTAAATGAACATAATGAATGACATATTTATATTTATCATAAAGATTTGGGATAAGTTTAGGATTTTTACCACCTGGTGGTATACATTTTATTATTATTATTATTTGTAGACAGGCAGGCAGTTGGTACAACTGATAATTGCCCGCATCCAGCCGTGCTCTACTTAGGTAGTCTTGATGCCTGTAGTGTATTTATCAAGCAAATTTTTAAATTTATTTACATTTGGTGCCGAAACCACTTCATCTGGCAATTTGTTCCATCCTTTCACGACTCTATTGGTAAAGAAGTGCTTGTGCGGGTTATTATTGGAAAAAGAGGTTTGTAGTTTTAGGTGATGTCCTCTAAAACGGGTGTTGTTGCTTCGTTGAAGAATCTTGTCAAAGTCCTTTAAATCATAGTGGCCGTTTAAGATCTTGTAGGCAAAATGGTAAATCATTATGATAACGATGTAAATGTTTTGGATACTCTAGATCGACTTCCAAAAAATAACCATGTTCACCATCATCCTGAACATTTTCAATGTTCAACTCATTGATTTCATTTTGTGTCAAAAATTTAAAGTCTGAATGCGGCATAGGTTGACACATGCTGTAACCATATAAATTAACACAGTCTGTGTATATAATAAACGAATCTGTTTGTTCAGGATCATAGTCGGACATGTATTTATTGTTAGCTATAGTATGTCTTTCTGACACCATGCACACCCCACCTCTTATGCCTGATTGTATCATTTTAATCATTGAAAGATCACTAATGAGTTCTAATTCAACTTCCGTTTTAAGCAACATAGCATCAAATGACAAACTCGGTGCTGTTAAGTAAAAGGCTGGATCTAAGTTGAAATCACGCTTACATGTTTTTCTGAAATGTTCAAAGGTATCTGTCAACAACAAGGTATCTGTCTTAAGATACAGATCTATGTACGAACCTAAATCACGAATATTAAATTCTCTCCAAACAGCTTGTGCATGCAAATAATCACTATCTGAAATATCCTCATTGGAAAGTAGATTGAAAAAATTGTCTTTGTTAGGTAATGTTTGGTCCTTAAAACAATTCCAATTGGTTATGTAATTGTAAGGAAAAACACCTTTACGTGAAAGTTATTCGAACTCTACAGTATTAGGAAAATATGCACGTAAATGTATCAAGTCCTCCTTTTTCATTGTCTCAACGAGTTTTTCCAAGCTTGTACCTAAAAATTTGAAAGAATCGACAAATCGTAATGCAAAAAATTCATTATCAGTGACATGTATAAATTTTGTAAAGGAAATGTAGTTTTCTTTCGTTTTTGGAATAATTTTGATTTGACCTTTGGTTTCTCCTAGTGCTTTAATAAACAAATGACAATCATAACCTGCAAGATTATTAAAAAAAATGGGAAGAAATTTTAGTACTTTAGATTTTAAGTTACAATGGTTATGCGCTGCACCACGATACCTTCCAGTTAGATGACAGTGATCTCTAACTTTATCACCAAATAATGGTTTTTCGCAAATGTAGCAGGTTATAGCATTTACAAAATCTACAGCATTATTTTCATTAAAAATCATTGGAATATTTTTTGACAAAATTTCATGAATTTTGCGAGCGTCTTCAGTTAAGCTAGAAACAAACTTTTGAACACAATTGACTCCACGGTATGACACACATTTGTTTAAACTTGGATCAAAAGAACATACAATATGATACATAAATGCAACAGGCACGTGTCGATTTATTGTTGTTGTAGTAGAGGTCTCATCTAGACCCTCATACATGTTCTCTAACATAGACTCAAAATCTGCGTAAACCACAAAAGGAACGTCTTGTTGTCGATCATAATTTTTGAATTTAATAACAGAACCAATTTCAGGCAAGACTGTTGCAATACCTCCACAATGGTGACTATCTGTTTCTTCACTAGACTTGAAAAATATCAAACAACTATCACAAAAATAGAGTTTACCATGATGGTTTGTAATTTGCTTACGTATAAGCCGAGATAAATCTTTAATGAGATAATAATGAGTCTTAGATCCCTTTTCTTAATACAATAAGTGAATAGTTTTCTTATCCTTTTCTTGATTTTCTGACTTATAGAGGGGTCCAATTATGGTTTTACTATCCTTTAAACCATAAATAATAAAACGAAGCTCTGGATTATTTTTTTCAAAAATGCTTATGTCTGAAAATGTTACTGGAAAAGACATTCCTTTTGTATTTACTAAATTTCTGAAGTCAGGGTAAGATGCTTCTCTGCTTGGATGACTTTTAGCAGGATGAAGAGCAGCCACAACACACCACAAAAAACAGTATTCATCATTATTTACGATATTAATACATGCTTTTTTGTTTTTGATTGTTTTAGGCAATTCTATAAAAGAGGAACCACGAAGTGGTTGATATTTGTTTATGTTGATTTCTAAATGTGAAGTATACAAAAAAGTCCAACCACTATCACGTTCCTCTAATTCTTCCATTTTCTTCTTCAAATCATTTGTGATATTTTCAAATAAGGAGTCAAAATTATAGTTACTAAAAATTGGTATATTTTTTGTGCATTGGGACTTTACTTCTTGAGTGTCATTTTTGAATAGCAAAAATAATGAATGAAGTTCAGAATTTACTTTTAAACAAATATGTTTTTTTAAATTTTCATCTAATAGTAATTTAATTTTACTTTTAATGGAATTCAAAAAAATGTCTAAAGACCCTTCATTTGAATCGTCTGCTGAAATTCGGTATGAAACTATTCTAGAACGAAACGCTGAAGATATAATTTCTATACCATCGCTATGTACTTCAGCAGACGTGTTGTTTTGCTTGTGTAGATTACTACGTAAATGTCCTACCCAAGACTTGTTCTGAATAGGAATATTACAAATTGTACAAAACGGCATTTTCGAACCAAAGATATTAGGATAGGGAAAAAAAGAAAAAGTTTTTAATTAGAGCAATAAAAACATTTTAAAAATAGTTATATGTTGTATATTATTATTAAGAAATTGATATAAATACTACGTTCTAGTACGCAGGTCTTTTTTAATTATAAATAGATATAATAACTTTGATAAACACCAATTTGATGTGCCGTGTGATGCCGGCTTAGAATAGCATCACCCCATTTCTTACCCATGGGTGTCGTAAGAGCCGACTAAGGGACTCGAGGGATGTGTATTGCAATTTTAGGCGATGGGCTGACAACCTGTCACTATAGTCATACACAGTTATCTGATTGACCCTCAAGCTTTTGTCAGACGTGGTGTTAAAATCCGTTTTACGGACGTTAACGCTCTGCCTACCCCGTAAGGGATATAGGCGTGATTTATGTGTGTGTGTGTATAAACACCAATGTTGTTATATCGAAGTTATCTTATTTATTTGTAATTAAAAAAGACTGACTCGCATCCTTCAAAGAGTTTATGAGTAGCGCTAATAAACTCTTGGAGGGCAACCCATTCTTTAGAGCCCTCGTTGCATTGCAGCTTAATGCTAGCTAATGCTTTTTTGAAACGCTTGTCCCCGGGCTCGTTGCGGATATCTCCCGATTTATAAACTTTTAAATCTATAAAAAAATCACCACCCAAAGACAGCGCACGGCGAGTGTGACCATGCGCGACGCGAGTGATAAAGGATGACGGCTCGAAGCGCTGTGCTGCGTCGTTCGCAACCACCTGACTCTCCTCCGTAGAAAGGATGGAGAATAAATCCTTCTTCGACTTCTTACTGGTCCTGAAAAAATTGTAAAAAAGAAGAATGAACTATAAATATCTAACTCCCGATAAATGAACTTTATTAACAGGTAAACATATTAATCTAATCTAATTGTATAAAGTCACCAAACCACACGGTGCATTGCGCCTCCGTTGCGATAACGCAGCACTCTCTTTCATACAATAAGCGCTTTGCACGATTAACATCTAGAGACAGCGCTGCGTCAACGCACCGTGTGTACCCATGTACACAATGAAATGTTTATAAAAGGACAGAAAAAACGTGTACAAAAAGTGTTATTTTAGCATAGGTACATCATACGTGTACAAAAAAATAAAAATAGGTTGGACGTATCAAGATCTACATAATAATTCAATCATAAAATCTTCTGTCGTGTGGGACACCGAGTCAGTTTTTCAACCACCTACTAGATTACCAATAAGGTGCTTATTAGGCCTCTGACATGATTAAGTAACTACCACCGTCTAAGTAAACACAGACAGCACGACCGCGCCCGACAGCTCAAATGAAAAATTCAATCGCGACAAGGACTCGAAGCCAGGGCTATGGGAATGTTTGTATTCAGCCAAACCTAGTCTATTAGAACTTGTTTTAACGTATAATGAAGATAGCTCTTACCTGCCAGATTCTCCTCCAACGAGAGATTCACCCTTCCGTTTTGCGCCACCGGAGCCGGATCCACCCGCCGCGCTAGAGCTGCTCGACTTCTTGCGTTGTGCTTGAGACGGTTGGCACACCACAACATGTGCGTCAGACATGTACTCACACTCAGAGTCAGACCTAAAAATAAAAAAATAAAATTTATACGTGTGACATGAACTAAGTTGGGTTTCAAAATTTTAAAGTAAATTTAACTTTAACTAAAAAACAAAGAAAATGTGAAATGACTTTTTTCACACGCAACAAAAATAAATTAAAAAAATGTGAAAGACACTTACGTACATTTTAAGCCGGTTTTTAGTTTTTTTTTTCTCAGGAACTGTTGAGGAAATCACTTGAGTAACTTGAGCAGAACTTGAGCTTCAAGATTTCAAAAGCTGCTATGAGCTGCTGAATTTTTTGTGGAAATGATGTGTGAAATGGGTTTATATATTTTCCATTATTGATAATTCATCAATTTTATCACATAAATGAAAACTATGTAACCGACAAACGATACAAAACTCAATCTGAATTTCAAGTACATTACAAGAAAATTCGATGAAACTCGCTTGAAAATTATATCACATAGGTCTTTTTAAAATTTATAAGCAAATTTTTCAATTTGGAAAACTCATCTTATTTTAGTAACAACGTAACAAACTCAATAAATTAATGTAATTGTGATCTCTATGTCATAATATATTTGCCGTGTGTTGCCGGCTAAGAATAGCATCACCCCATTTCTTGCCCGTGGGAGTCGTAAGAGGCGACTTAGGGACTTGAGGGTGTGTATTGCAATTTTAGGTGATGGGCTGACAACCTGTCATTATAGCCATACACAATTTTCGAAATTACCCTCAAATATTTGTCAGACGTGGCGTAAATGTCCGTTTTATGCGGCTGTTTACGCTCTGCCTACCCCGCAAGGGATTATAGGCGTGATATATGTATGTATGTATGTCATAATATACTTAATGATGCATTTGCGTTGCCTTGTATGTAAACAAAAGGAGTGACTTAGGACTATATTCTATCATAAATAACAAATTGCATTATTTTTACATTGAAATTACGACATCACCGCCGCCTGTACCGGACGAAGAAATTTGACACTATAGAGTGTTGCAATCATGTTGAGGTAAAACTATAAAATAATCAGTGTACGATGTTGCTCATACATTATATGTTTCGTATGATTGTCTTCACAAATTTTCATCTACACTGATTTCATATAGAGAAAAGATTTATATGTTTGTATGTTATAAAATAAACTTGAAACGGCCGGACCGATTTTCAAAAAGAAAGATGGTTCCTTGCTTCTGAGAGCACATTAAGCCGTCGTTCCGGGTTGTTGTCGTGATTACTTAGACAGCGGTTGTTACATAACCAACCGTGTCAGAGGCCTCCTTCTTGTAGTCAGCAGTTGTTAAACTGTGGTTCATCGGGTCCGGGTTGGACGACTCGGTGTCACACGAAGAGAGAGAAAAAAAATTTAAACTTTATTTTTTGTGGCCATCTACACTCTGCCTACCCCGCAAGGAAAGTAAAAAAGTTCTACTTTTAAATAGAAGAAGTAAGTCAAAATTTGTGATATGACTGCTACATAAAAGGTATAGTCTAGGATCTGAACTTGTTTTTTGTTTTTTGATTTAATTTTTTTTCGCGTAGATATTTTTTTATGTTTTAATATACAGTATTAATAATTACATAATTATTTGAAGATTCACGGATTTAATTTCAGTTATCATTAGATTTTTTTTATTATAACAGGTACATAGGTAAGACTATGTCAGCTTCACTTAAATAATTTAATTACTAAGATTAGTTGAATAAAATACTATGTTTAATTTTCAATTCATCTTATTAATTTATATTTGATCCCCAATCTAACTTGGTATTTAATTTGAAAATACGAGCTTTTCATAAAACTATGACATAAAACTGTCATAAATTTTATAGTTATCGTTTCTACATAAACTCTTCATTTATTAAAATACGATCCCACCAAGCGGTGGAAGGCTCCGTAAGGGGCCGCCTGGCTCGCGACCACCATCCCACCGAAGTCTGGCGCCAAGTAGCTTGCGGCGTTCCGTCAGTGTGTGGGAGTGCCAGTGCCTCAACAGGCTTCTTCTGGGTGAGCTCGCTCCATCTTAGACTCTGTCTCTGTCCTATGACCTAGACTAGAGTCAAGAGCAAACCCATCATTAATAAAAAAAAAAAAACTGTATGTTACAATTATCACTTTAATGGAATTAATAATTGAAGTCAAACAATGTTTCTTAAAACAAAGAGAACGATTAAAAAACGAAGTTAGCTCTCGAACTAAAATCCACTGCGGGAAAAAAAGCATGGGCCGGAGGGCCTGCAGTGCTCCGTCCACATGTCGCGTGTCGCGTTGTACGAGGTGCGCTTGCACAGCCCCTCCGCACTCCACGTGTTTTAAAAATTTATAAAACGCTTTTGCTTTAAATGTTTTAGTGAATATAAATAACAGATCTCATAATGATCACCGTGAGTAATTTCTCATGTTTTATAACATATTTTTTCGTAATGAAAATTTATTTTCATGACTTCTGAATATTTATACTTATTTTGTTTTTACATAATGTACGAAATATTTTAGCTGATTATTAATATTTCTTGTTTACCTCACAATAGAGTTAATTTAAAAAAATAATAATAATAATCCAACGTAGAAAAGGCTACTACTACACTAGTAGGTAATAAAATGTCTTAGGTAAAATTACATTTAAATAACTGTAATATTTTTATAAGATAAAAGTAACTTATTTCTATCTAAAAATTTAAGTTATGTATAAATATTTTTTTTTTTCAGAGTCCTACATATTAATTTATCCAACGACATGGATTTTGTGACAACAACACATGGTCATCAACAAGATTCAGAACAGGTTAGCCATATTTTATTTAAATACGAAAAAGCATTCCATATTTTTTTTAAAAAACATTTAATTTTATAATATTAATATTAAAATACCATTTAGATATATTTAGTAACTGTAGAAACAATATACTAAGGTTTTTAATTTTAAGGTTCTCTTTTACTCTTAAAGTCAAGTCATGATAAGAATCTTTTATTTATATTTTTTTTATTTTGATGTTTTTTATTTAGATGTTTTTTTTTATTATTTCAGGTACATTGTTGTTACTCTGTTAGAGCGTGGACACGAGGTCATAACAAAAAAGTGTTCGAAAGATAGGTAAAGTAAAATCTTTATTTTAATTAAATAAAGTTTTTTTAACAGTTAATAATATTACATAATGTGATTTATTAATATACATTTTCTTTATTTTCAGGAACATAAATTTTGCTTAGTTTCCAGTCTTTTTATAACTTCAAAATGTTCGTACAGGTAAGTGAGATGAAAAATATTTTAAAATATTTGTCATACTTCATTGACCATTTATTTAATTTTCTTTTTTGTTTACAGATGGTTAATAATCTCTCTTTTCGTGTGGGAGACTGAGTCGTCCAACGGATTACAATAAACATGATCATCAACTGTGAAAAAAGCTTCAGCCAAACAGGATAACACTTATTTCATATAAAAAAAGAAAAAAAAAGGTAAAACCGGAGCTGAATGTAGCTACTGGTAGAATTGTTTTTGTCCAACTTATTTCTTACCAGACACCAAACAATGTCCTTAATATCCTAATAATATCCCCTATTCTTGGTAATAATAATTTAAGAGGTAAAGGTTAAAAACGGTAAAGGTTTAACCGCTTGCGTGACATTGGGTACCTTTGTACCCATGAGAAATCTGCAGTAGATTGCTACTGGGTACTGTAGTACCAAAAATTAAATTTACCGCCAGAAAACACTTTTTACGAAATAACCAATGAATGCAGCCCTATTTGGCTAATGATTTCCGGTAGATTAATTGTATTTGGTCCAGATTCCGGCAAAAAACCACACTGTCACATACAAAAATAAAAAAATAATATGTCTTTTTCATACTTGTCTTGGTCAGGCTGCCACGATCCACTTACGGTCTAAAAAATAGTGTTTAAATTGTGCTGTATCGTGTATATTGAAGTGAAATTGTGTTCCAAGTGAAAAATAAGGTACGTACAACTGAAATACACGTAAAATCAACCGCCAGGTGAGAAATTATTTCGAAAATCTCATCATTTCAACACGCAGTGTCCACGCCCAAACATTCCATGGCTTTCTTTCTTCAATTTAGTGAACATCTGTGTATTCTATCGGAGTAAAAGACTAAATACAATCAAAATAAGTAAATTCAAATACAATGCCATAAAAAAATCATCAAATTTCATAAATTTTTGATTAAGATCGGTCTAGATCAGCCTCGGCCACATTTTTTCTACAAGTACGTCCGCCATGTTGTGTCTTGGGTTGGAGACACACAGGGCGAATGTTTTCCTACTCGAAATGATGATGAATGTTTGAGCCGCGAATTTGTAATCTGTCTGTTGCAATGTAAGGTTTGGACAAAACTTAGTTTTTTTTTATACAGGTTGATATTTTTTTATTTTGCATATTAGGGTGTGTAAGCTTTAAAAAGATGTTTTTTTCTTCATAAACTTAGCTTTTTTTATACAGGCTGCTTTTTTATCATTTTACAAATTTGGATGTGATGGCTCTAGGACACCATAAGAACACCATTAGAAGCTTAGAAAAAGAAAAAAAATAATTAACATGGTTTTTTTATACAGGGTGACAGGCTGTGTTTTTTTTTCATTTTACAAATTTGGGTGGGATGGCTCTAGGACACCATAAGAACACCATTAGAAGCTTAGAAAAAGAAAAAAAAAATTAACATGTTTTTTTTTATACAGGGTGACAGGCTGTGTTTTTTTTTCATTTTACAAATTTGGGTGGGATGGCTCTAGGACACCATAAGAACGCCATTAGAAGCTATGAAAAAGTTTTTTTTTTTATACAGAATGACAGGCTGTTCTATTTTTTCATTTTACAAATTTGGGTGTGATGGCTCTAGGACACAATAAGAAAAACTTAGGAAAAGATTTTTTTTTCTTTAAGTAAAACTTTTTTTATGCTGCATGTTTTTTTAAGTTCTTATTTTTTCTTATTTCTTTTTATTCTTTTTTTAAGCTTTTCAAAGCCATGCTACTAAAAAACACGAGGGACATAATTGAGAACTGATATATAATATTAAAAAATTACGGGGGTATCAAAAATTGTATTACTCTTTTTAGAAATGGATCGTGCTGAACGTCGTAGTCGGGCTCGTGGCCGTTCTCGAGGCCGAGGCCGAGGCCAAGGCCGAGGCCGAGGCCAAGGCCGAGGTCAAGTTGGTGAAATTCCTCCTGGTGATGGTGGGGACAGTTTTCGTGGACGGGGTTAGCATTATTGACGCTTTTTTGTTTGTTACCAGAGTTTATGTACAGCACTCAGCATTTTGTTGCATCTTGCCTAGTAACACATTACAACAAAATTATTTATTAGCATGTCATACATACATACATACACATATCACGCCTATAATCCCTTGCGGGGTAGGCAGAGCGCAAACAGCCGCAAAAACGGACATTTACGCCACGTCTGACAAATATTTGAGGGTAATTCGGAAAATTGTGTTTCGCCATAGTGACAGGTTGTCAGCCCATCGCCTAAAATTGCAATACACACCCTCGAGTCCCTTAGTCGCCTCTCACGACACCCAAGGAAAAGATATGGGGTGATGCTATTCTAAGCCAGCAACACACGGCAAAGATATGGGGTGATGCTATTCTAAGCCGGCAACACACGGCAATGTAGCATGTCACCCGGTTTTATAACTTTCTGCTGCTTTATTAACATGCTTTGTGCCTTTTATTTCTATTAGCTTCGAGATCACGTGGATCACGTGGAAGACCACGGATGAGACGATCCCTCAATTTTGGCATGTATGTACTGCATTTGTCATTTTTTTTGCATTCTTTCATAGTAATCCGTCACGCGTATTATTGACACCGTATGACAATAAGCAAAATCTTTTGAGAGCCGCATCAGATACCCTGCCTAATATAATAGGGAGTTTATGTGTTCGGCTACACAATTTGCTATACTAATAATATTTATATTTTCGCCGGTCTTCTAACAGTCGACGTGTTAAAATATGTTTATTTATTAATTAATGGAATATTTTTTTAGCCCTGAGGGAGAAGCGGTTGAGCAAGAGCAGTAAGTTAATAATAATATTTTACCACAAGTTCGTAACAAATAAGACGACAAAAGTTATATAAATATTTTTTTTCAGACCTACTCTTCAACAACAATTGCAGCTAGTAAAAGAGGGCAGGTCTCGTGATAAAAAAATTATGTCGAAATTAACGCCTAATGTAAAAGCGGAGATACTGAAGAAACGGGACGATAAAGAAGTGGGAAGATTTTTGCTACCTGACGCACCACCAAACAAAAAACAGAAACGGTAATTTGTATTAGATTGTGAAATTGTTTAATACTTGCGTGTTTGTCATTACTTTAACAATTTAATGTGTTTTTTTTTTTCAGAAATTCATCTCCAAAGAGGATACCCTGCCCTCTAGTTCCAGGGACCCCTACAACGCCCCCCCCAAGAAAGCGACAACCTTGGGAAGGTGATGGGGAAAACGAGGCAGGACCAGGACTAGAACCGTCACGAGGTTGGTTTCTTTATGATTTTCTTGTCCCATTTCCAGTTTTGATGACGTAAATTACAATGTTTATTGTTAAATTTTAGATTTTGAACCGGGTGATTACGGTAATTACGAGGTTGACCTTATTTCTACACCAAGGCCCGTAATCGAGTCATCTTCAAGTCTCTCTTCTGATTTTCGCCGAATTTCATCTCCAAAGAGGATACCCTGCCCTTTAGTACCAGGGACCCCAACAACGCCCCCCCCAAGAAAGCGACGACCTTGGGAAGGCGATGGGGAAAACGAGACAGGACCAGGACCGTCACGAGGTTGGTTTCTTTATGATTTTCTTGTCCCATTTCCAGTTTTGATGACGTAAATTACAATGTTTATTGTTAAATTTTAGATTTTGGACCAAGTGGTTACGGTGATAACGAGGTTGACCTCAATTCTTCACCAAAGCCCTTAATTGAGTCATCTTCAAGTTTCTCTTCTGATTCTTTTCGGTGAGTTTTATAGATTACACATTGTATTTGTTATTCAAATAGTAAATTATTTACTTAAATTATCACACCATTGCAGGAAAAGGATGCTACCTACAAAAGAAAGAGATGTTGGTAAATGTTTAAGTCCAAATACTGTAACTGAATACGTGTCCACACACCCTTATGCAGAAATTTGTCTAGAGCTTGGGTCTTCAGTGTCAAGCTTGCAGAGTACACCGAGTCAAAGTCCCAGCATACGATTACAAAACCTAAGAAAAAAGTTAGAGAAAATAGATGTGGAGGGCTTCGACTTAGAAATTCGAGAAATAGGGGAAGAACAAGAGGAAGAACGAATAGAAGAACAAGCACTAGAAATTCAAGGTTTAGTGGAAAATCAAGGAGAAGAACGAAAAGAAGAACAAGTATCAGAGACATTAGTTGAGATTGTCAAAATGGGGGAATTGTCGCCGGATAGTACAGGTTGGTTTAATTTTGATGTTCTTGTTCGATTTGCAGTTTGATGACTCAACTAACATTGTATATCGTTCAATTTCAGGACAAGAGGAAGAATTTCATATCATTAGAATACCGGGACCTTTAATTCAGAAAAATGTACACCAAGAAGCACCATCGTCGCAAGATACAGGTTGGTTTCATTTTGATATTCTTGTCCGATTTCAGGTAAAGTGGAACTCATTGGTTTCCCTCGGTGTGAGTATTTAGTGTGACTTGAGTTTTTTTTTTACAGTAACACAAGCATTTGATGATCCAGCGGTTTTTGCAAAACCATCTTCAAAAAACTATGGTGAGTTACATGGCACACATAGACAAAAAGAACTAAATTTATAGGACAAAGATAATCTTATTCAATGTTTATTTTTGTATTTTAAGTTCGTCCACTCCGAAACAACGAAATTGAAAGGGAGCTACTGGATGATCTTGCGGGGATGTGCGATTCCGGAAGCGAAATTGAAGATGAAATCGACACCGATACAATGGATGAAAATCAATTCATTCCAATAAATATACCGCGAGACGCCTCTTATTTTCCAGCTTATGACGATGATCTTCCAGATAACATTCAGCAACGACTCCTTGAAAATGACATTCAAGATTCGGAAGCGCTCCGTGAAATTTCGGATGGGGACATGGTAAGTTTCGAGTGGAGCAGTGATCCCAATACATTCTGCGGGGTAAAAGAATCATTCACGGGTGAAGCTGGTCCCACAGTCGCTACAGAAGGCTTAACACCCTTGGAAATATTTGAAAAAATATTTGACGACAGAATTATTGAGGAAATTGTGAGTCAAACAAATTCCTATGCCCATCACCTATTATCTGCCCCAAATTTTAAGCCAAATTCTAGATTAAGAAAATGGAAGGACTGCACAAAAAATGATATTTGGACCTTTATGGCAACTTTAATGCTCCAAAGCTTAATGCCTTGCCCTGTGGAAGCAGAATGTTAGTACCCCAAATCACCATTATTTAAAGTTGGCGATTTTAATAGCTTAATGCCATATTGGAGATTTGTATTAATCAAAAGATGTCTACACTTTGTTGACAATGCAACCATTTCAGGAGTTACAGGCCCAAAAAAGAAGTTGGCAAAAATACAGCCCATAATAGATTATTTAAACAATAAATTTAGTACGCTATACCTACCTGAGCAGAATATACATACATACATATATCACGCCTTTATCCCTTGCGGGGTAGGCAGAGCGTAAAAGACCGAAAAAACGGCCACTTACGCCACGTCTGACAAACGTTTGAGGGTCATTCGGAAAATTGTGTATCGCCATAGTGACAGGTTGTCAGCCCATCGCCTAAAATTGCTATACACACCCTCGAGTCCCTTCGTCGCCTCTTACGACTCCCACGGGTAAGAAATGGAGTGATGCTATTCTAAGCCGGCATCACACGGCAATATATCTTTAGATTAATCGCTTTTATTGTGGAAGGGGAGGTTATCCTTCTCCCAACTAATTTCCAATAAAGCTGCTCAGGTAGGTATCAAAAGCTTTGAACTGTGCGAGTCACGAACTGGATATTTATGGCAAATGATAGTATATAGTGGCAAAGGCGATAAGAATCCCAATGCATCCCAAGATAACTTAAACGAAAACGTACAAAACGAACCACAAAACGCAACATCCCAAATTGTTTTAAATTTAGTGAGACCGCTTTTAAATAAAGGTCATGTACTTGTAATGGACAATTATTATAATTCTCCCCTTCTTTCGCGTATTTTAAAAAAGGAAAAAACCGACACAATGGGGACATTACGACTCAACAGAGAATTTGTCCCTGATAGTTTGAAGTCCAAAAATAAATCGAACTTACAGCCTGGCGAAGTGGCCTTCAGTCACACCAAGGATTTGTTAGTTGTAGTTTGGCGCGACTCCAATATTGTGTCGCTAATATCCACATTTCATAAGGCGGCGGTATCGGGAAAGGAGAAACATGGCCATTACAAGTACAAGCCGCAAGTTGTGCTGGACTACAATCTTTCAATGGGGGGAGTAGATAAGAAGGACCAGCTTCTTCAGGCTTACCCCATTGAAAGATTGCGGAACAAAATTTGGTACAAAAAGCTGTTCCGGCGCCTTCTGAACGTCTCAATCCATAATTCATATATAATTGCATCTCACAGTAGGAATATTTTACACCGGGAGTTCAGAAGAACGCTTGTTCAAAGCATAGTGGCCAAGTATTGTAAGCCTCCCATAAAAGAAAACCCAAAATCTAGTATCGGCCTTGGTGGACATTACCCAGCCAAAAATAGTACGGCGAGAGCGCGGTGCAAGGTTTGTACGGTCGGATTCATAAGTGGAGTCATAGTTAGACAACGTGACAGATTGCAATACGGGTTATTATCCTCTGTACTTACTTTACTAACTTACGCACACACGTAAGATTATCGACTGTAAGTAGAAAAGTCCACCTTAAGGCTTAGCATTAAAACTTAAACAGATTACCACCTATAAGCGACATCTATGTAATCTTTGAAATAATTACTCGGTGATAGCCTATTCGCCACCACATCACCACAAAGTATACATCACACTGGTTTGTCTAAAACTGTATTATAGATCCTTATTCGTTCACTTGTAGTAAAGCAATAGATCACATATCTTTATTTCGTCGTATTGATCACAAGCAACCGTAGCTTAGCGGTAATAGTTCTTACCTTCTAATCAGAACGGAACCGGGTTCCCATCCAATCTCTGTATGTTGATTAATGTTTTTTTAAATGTTTTTACCATATTTTCTCCAGTAATAATTATTTTATATAATATTTTTCTATATATTCATCTATGTATTACATCTATAAATGTTTATTGTAAATTATGTATCAACATATTATATCTAAAAACATAAACCTATAATATTGTAATAAAACAAAAAGTAAGGTAAGAAATTATTTTATTGGTAGGTATGGTATTACTTTATTTAAATAACATAATGACATGAATGAGAACTTTTGGTAACCATAAGATACGAGTATGTAAAACTACATAAAATACTTGCTGTCGTCATACTTAGTTAAAAGTTTTGTTTGAATGATAAAACACAATATTATGTAAAATTATATTAAGTGTTCATTAGCTGAAACATCGATAGGTAATTATTTATAAGATCATAGGAATGATCCAAATCTTGGATTGAATCTTTCAATAAAGTTATTTAAGTAATAATTTCGTTAGTAATTATTTTATTGATCTATGTTTAACGATGATGCACTTTCCTCGGAAGTAAAAGTAATTGTAATAATAATAAATCAGTTATTTGCCTACATCTCAAGGTTTAAGCTTAAGTACTCGTTTTCGTAATGAAAAGATATTGAAGCAAGGCCTTAAGATAACTGACTAATAATTATCAATCTTATATAAATATATATCGATGTTTTAGCATAATTTAATGTAATGCTCCACAAATACCTACTGCAATAGTAGGCGGGTAAGCAGGTAAACAGAGGTTGAGTGAGCAACGATTTATCGGGCCCACGTCGGCATACATTGCTGATTATTTTGTGTATATTCATATATTGTAATGAAATACACAAGATAATCAGCAATGTATGCTAGATCGGGTCAGATTGAAATCTTAAGTAAAAATCGCCGCTTAGATAATTAGTATTTGGTGTTACCTCCGCTGTTTTCAACAACACTTAATAAACACTTAATAGACTCGACCAAATAAGTGCATATATCTGTTCCTCTGGTACTCTCCCACACTCCCAGGCAGTGAGCCTCTAAAGCTTCTGTAGTTCTTTCATTGCGCATGTCCCACCTTTGCACCATTAAACCCCATAAATTCTCTATGGGATTTAAGTCCGGAGATTTTGCTGGCCATCGAATAACTTGGATATCTGGGTGCTGGCTAAAAAAATTATTCACCACGGCAGCTCGATGCACTGGACAATTTATCCTGGACAAATGCAAAACGAGGAACTTCACTAGCAGGATAAACAGTTAAACATTTCGCACCGTCGTCGGTAGCATGCTTTCCTGTAGCATATCAACATAATTAGCGGCAGTTGCACGCCCTGTTTCTTGTGCTACTAATTCGCCTGGACCAGCGGCAGAACCATTTTCTTCATATTGTTACACCATCATCCTCCGCTGTGAATCATTAATAAGACGAGTCGAGTTTTTACGCTACCTTCCTCTTCAAAACGTGTAACCCAACGTTTAACAGTCTTCCACTAAAACAAAGGAGCATTATTAATAAAAAAGTTTATACTAATCGGTTCACAGCTACCAACATACTATGAGTCAAAGTTTTTAATATTTAAAATACAATTGTAATGAAATAAAACTATACTTACGGCCAGACCAGTCTGATTAGCAATTTGAGTTAAACTAAATCCAATATCATGCAGCGCCACAGATAATTGCAGCGCAACAATACGCTGCCTATCCTGCAAACTGATATTAGTATGCATTTCGAAGAAATAAACACTGAAGTTTAATAAATAAACTTAGGTTAAAAAAAATCACTTAGCACACGCACTATCTCGCAAACGATCTAGCAACAACTAAAATGTAATTCAAAATTTACTAAAATTTGCTTCATTTGATAAAATAAAAACTACAACGATGATATCGGGATTCGAACCATTGTCTCCACAATAACGGTCAAGACTTTGCTTGACCGCGCTACTGACCAAGCTACCGAAGCTAATGATTCATGTAGTGAAATAGTCAATACTACTCAGCCTATTTTACAATGGTAGTTCGTCAAATAATAGTATGTTATACGTCATTTGTGTCATTGTGTGAGTGTCGCCGAGGGTGCGAGCGACTTGTTTTCTGAGGTTTGTGTTAACTATGACTCCACTTTTGAATGCGACCGTACACTGATAAATAAAAGAGACACTCGCACGGCATGGAAATGTGACACTTGCAATGTCAATTTATGTATTATTGGGTGTTTCAAATATTACCATGAGAACATGTACTCCGCCCCTTTGTGAATTGTGTCTGTGTAATGAGGTGTAAAAAAATTAGCTGAGAATATTTTAAGGGGTGAACCAGTACGTGAAACTGAACAACTTTCCCCAAGGAACATAGGTCGAAATATAAAAAAATTATTTGACCCTCCCATACTTAGTGTGTTACCCGGCCGGGATAATTTGTATGGGTGGGCCAATTTTTTTTTCATATTTCAACCTATGTTCCTTGGGGAAAGTTGTTCAGTTTCACGTACTGGTTCACCCCTTAAAATATTCTCAGCTAATTTTTTTACACCAGTTAGATTGGGTGCAGCATGCTAATTTCGCGATTTAAATCAATGTATCTACATACGAAGTTTTTTAAAAATTTAAGATTTAAATTTACAAACCTATGTATATTTTGTATAATAATAATTTTTATAATTTTAATCCCATTTGTTTTAAATACCTACTTACTTAATGTAAATTATAAACATTAATTAAAATAATGAATTTTTATATTAAAAAATGAAAAGAAAATGGGATTAAAATTTAATACTATTCATTATTTTAATACCAATATTACTTTTTAGTTTTTCTATTTTTTAATTAAAAAAAAATCCCTGAAGCTACTTTTTCACGCCTTTCAAATAAATTTTCGGACGTACTTTAAGGGGTGAACCAGCCCATGAAACTAAACAAGCTAACTCGATCAGCTGACACTTTTTGTATGGAAGGTACAATTCCTTTTTTAATTTTTCGACCTATATTGTTTGGAGAAAGTTGTTCAGTTTCATGGGCTGGTTCACCCTTAAAGTATGTCCGACTAATATTTTGACATCGTGTATATAAAAAAGTAACCTTTGTAAAAAAAACATACAAAAATAATAGGTGTAAGAATAATATTTTGACACCCTGTATATAAAAAAAGTTACCTATGTAAAAAACCTTACAAAAATATTAAGTGTAATACCTGTATGTTAAAAAGGAAAAATAAAAGCGTTATACAATATATATTTTTTATTTCACAAACTGGTGTATAAGCTATTGAGATGACGCTTAATTTCAATTTATTTATTAAATTCTTCCTTAACACCCTGTATGTATGACTACATACATATATCAACACATACATACATACAATCACGCCGTCATCCATACACATATATGTAATAATAATAAAGACATGGCCGATATTAAAACGGGCTCTTGATTTTCGCCCTGTGTGTCCCGACCCTACTCTGTGATTTCTTAAGGAAACAGTGGGACTCTTCGATTTCATCAAATTACTCAGGATTGGCTTAAGGTACTGCAGATATTTGTGTAAGAATTTTCAGCGCCTGGACTGTCGACCACACTCGATCTTAGTATGCTGATTTTTTTATTTTTTCGTTTTGTGCAGTGTGATTTTTTATTTATTTCCAAGTAAGTTAGTAAAAAACATTTAAATAAAACACAAACTAGATGTAGTTGTTCAGTAAATTCTGAAATATAGGGTTTAGAAATAAAAATACACCAAAAAATGGCAAAAGGCCATGTTTAGCGTTAATTATACAACACCTAGAACATCAAAACATATAATATCTAAGCTAGACGGCTAGATACATTCATAACCTACGTAAAAAACATCACTTGAGCAGTATATTCTAAGAATCTGAGTCATAAACAACGATAAACATGCAGCGGTCCGCCACGCGGTATAAATTTTCGCCGCTCGGGTGTTGTTCGTGTCACGAGACGCAGATGCGTCATCGCGCGCGGAACGACCGAGCGGTTAAGGAGGTAAAGGTATAGGACTAAAATTGTGAGTAAGTATATGAATATATTGTAAGTATACTTTGAGATAAATAGGTTCAATGTAGTTAAAACATGAATATGATCGGTGAGGGGATCCTCCCGGACTCTCAGCAAGTTACTTCCCATGGGGCTTGCAACTGATTGTATTTGTTATCTATCAACCTTAGAAGTATTGTTAGTGAGGAGATCCTACCGGACTCTCAGAAGGTTACTTACCACGGTGCTTTCAACTAATGATACCCTAAGATTGAATCAACTTGTAGAGAAATTAAATAGATAGGTCTAATGTAGTCAAAATACGAATATGGTCAGTGAGGGTGTAGTTGCCGCATAGCCACTGGAAGCGTATTGCTTGTCTTAGCATTATTTAGTACTAGCTTTTACCCGCGACTTCGTCCGCGTTACATAGTTTTTTTAGAAAAAGGTTCTAAAGTAGATATGTATATTCATAATAAGTATGACAGTGATATTAGAACAGTTCTTATCTCTACTGTTTAAGGATGACTTGCTTGCTTCTGTTGTTAAAGGGACAATTCAAAATTTGCTATCTGGTGTACTGCCCTGAGAGATCAATATTTATAACCATTGAATACAAAAGTCATTAGATAACAAAAAAATCCTCGGTAAAAAGTTGCCAATGTCCTTTCTCAACTTATTTCCATCATACTGAACAACTTTTGTTTTGGAACCATTTCTGTATCTCTAATAGTTTAGGTGGGCTCCTGATGGTACACATGGTGGTCTACATAATGTACTCCAGATCCTCTATGTCCTTGTGAAAAGAAGCAGCTCATCATACTGGCCAATTTTTGTTTTGGAACCATTTCTGTATCTCTAATAGTTTTGGTGGGCTCCTGATGGTACACCTGGTGGTCTACATAAGGTACTCCAGATCCTCAGTGTCCTTGTGAAAAGAAGCGGCCCATCATACTGAACATCTTTTGTTTCAGAACCATGCCTGTATCTCTAATAGTTTAGCTGGGCTCCTGATGGTACACCTGGTGGTCTACATAATGTACTCCAGATCCTCTATGTCCTTGTGAAAAGAAGCAGCCCATGATACTGAACAACTTTTGTTTTGGAACCATGCCTGTATCTCTAATAGTTAAGCTGGGCTCCTGATGGTACACCTGGTGGTCTACATAAGGTACTCCAGATCCTTAATGTCCTTGTGAAAAGAAGCGGCCCATCATACTGAACAATTTTTGTATAGAACCATGCCTGTAAATCTTATAGTTTAGCTGGGCTCCTGATGGTACACCTGGTGGTCTACATAAGGTACTCCAAATCCTAAATGTCCTTGTGAAAAGAAGCGGCCCATCATACTGAACAACTTTTGTTTTAGAACCATGCCTGTATCTCTAATAGTTTAGCTGGGCTCCTGATGGTACACCTGGTGGTCTACATAAGGTACTCCAGATCTCCAATGTCCTTGTGTAAAGTAGCGGCCTATCATACTGAAATACTTTTGTTTTAGAACCATGCCTGTATCTCTAATAGTTTAGCTGGGCTCCTGATGGTACACCTGGTGGTCTACATAAGGTACTCCAGATCTCCAATGTCCTTGTGTAAAGTAGCGGCCTATCATACTGAAATACTTTTGTTTTAGAACCATGCCTGTATCTCTAATAGTTTAGCTGGGCTCCTGATGGTTCACCTGGTGGTCTACATAAGGTACTCCAGATCCTCAATGCCCTTATGAAAAGAAGCGGCCCATTATACTGAACAACTTTTGTTTTGGAACCATGCCTGTATCTCTTATAGTTTAGCTGGGCTCCTGGTGGTACACCTGGTGGTCTACATCTGTACTCCAGACCCTCGAATGGTGATAAAAAGTAGCCTATGTCCGTTCTCGATATGCTAGCAATCTCTGTGCCAAGTTTCATGAAGATCGGTTCAGCGGTTTGGCCGTGAAAGCGTAGCAGACAGACAGACAGACAGACAGACAGACAGAGTTACTTTCGCATTTATAATATTAGTGTGGAAGTGTGGATTAGGCAATCGAGCGTTCGAGCTCTAGATATGTAATTATTAGAATAAAGTAGTCAGTTTAAGTTCAACCACCAACTAAGTAGTATCATTTCTATAATAACTCCCTGTCGCCCATCCACTATTATTGGATGGCGACCCTAGCCAGTGCTGCCTTCTTAGGGCAGTACTGGGTAGCGTGGAGTATGTTAATTAGTAAAGTATAGTGAATAGTGTACTCCATCTACCGAGTGAAAGACAATAGTAGAACCTGAGTGATTTTAAAAGGACAACGTGATGATTTTTTTATTAAAGACAATTTCAAAGACAATATCATAAAAATGTGAAAAATGAACTAAAAGCCTCGCAAATTTTAGACAGTGATGAAAAAACACGAACATTAAAGCAAAACAATAAACTATAAGTGTAAAGTGACTCGTAATGAGCAAAGTGCAACAATGTGGCATTTCTGCGGACAGTAAAAATTAAACAAGAGCATTCCGGTGTAAAACAAATAAAGTGTAATAATAGTATATATTTTTTTATAAAAAATAAAAACAAATTAAAAAACAAAAAAAAAATCAGGGCCACGAAGTGTCGCGCCTTGTAGGCGGCACCACGCACACATTTGAAACTGGGGGCAGCCGGCCGCGGAGGGACAGCTCCTCACCCCTCAAGACCCGTAATCCATGAAGGGTGGCGTACAGGCTCCGCTGGCTGGTGTCGTCCTCCACGAGCACGGCGCAGGCCTGGCCGCCCGGAGAGACAGACGCCGTCAGCTGGAAAATAGCACGCCAGGGGAACCAGAATGCGTGCCCATCCATGTAATCCTGTACGAGGTAGTACGTGTGGCCCTCGATTAGGCGGGCACGTACTGGGAATTGAGCACCTTGCCCCCCAAATGAGGAGACGGGCAGCTCGGGACACGCAGCCGCCGGAAAAATGCGCAGATCAGAAAAAGCCATTTGGAAAAAAAAATAATTTTAGAAACGCTTGAAAGAAAGTGAACTGCTCGTAATGAGAGTAGGCGAAACAGTGACAAAATTAAATGGACATAAATTAGAAACCATGGAAAATTTAAATTGAAAAACGATGCCTACGATACCTAATACCAGGACAACCGTGAGAAATGCAAGTCCCAACAAATTGCATAATACATTATAGTTGTTGGGCACAGGGAGTAAACACCAAAACCATCACTAAGAAAAAGTGATCAACCAAATAAGAAGAAAACATGAAGATACCATTATGAAGAAAGAAGACTCACCCTTATAGAAGATTTCAAGAAAGAAGATTAACCATTATAGAAGACATCAAGAAAAGAAGAATAACGAAATCTAAAAAAGAACAAGAAGATAATTACAGAAGAAGATGACAGCCCCCATGAAGAGGATATTCCATGACGAGGCGGTAAATTATAAGAAGATTCAAGAGGTTGTAGCTGCTGGGCGCTCGCAGTAAATTCAAGCCTTATTTGATGCTAGGATTATGTTGCTGGGCGCCGCGAGACTTCATAGTACGGGTCCGATGAGGAGCAGCCAAGCAGAATACATGGGCATAATCGACATTCGACCCATGGTATCTAACCGCTGTGCCGCGCGTGCGCCGTGTTACACGCGCTGCCGCCTGTTCGCCGAGTCAGCGATGTCTTCACGACCTACAAACGGTATCGTACCGTACCTACCTAGAAACTAATAATGTAAGTTTTACAAATATAAATTGCAGCAATTTCAATGATTTACGCTTTATGACTACAATTTTTAAATTGTTTTTAACGTCACATTGGACATATATTTCTTTTATCTAGTCTTTTTTATATCAGTTAATTAAAAATAAATTTCCACATCTATAAAAGGTCATAAATAGGTACACCTACCAAATTTCAATATTTTTTGGAAACAAATGCGAAGGAAAATATGTCTAATGAATGATTATAGGTACATTATTGGTAGTCATATTCTACTATTACGCCGCCGGTACGTGTATTTGTATTATTGAAATGTGACAAGTAAGTAGGTACTTATTACTTATTATAGAATAACGAACAGGAGTGGAGAAATGACAACCTGTCAACAAAGTATGAAATAAGTAAGTAAGTAAAGTAACAACTCCGATGTATAATTGTTAAAATGTGCAAATAATTATCCTAATTGAAGAAATAGTCAAAAGGATATTTTCTCTTACTAGCAATACATAGAAAAATATATATATTTTTTAGCAGATCTATGCAATAATTAATATACGAATAAAGAAAATATTTGGTAAGTACCTTAGTTAGTGTCTAGTGTCATTATTATCTACCGTTTATTTAGTACTATTTTATTTAATGAGCCTTCACTGGTTTAAGTTGATCCCTAAAGCTACAAGCTATTTTGAGTTGAGTTAGTTTTTGCAAGTACATAAAGGGGGATATATAAATTGTTGTTTAAAATATGTATGTTGAAAACACTCCGTTCGTAACGTTAATACATAGAGTTGGTCATTTTGTAAACTTTTATGCGACGCATACATACGACCCAAAGTTAAATTTATAGTATACAAATTATTAACTTTTAGTAAAGGTCATTTGCCTTGTGAGCAAACATTGCATCACCTGAGGTGTTGCCCGCCTGGCCAGCGTGCATCTCAATCAGAATGCATCAATCAATATTTTCGGTATTACGAGTACTTATGCGGACGCGCAGAGGTATGACTAATACACGACAATGTATATGTAGCGTGACTACTTTGCAAGTTAGGCAGAGTGAAGAAAGGATTTTGATATTTAAATTGAAATTAAATACTTAACATTTAGGTAGTTATTTAACGTGAACTTAAACATTTATGTGGTATAAGCAGTAACAGATATATATATATTTTGCTCCTTTAAGCAAAAGCAAATTCATAGAACTTACCTAATATTTTATACAAATTAGAGTTTTTAAAAATTTGCAATGACAGATAGATACTTCTTCCGTAGAGAAACAGTAAATGCTTTAATTTAGACATTTTACAACATAAGCTCCACATTATAAACGAATTTTGAAATGAAGAACAAAACATTGAGTAATGGGTTTTGAGAATCTAGAAATTAAGACACTATGACACGATAGGTATTAATTACAAATTAATTAAAATGTTAATTACACATTGTTACGCAGATTTAAGAAAAACGAGTATAATCATTCATAATGTATTGTCAAAAGACTTATGGATTCGTGCGTATTTACACAATAAATAGATTAATTTGACCAATGTTTATAAAAAAAAATTATCTTCACCGAAAGTGTGACTAAATGTTCACAAAATTTTCAAATAATGATAAATATACATAATAAAGATGGACTACAGAATGGTTTAATTGATAAGTAGGTAGAAATGTATTAAATATCTTTTTGTGACACCAGAGTATAATTAGTTACATTTCACAGGAAGCGTTAACTGTTTAGTTAAGAGTAAATTACGGTTTACTAGAAAGAAGGTTTTGTAGAAACAAGAATAAATTATAATTGAATGAATTGTGTCTAAAACCATTATAAACTTAATTTCAAAATACCACGTGATGAAATTGTAAAGTAGCACATTGCATAATGCAAGTGATACCTACAGTAATAAAGTTCACTAACCTAAGTTGACACTGAATGACCTGGATATGGATGTCATTTTGTGCAAAGAATTATGTATAATTTATTTAGTGCTGATTTGATTGTAAAATGCAGAGAAGTCAAAAGGAAATACTTACATGTAAATTACATGCAATACTGTGAAACATTTTGTCGTTTCGAAAAATGACAAATACAGATTTAAAAGTTAGATACTAATAAAATAATAGGTATAAATTACTAGTATGATCATGAACGTATCAGATATCTTTTTCTGCTTATAGGTAAAGTTAGTTGGATGATCAAGGATAGGTATATTTGAAATGTGAAGAATCGTGATGAATATTAAAAATCTTTTGCTACCTAGAGTACAATTACTTATATTTCCGATACGAAAAGATGCCAGGAAGATTGAAAGAAAGTGAACCGAATGAATGGATTGCAATGTAAAGATAACCATGAAAGTTGGGAATTATTTGGTAGAAATATTGAAATGCTAGTTGGATTGATCATCCACAAAGTAATGATAAATATTAATGCCAAAGGATTCAACATGCTGCAGCATGACGTCATAGAAAGAAAAGTTGGTATTAGAAAGTATTGTGAAAGATGATGAATACAAGTTAACTATGAAGTCGGTACAAAAGCAGAAAGGATAATTATTCAGATTTAAGTGTGAATAAGATTCCACTATGTAGAAAAATAGGAGGCCATGAGATGCCTTACACATTATGCGTTTTGTAATGATTGTATAATGATAACATGGTACATTGAGGATCAGAGCTTTCAAGTCGACCATGGTGTTTGACTCACCGTCCTCTGTGGGATAAGTTAGCGCCGCATATAGAAATATTGGCTTAAAATTGATGATCACTCACATACCAGTATTGTAAGGGTGTACGTAAAGAAACGTACAACCCATGTAGGCACAAATATGTCACTATTATGTATTATGAAATAGGTAACATATGATTACCGTATCAAGTAAATTTGTACTAAGAGAGACAACTACTTATGCAAAATGCCACCGAGAATGGTAGGTAATTAGCTAAAGCATTTATGAGCCTGAAAAACGGCCATATACGTAACATCTCGATCGTAATCTACCGTAAGTGTGTTAGCGAGAGATTTATGTAAGTTATGCAAGCAAACAAACCAAAATACTTATATAATCAAAAGAATAAAATAAAGAATTATGTACGACATAAATATGTAAAATACAATTTGGTTTTTACCTTTAATTTAGAACGTGGAAAATGTTGTATAGTGCAAAATATGGATACGACAATAATATAACTAACTGGATATGTCATGAAAATTTAGATCAATAAAACACGGATTGAGACAAGTAACATATATTTGGCTTTATAAGATAGTAGCTATACTATATCTTGTTAGTAGCTATACGGTCCCAAGTATAGATTAATGAAAATAAATAGATATTTAATTGGATATTTTTTTTTTAAATAATAAAAAACGGCCCACTATATCTAATAAGTAGGTATAAGTAAAGTATAAGATATTGTTAGTATTTACATTTTATGAATTTTACATTTACACCTTTCTAGTATGAAAAAAAAATGTTTATTTAGAACAAGTAATATGCTTCTACATTTTTTTTCTGCTGCCCCGGGGGTGAATCGGGACTTCGGGGGAGGTGTAGTTGCCGCATAGCCACTGGAAGCGTATTGCTTGTCTTAGTAAGTAAGTAAGTAAGTAAAAACACTTTATTGCACATTCAAAACACAAATAAAAGACAGGAAAACTTAAACTAAAAATGCGCAAAGGTTGCCTTATCGCTGAAAGCGATCTCTACCAGACAACCTTTGGGTGGAGGAGAAATCAAAGGGAAGAAGAGAGTAGTGCATAAATAAAGGTAAGATCAGACAGTGTAAGTACATTAATAAATATACTAAATCATACCATATTATAATATACTACAATATATAATATTATGCATTCGAATATGCACAGCGAGGTTTTAATGTTGTATGTAAATGGTTGCGGTATCATCAACTCACCCTCAATGCCGATAAAACAAGTTTTGTAAAGTTCTCAAAGAGCAATTATCCTTTAGCAAATCCCAATCCAAGCATTTACGCTCATCACTGTTATTCTCCAACGGACACAAATTGCGACTGTCCTGTTATTTCACCCGCACACCAAATAAAATATTTGGGCATCATAATAGATAATTTGCTTTCATTCAGACCACACATTGAAGCCTTAAGCGGTAGAGTTCGCAAGCTAATTTTTGTTTTTAAAAAATTACGCTCTTCTGCGGACTCTCAGCTGATTATACAAGTATACTTTGCCCTATGTCAATCACTTCTTACATATTGTATATCGTCATGGGGTGGTTCATCTAAAACTTTCCTTCAACACTTGAAAGGGCACAACGAGCTGTTCTAAAGGTATTAAGTTTTCGTCCGTTCCTGTATCCTACTAACCATTTATATAAGTCATGCCAAGTACTAAAAGTTCGACAATTATTCATTTTAAGCACTGTACTAAAACAACACGCAGCTCTTTCCTATAGCACGGATATAACTAACAAAAGACGTAAAGATATTGTCTGCACACAGAAAACACAAACAAACTTCGCCTTTTCATCCAGATTTTTTGTGTTTTTAGGACCCAGGCTTTACAATCGACTAAACGCAACTTTAACGATTTACCCTTTATGTTACAATGAATGTAAAAGGGTACTGAAAAAAGCCTTACAGTTGTTGTCGTATGAGGAAACAGAGAAATTATTAACGGTCTTTTCTTAGACCTTGTAACAGCAGCTATTAGTAAAAAAAAAAAAACACCTAGTTGATAAGTATTAATATTTTAACTGTATTCATCTAGATAATGTAAACATTTTAGGTATTTTATATAATTTATAAAAAAGACGTATTATGAAAGTAATAAAAATGACCTTGTTTGCCTGAGATACAGGGTAATCCTTGTTCAGGCTAAATTGTAATATTTAAGTACTTCTAAGTAATTTTACTATAAATGTAAATACTGACATTAAGCTTTTAAATAAATTATTCTTTTCTTATTCTATTCTATTCTTATTATAAATAAATACAGATTATAATACATAAGTATAAATACATATTTATATATACATATTTATATATATATACATATTTATAAGTTAGATAGGATTGGAATCTAAGAATGCAATAGGATACAATACTAACTAGCGAACAGACTTTGTCATAAAATGTTGATGTACCTTAATTTTAAAGGTATCCAAAGAAGTACAGTGACGTATTTCTCGTGGCAACGCATTCCAAATGTGAGTGGCTTGTACTGTGAAAGATTCCTTGTAATAACCCGATCGCGTAAATGGAGCCTTCAAAACATTATCGAATTTAGAACGGACTGTTCTGTTGTTCTCAAATCCAAGAAAATTGAACCGTTCAGTTAGGTAAGCAGGCGTCAGAGGATTGTGTAGAATGTTATACACGAGAGCTGCTGTATGTGCATCCCTACGCAATCTGATCGGTAACCATCCCAGCTGAGCACGGAACGCAGAAATGTGATCGAACTTGCGCAAGCCGAAGATGAACCGGATACACAAGTTCTGCATACGTTGGAGCTTATCTAACAGGTCCTCATTAAGATCCAGGTAGCACGTGTCAGCATAGTCCAAGATTGGTAGGAGAAGTGTCTGCGCTAACTGTATTTTGGTCTTGACTGGCAGTAAGTTTTTCCATCGCTTCAGACTTCCAGCAGCAGCAAAAATCTTACGACTAACCTCGGACACTTGCTGTGACCATGACAAGGAGCTGTCAAACAATATACCCAGATTTTTGACGGCTCTGCAGTATGCAAGCACAGCATTGTCGAAAACTACAGGTGGGAGACTATTGGTATTAAAGCGAGCTAACTGTTTTGATCCACCCAATATTTCACTTGTGATTTACTGGGGTTGACAGCAAGACCATGTGAACGGCTCCAGTCCAGAATAGTGCATAGGTCGATGTTAATTCGGTCTATACCAGAGGCAATATCCTCGACAGAGCACTGCGTGTAGATTTGGAGGTCATCAGCGTAGAGATGGTATTGGCAATGAAGAAGCGGAGTGATAAAGTTAATGAAGAGGGAAAAAAGGAGAGGTGACAGCACTCCACCCTGGGGTACACCAGACGCAATATCGCAGAAAGACGACGTTTGATCGTCCACACGAACGCACTGCCTGCGACCAGTCAGGTAACTGCAGAACCAATCAACCACCGCGTTGGAAATATTAAGTGACCTTAACATTTCCAGGAGAATGTCAAAATCAACTGTGTTAAAGGCGTTACTAAAATCTAATAATACAAGGATTGTGACCAGTTGATTCGACATCCCCAGGCGTATGTCGTCAGACACTTTTATTAAAGCAGTGACTGTACTGTGTCCAGGGCGGAAACCGGATTGGAACGGACTAAGGATGGAGTTAGAATTTAGAAAGGAACAGAGTTGGTGGTGGACTAGTCGTTCCAGGACTTTGGAAAGGAATGGGAGAATGGAAATAGGACGGAAATTTGCTGGGAAACTAGGATTTTTGACTTTGGGAATTGGAATGACTGGCAGCTTGACGCCAACAGCTAGGAAAGGAGCTGAAAAGGAGTGAGAAATTGAAAATGTGGCAGAGGACAGGGATGACAGTTTTTAAAGTGAGGAGTACCATCCTTCGACTAACTCCGTCAGTACCTTCAGCATCAGATTTGATGGCGATGATATTCTTCTCCACATCACTTTCAGAAACTGCTTTAAATTGGAATGATGGATAAGAGGGAAGGACGCATGGAGAAAGAACCCGCAACGTGGTCTGCTTTACGGAAGGTGGAATAGGACAAGTGGAAGTGAAGTGGCGATTAAGGGATTCAATATCAAGGGTATAATTAAAGGAGGATTTGGTTTTGCCAATACCGAGAGTTCGCAGGAATGTCCAGACTTTTGCCGGGTTTCCATTTTCCACGGAGGAATGGATAAAACGGCGCTGAGCATCCCTACACAGTCTGCTGCAGCGGTTTCGAAGCGACTTGTATTTAGCACAGTTTTCGTCAGACGGGTTATGCTTGTATCTGGCCTTGGCAGCATTTCGCTTTCGCATAAAGTTTTTAATATCATCCGTGAGCCAAGGAGCAGGAAGATGTTTGATTTTAACTGGCCGAAGAGGAGCATGAACATCAAATATTTGGATAAGGAGAGAGTTGAAGATGTCAAGCTTCTCATCGGCAGTTGGAGCATCAAAGACAGCTTTCCAGTCAATCTGACTCAAATCCGTCATAAAGCTGGTATTATTAATATGCCTAAAATCACGCTGCATGACAACACGACGCTTCACTTTCGGTCATTTTATTTCGTAAGAAACAAATATAAGGTCGTGATACGAAAACGCCTCGGCAGGAAATTGACCGTGGGCATGAACGTGTTCAGTAGAAGAAACAATGATGAGGTCTAACAGGGAAGGGATACAATTTGGAAATTTATGAGTAGCGGATAGAGAAAGCACATTGAGATTTGCAGCATTGATAACGGTTTGCAGCTTAGAAGTTCGAGAATCCTGTTTCAATAGGCATGTATTGAAGTCTCCCATTATAATAGTATGGTCAACGGTCGGTACAAAACATTCCAAAAGAGTATCAAGCTGAGCAAAATAATCAATTTGTAGGTTGGGACTATACACTACACCTAATAAAACTTTAGAACTCCCAAGCAGCACCTCAAGAAATAAATGCTCGGCAGATGCTGAGTATTCAGAGGGTGACTTGCTCAGAATCTGGAAAGGAATATGGTCTTTTAAGTATATAGCAACCCCTCCACATGCCTTTTTAGTCCTATCATTCCTAATAAGATGAAATCCTGGAAGTGAATATGATGCTGAAGGAAGGCAAGGCTTTAAAAAAGTTTCCGAGACAAGAATGGCATGTATGTTTTGACCAGAGAAAGACGTCAGCATATCCGTATAGTGCGCTGGTATGCTTTGAGCATTTATGTGTACTACATTAAAATTTTTCGGTCGGGTCAAGAACTCGGAGTCTAACAGTGAGTCTAGAGATGGTGGAATACTATCATAGCTACCACTCGAAGATACGTCAACTGAAGAGGCAGAGAAAAAGTCAAAATCATCACAATCGCTATCGCTGTTAGTTTGCATAAATAGAATATAATACAAATGAATATATAATAATATAAAATAAAATAGTAATAAAAATATAAAAAAAGACTATGTAACTAGAGTACTTAATTTCCTATACCACCTGCCGGCAACCGGGAGTGAACCAAAGAACTTATCTCCATTCCATTACAACACAATAAGCATCACATCATATCCACCATGTAGTTTTCAGAAAACTATTAAAACAACTGGACCACAAACAAAATGCAAGCATGAACATAAATATTAAAAATATGATGTTAGCTTTTGAACGCACATCGGTTCCATAGTGGAAACATTTT
This sequence comes from Tuta absoluta, assembly GCA_027580185.1. Lineage (NCBI taxonomy): Eukaryota > Metazoa > Arthropoda > Insecta > Lepidoptera > Gelechiidae > Tuta > Tuta absoluta. The sequence continues at coordinate 171,850 of JAQAHW010000099.1, read as the reverse complement.
TGTTCAGAAATTACAAAAAAAAACAAAAAAGCATGAGAAATGTCAGATTGACTTTGACATTATTATCACAAGTATAAAAATAAAATTGTAACTTACGAATCAAATAAAATTATTGTAAACACGATAAAATTAGTTCTATTGCGGGTAAGCAGTGCGAAATAGACAGAACAATTACGAGTTCTATGACGTGTGTTGCTACGTGGTTGCTACCTATGACGACTGCCCTTCGACGAGTACATCAAGTTCAGCCATAGACTCGATCTTGCACCTCACACCGCTTGCAGTTTTTATGTGGATCCAGCCGTTCTGCGTCCAGCAGTTTTTGATGCCGTACTTGACCCTAGCTGCCATAAAAGCATCATGTCTAGATTTAGTCAAAAATTCAGACAGAGTTATGCCGGTGCTCTTGAGCGCCTTCTTACCGAACCAGATTTTCTCCCGAGCTGATGAATCGGAGAATTTCACTAGAATAGGCCTTGGTTTACCTTTAGGATCAGGTTTGGAGGCCCCCATTCTGTGACATGTTCGGATGCATGCAGATGTTAAGGCAACTGAAGGCATTTTTGTAGACAAAATTGTAACAAGCCGAGATGTGGTGTCTTCACTCTTCTCTTCAGGAACGCCGTGGACCAGCAACATCTTACGACGTGAATGCATTTCCAGGCGATCCTGGCCCTTAATAAGCACATTCACTTGAGACTGAAGCACGTCAAGGGCACTGCACACTATGTTTTTAAAGCTGAGGATCTCTGCATTTAGAGCCGCAATAGTGGAAGGCTGCTTACGGCCAGCTTGATTAAGTTCAGCTTGAAACTCAGCAATCTTGTTAGCAACAAATTCCTTTGTTGCCGCCATAGAGTCTATCACTTGTTGGTTGCTCATCTTGTGTGATGTTTTCAATTGTTGGTGAAGTGAAAGGAAATCTTGCAGGCATGGTAGCACTATATTTACTTAATACTTTTGCATAGAACAATATATATATTAATGCAAATATATATTATTTTATTTAAAAAAATATAAGAGCAAACTAAAGTTGTTGTTCACTCTGCAACTACCCACTTGGGAAAAAAAAGCTGTCTAAGCATTATTTAGTATTAGGCAATCGAGCGTTCGAGCTCTAGATATGTAATTATTAGAATAAAGTAGTCAGTCTAAGTTCAACCACCAACTAAGTAGTGAGGGGATCCTACCGGACTCTCAGAAGGTTACTTACCACGGTGCTTTCAACTAATGATACCCTAAGATTAAATCAACTTGTAGAGAATTTAAATAGATAGGCCTAATGTAGTCAAAATACGAATATGATCAGTGAGGGGATCCTCCCGGACTCTCAGCAAGTTACTTCCCATGGGGCTTGCAACAGATTATATTTGTTATCTATCAACCTTAAAGGTATTGTTAGTGAGGAGATCCTACCGGACTCTCAGAAGGTTACTTACCACGGTGCTTTCAACTAATGATACCCTAAGATTGAATCTACTTGTAGAGAATTTAAATAGATAGGCCAAATGTAGTCAAAATAAGAATATGATCAGTGAGGGGATCCTCCCGGACTCTCAGCAAGTTACTTCCCATGGGGCTTGCAACTGATTATATTTGTTATCTATCAACTTTAGAGGTATTATTAGTGAGGGGATCCTACTCGACTCTCAGAAGGTTACTTACCACGGTGCTTACAACTAATGATACACTAAGATTGAATCAGACGAAAGGAACAAATGTAATATTGGGAAAGCGAGATCACCGTAGGGGTATATTGGGCAGCTTTGGGCCACCGAAGTGAAGCCAGGGTCACGAAGTGACCCTGGCGAAACGAGATGTGGCCCAAAGTGCCCAATATATCACTACTGACGTATATTTGTTGACAAACTACCGTTGCATAATAGGCTGAGTAGTATTGACTATTTCTCTGCATGAATCATAAGCTTCGTTAGCTTGGTCGGTAGCGCGGACAAGCAAATTCTTGGCCGTGATGGTTCGAATCCCGATATCATCGTTTTCGTTTTTATTTTATCAAATAAAGTAAAATTTAGTAAATTTTGAACTTGATCTTAGTCGTTGCTAGATCGTTTGCGAGATAGTGCGTGTGCTAAGTGTTTTTTTTAACCTAAGCTTATTAATTAAACATGAGTGTTTATTTCTTTGAAATGCATACTAATATTAGTTTGCAGGATAGGCAGCGTATTGTTGCGCAGCATGATATTGAATTTAATTTAGCTCAAATTGCTAATCAGACTGGCCTAGCCATAAGTATAGTTTTATTTCATTACAATTGTATTTTAAATATTAAAAACTTTGACTCAAAGTATGTTGGTAGCTGTAAACCGATTATTATAAACTTTTTATATAAAAATGCTTCTTTGTTTTAGTGGAAGACTGTTAAACGTTGGGTTAAACGTTTTGAAAAGAAGGTAGCGTAAAAACTCGACCGCGCAGCGGCCGCCCATGTCTTATTAATGATTCACAGCGGAGGATGATGGTCCAGCAATATGAAGAAAATGGCCAGCCAAGAAGCCTTGTCGAACTGTGGAGCATAAACGTAACCGATTATCGTTTGCCAGAGACTTTTTAGACTTTAATTGGGAAAATGTGATATTTTCTGATGAAAAGACCTTTTTATCGTCGCAATATCGGGTTCATTTATGGCGCCGAAATGGTACCAAGTATGTTGAAAAAATGTTCTACGGAATACAGAATCCGGTCGCATATCAACAAATCTATGGGGCTGGATGTCTGCCGCTGGTCCAGGCAAATTAGTAGCACAAGAAACAGGGCGTGCAACTGCCGCTAATTATATTTATATGCTTCAGGAAAGCATGCTACCGACGGTGCGAACTGTTTATCCTGCCAGTGAAAATCCTCGTTTCGCATTTGTCGAGGATAGTTGTCCAGTGCATCGAGCTGCTGTGGTGAATAATTGGTTTAGCCAACACCCGGATATCCAAGTTATTCGTTGGCCAGCAAATTTTCGGACTTAAATCCCATTGAGAATTTATGGGGTTTAATGGTGCAAAGGTGGGACATGCGCAATGAAAGGACGACAGAGGCTTTAGAGGCTCACTGCATGGGAGTGTGGGAGAGTACCAGAGGAACAGATATATGCTCAAATTTGGTCGAGTCTATGCCGCGCCGTTTATTAAGTGTTATTGAAAACAGCGGAGGTAACACCAAATACTAATTATGTAAGCGGCGATTTTTACTTGAGATTTCAATCAGATCCGATCTAGCATAAATTGCTGATTATCTTATGTATTTCATTAAAATATATGAATATACACAAAATAATCAGCAATGTATGCCGAAGCGGGCACTTTTAACCTGCTTACCCGTCTACTATTGCAGTAGGTATTTGTGGAGCATTACATTAGCAATTAAATTATGCTAAAACATCGATATGTATTTATTAAGATTCATCATTATTAGTGAGTTATCTTAAGGCTTAGCTTCAATATCTTTTCATAACGAACACGAATTCTTAAGCTTAAACCTTGAGATGTAGGCAAATAACTGATTTATTCTTATTACAATTACTTTTACTTCCGAAAAAAGTGCAGCATCGCCAAACATAAAACAATAAAATAATTACTAACGAAGTTATTACTTAAATAACTTTATTGAAAGATTCAATACATGATTTGGATCATTCCTATGATCTAATAAATAATTATCGATGTTTCAGCTAATGAAGACTTAATTTCATTTCACATAATATTGTGTTTTACCATTCAAACAAAACTATTAACTACGTATTACGACAGCAAGTATTTTATATAGTTTTGAAAGATGTCTTTGGGCGACAAGTTGAAAGAGGTCTCTCAGTGAAAACGCCGATAGACTTCACAACAGATGGTTTATTCAGTATTTCAGTGATAGAACTTATATAACAGAGTTTCAGTAGGTTAGGTTTTCATAGCATACGTTTACATACTAGGTAGGTATCCTAGGCTAAACGACGAAGGGGAGGACGACTATGTGGTTATCGCAACCCTTGCCGCATAAGTAAACTGAGCGTAGGGGTGGACTGCATATATAGCTATCGCACCCTTAGCTCTTGGTACTACTTAGAGACTGCTTATGTGGCTATCGTCCAAGTGGCCGCTACGCTAAGAATAAATGTACTGGCCGTGCGCGGCCTTTTAAACGCTCGAGAGTGAGATCGATAGTCGGTGTGCGAGCGGGAAAGTATTCGAGTCGATGCGCGTGGTGCGTTGTGCGCGCGCCTTGCTACAGTCTCCCCCTCTGGTACTCGTTGACGTCCCGTAAGAGTACCAGGAACTATGAAGTGGTTGTCTTCTTAGGTCTTCCTCGTCGTCCAATGGGTATAATGGGTACTGGTGTTTTATCATCAACTTGATTCTCAAATTTTACAATTGCTGAAGTATGGTATTTTCCAATAGGATTTTCAGGATCATTGACATTAGCGACCTCGTATATTGAACTTCCGTGTTTATTAATGACAATGTACGGACCATCACGTCGGGGAGCTAGTTTTGCAGAAAATTGTTTTTCTTGATTACTGATTGGGTGAGTTTCCACCAAGACCAAGTCACTAATATTATGACCAGGATCTGGACGACGTTTCTGATTTGCTCTTGCTCTATTATTGTCTTGCATGTTTTCAACATTATCTTTTGCATTTTCTAAGTCTTTAGCAAGATTTTTCAGATATGGAGAGATTCCTTCGACAAAATTTTCAGTGTTAACAATCTCACTGAAATTATGAGTTATTTCAAATGGTGTTCTCATTTTTCTTCCAAATGTTAGGTAATCTGCGGAGTAACCAGTGCTTTGGTTGAAAGCAGTGTTCATTGCAAACCTTATGGCTGGTAAAGTTTCAGGCCATCGGTTGTGTTTATCTTGGACCATTATTGCAAGTTGACTTTTCATATCTTTGTTTTTACGCTCTACAATGTTTGGTTCTGGATGATATACAGGACTCAGGAATTGTTGAATATCTAAACAGAATGTTAGTTTTTGCATTATGGCAGATATGAACTGTGTGCCATTGTCACTTGAAATTCTACGGGGTAGACCGTATCGCAGAAGTACTTCGTTTAAGAGTGTTAAAGCAAATTGTTGAGTAGTTTCTTCCTTCAATGCAAACAGCTCAACCCATCTTTTTTTTTATTTTATTTTTATTTTACGGAATCTTACAGCTATATTATAAAAAAAATGGACTATTAGTTTTAGTACAGTACTAAACCATTAATAAGGTTCCGCCTATAAAACGACCATAGCTCGACTAGTGTTATACACCTTACTGCTTTGCTAAAATCTTAAATGAAAACACAGAACAAGCAAGAAAGTTGAGTGACAGTAGCCGTAGATCAGTCAAACAGGTTTTTTATTGTATTACGTATTAAGTAGGTACAAAGATGTTTACCGTGGTTGCATGACATGCCTAATTATTCTTTTTTCGCATTTTATCGCCAAAAATGAATAGTGTACTATAGTTTTGATTGTTCTGGGTGAAGAGTTAAACAGATCTATATGTTTTGAGAAGTAATCATTAAAATTCTTACCTACTCGGAAAAAGTATGAGTGTTGTTTATAATTGGTGCGCGCTCGAGGAAGACACAGTCTGAGATAAGGATATCTTGTATTCCTTCTCTGAACTCAAAGTTTGATACTAGATAACAGTTCAGGGACGTCAATCTTATCTAAAGCGATACCGGAAAGAAAGAGGATATCAGCAGTGTTCCTTCGGTTTTGCAGTGAAAGTGAAGTGGTATATGAATGGTATATAGAATAAGTACCTATTATATAACTCATGCTCATATTATTCATTTATAATGTCAATGTATTTGATGTGTCTCGGCATTAATAAAGACACCGTCTTAGCATTCAGTCGTTTGATTTCTATCGTCACCTCATGGTGACCCTGCCATACAAGGGTCCGCCTGAGTGACGCGCGCATCGGATCAATTTCGTTTTTACAAATATGGATTGTGTTGTGACTAACTAATGTGTTCGAACTTTGTGCTATGAACAATGATTGTGCTATTATTGCATCAGAATCTTTCTGGATCTTTCGAGGTCAGCAGTGTATTTTCGGCGTGTAAAAAGTTTTGTGAAAAGACAAACCATGGGCAAGGAACAGTCTAAGGAGGAGATCGTGATTGCTCAGAACGCGGCCGGAGGAGATAACCACGCGTCAACTTCACTAGAGGACATCCGATTCCATTTGAGTATCGTCAACATCATACTGGGACTAGCGGTTTTCATATGTTGCTGCGGGAACTGCATGGGAGTATGGCATATGTACAAAAAATTCCATGTCAAGTGGATACAACGAGAGATCACCCATAACTCCATAAGAAGATCTTTTGGGCGTCGAGGCCGGCTGCAGGACAAGGACAATCCAGTGTAAGGTCACCCAACCTTCATATCTACTGATGACCGAAGGAACCGAGGACCGATGAGGAGCGCGTGAGTCAATTTCTAGGCGTCAATTTCCAAGAGTTATGCGTAAAGTGATACGGAAATAATAGTGAATTGTGTGACAGTGCGGTAAAATCGACAATCAGTGCGGAAAAATCGTCAATCTGTGTTTCAGTGGGTTTATTTGCGGAAAATATGCGTTACTTTACTACGTCATGGACTGATTGTTACGTTCACGGAAATTAGGCGACACTCGCGGTCATTGGACATTGCGCTACTATGGAAACACGTCATTTATTCGAGTATATTTTTACTTAAGTTTATATTCACTCTTTATAACGAAGGCAGGTATTCAAGAAAGGAACTTTATGGGTATGTACTCTCCCTTTTATTAGTTTAGTAGTAAAATATTAATTAAGAGAAACGTGATAAGTAGGTAGATACATTATTATGTTGTGCTTTCAGTTATGATTAAGCAACTACAAGATATACAGGATTATTTTTTAGTCAGTGCGCAGCTTCAACATACGTAATGGTTATCAAATTTTAGTAAATATGTATTTATTTTTTACACCTGACTTAGAACAAAAAAATTGAAATAATCGCACTTAAACTTATCCCAAGATTCTACGTAAGTGTGGATCACCCTATTAGGTTCACTAGCTATCTTTCGGTATGGCAACGTCGCGCGCGGCCCAGTTATACCTATCAGCTGACTGTGTTCTAGCTTTTACCTACAGCACAGGTCAATGACCAGTCCAGGTTAATGACCGCTATTGGTACTGGGGTGCGTGCGGGTGATACCTACAACAACTAAGTACCTATTTCACAAGTACCTACACTTAAACTGCCTCCGTGGTGTAGTGGTTTGAAAGTTGGTCTCTTGATTTGATGGTCCCTGTTTCTAGTTTATGCGGAGAGAAAAGATTATTTTGTTAATCACGTAGTTGGATTTTTCCAGTTTGGTTAAGAATTAACAGCTACTACTAGCATAAGCAAGACATGTAAATGTTTAATCCATAACGGTAACTGCAGCACAGTAACGGATTGTACAGCACCTCGAGTAACCATCTACGTGATCAACTTAAGAATGGTTTTTCTTACAGTAAACAAGAATAACCAGAAAAAATTGATACCCATTTTAAAAGATCAACATTCAAAGGTTTTTCTAATATTCTTTAAAAATAACCAGTAAAGACTTTAATGGCAACTGGAGCCGTTGCTGATTGTACCTAAAAAGCCTACACAACCTGCATACAACAGAGGTTGTGATGGTTTGACAACGTCGCGGTTAGTCACCGCGTCTTACAGCGCCAGACATAGTGGCGCCAACAACGGTTCAATTTTTAAAAGAAATCTGACGCCGGCGCCGGCCGCCCGCGCCGCGCCGCCGCCGCCGCCGCCGGCACGGCGTGGCGGGAAATTCATCTGCACTGCTAGAAAGCTTTATGTACACTGATGATATGAAGTAGCTCGTATTGCGCGTGCCTGCCCTTCGATGATTTTAACCGAATTATCCTTAAAGTACAACTGCATTTAAAGTAAAGTAAACGGCAATTTTGTGCGCTTATGAGAGTGGAGCGAAAAATTCAGTAAAGTATGACAGTCAAAGTTGATTTGGCCACTAAAATGGTGCTACTATGTCAGTGTGAACTAACCTTGAGTGGTTATTTAGGAATAAAGATTAAAAACGGTCTACTCACACAAAAATAACAGGGTGTGATTTGATCGGGCATTCATAAAAAAAATCGTATGGCCGTAACGCGGCTATCGCGCGCCGGTCTTGTGTAGCTGAGCCTTTAAAAAGATGATTCCAATTTTCCCTTCATACTTTTACGGGCTTAGGACCGTCAAAATAAAAAGTTTACCTAGAACACTAGGTAGGCAGTAGGTAGCTAAGTACAATAGTCGTTTAATTAATAGGTACTTACGGTAAACTGCCCGTGATCCAACAGCCGCTGCATAACGTTGAGGAATGTTCTTGGGTTCGGTACACGAGGGTCCACAACTCCAGCATTACGCAGTTGAGGTAAACTTTCGTCCGCGTACATTCATTGGGCTGCTCGGGTATTTTCCCCACTTAAAAAGTACGAACGCACCATTTCGTAAAACTCGCGAAACGTAAAATTCGACATCGCGAAATCAATTCGGGATCGGCGGGAAAAGTAGTGTCACACAGGTGCGCGCCAGCCTGCGACGGAATCAGAGCGAGAACTGAAACTGACTGAAGGGTGCGCTGCGCGAGCGCTGTTGCCATTTTCACGCACCCCCGATTGAAAAGTAGTGTGTCCATGATTTATTTTTTATGAGGCAGACAAAAATAAAAAAATAATAAAAATAAAACAAATTTTTTTATTTGCCTAAAATGTCCTATTAACGATTCTGATATCATGGTATAAGTTTGCGCACTGACTAAATAATAACCCTGTATACTTAAAAATCAAAGATTTTCAACAAAACTTGACTAAATTAAATAAATCGCTTAGAACTAAACAATTATTAGATTCAAAATTAGCAGAAGCGTCTGTAATATATGAAAATTTTGAAAGTTATTCAGATATAATATCAAATGCTTTAGAAGAAGGTCAAATAAAAACTGCTGATATAACAAAGATAGAGGAAATAAATACTAACATAGATAAGTTGTATAGGAAAATACAAGATTTTTGTAAGAAAGACTGGTCTATTGAAACTGAAAGTCCGAAAAACACGATGGAGAAATTTAATATAAAAACTGCAGTAGGGTTGCTCCCAGAAATGACTGGTAATGAGATGACTAAAAAGCTTATCGATTCCCTAGAGCTTTACAAATCGATGATAGATCCCAGTACAGAATCACAGTTGGTGAATTTTGTCCTAAAAACACGATTGAATGAATCTGCGAAATTGCGTTTGACCGACATGTATGCGTCATGTGATGCTCTTATCAAGGACATGCGTTTACGTTTATTAACCAAAAAATCAAGTAATGCGATACATTCACAGCTTATGCGTGCGTCACAGGCGTCGAGTACAATCGAGGACTATGGTAAGCAAATCGAAGAATTATTTACTAGTTTGACGATTGCTCAAGCAGACGGAAACAGTGCGTCTTATGCAGTTTTAAAACCAATTAATGAAAAGCTGGCTATAAAACGGTTTACCGATGGCTTGAGGAATCGCCATTTAAGCGTAATTTTGACAGCTCGAAACTATACAGAGTTGAAGGACGTTATAAGCGCAGCGAAGGACGAAGAGCTATCGACTACTCTACGTGACGGCGAAGGCTTTATCTACGCTGGTCAACGTAGTAGACTGAGTAGGCCTAACTACACACGCACTTTTAGAGGTAGAGGTCAGAATATGGGTCAGCAACGTGGATCATTCCATTCGCGTGGACCTAGGAATGTGCAACAAAATCGAGGTAGCTACAACCAGAATTATAGTGGTTTCAGAGGTTATCGACCTTCGATCGGTCGTGGTTTTGGCAGAGGCAATAGCATGAACAGGGGTAGGTACAACAACAACAATACCTACTCTAGGGGTAGTTTTTCAAGGCCAAACCATAGAATATACTACGGTGATGTGCCTGAAGAAGCCTCTACATCCCAAAATAATGACACTGATATACGCAATTCAGAAACATTTTTTCGTGCATAAATGTATATTTGCATGCAATTCTAATAATAACTTTGTGCAATTATCTGTGAACAATGTACATTTCAAGTGGCTCGTGGACTCGGGCGCATCTTTATGCGCCGTGAAATACGATATAGTACGCCAGATGAATATTCCAATCCATAAAAGTTCCGTTATCATAACAGGCATCGAAGGACAGCAGGAGTCAGCAGGCTTTGTGTATCTGAACTGTAACACAAATGGAAAGGAATTTGTACACAAATTTTATGTATTGGAAGGTTTATCATGTGCGACTGACGGCATTTTAGGAGAAGACTTTTTAATAAAGTACTTATCGGTTTTGGACTATGAACACAGCACTTTAACTTTATCAGATTGTAATGGAAGTGTATCAATACCAGTACAAAGGTTCGGAAAATTAAATTATTTTGTAATACCCCAACGTTGTGAAAAAATATTTTACATAAAGTCAGATGCGAAAGAGGAATGTATGGTTTTACCAAAAGAGTTATGTCAGGGTGTGTTCTTGGCAGGGAGTATTGTGAGACCGATTAATGGACGTGTGCCTGTACAAATTTTGAACACCAGAGAAAGTGAAGTTAATATTAATAATTTTACACCAGATATAGAATTTTTGAGAAATTATGAAGTTTGTTCTTTTAAGAATGAAAAACATTGCCCAAAACGCGTACAAGAATTATTTTCGATACTTAATTTATGACATTTAAATACAGAGGAACGGAAGTCAATCCAAAATATTTGTGGCAAGTATAGCGATGTTTTTTACCTTCCGAACGATAATTCAAAAGTTTCCAAAATAATTGATGCAGATATTACTTTGAAACCCAATGCCACACCTGTTTACGTGAAACCTTATCGAATGCTACATAGTCTTAAAAATGAATTGGAATGCCAAATAAAAAAAATGTTATCCAATAAAATTATTGAATCAGCTTGTAGCGAGTGGTCAAGCCCAATACTCTTAGTCCCAAAAAAGTCAAAAACCGAGGAGAAAAAGTGGCGTTTGGTAGTAGATTTCCGAAAATTAAACGAAAGAATAATGGATGACAAATTTCCCCTCCCAAACATAACTGAAATTTTGGATTCGCTTTCCGGGGCAGTCTATTTTAGCCATTTAGATCTTAACTCAGGCTACTATCAACAAAATCTAAAAATAAATTCCAGAACGTGCACTGCCTTTACTGCGCCTTCGGGACAGTATCAAATGACGCGTCTACCGATGGGTCTAAAGACCGCACCTAGTTGATTTTCAAGAGCCATGACTTTGGCAATGGCAGGTCTTAACTATGAGCGTTGTTTTGTTTACCTTGATGACTTGGTTTGTTTTGGTAGGTCACTCGATTCACATAATAAAAATTTAATTGCAATAATGGAAAGATTGAGACAGTTTAACCTTAAATTAAATCCACATAAGTGTCAGTTTTTAAAAAGGGAATTACTATACCTGGGTCATGTCGTATCCGATAAAGGGATTTCCCCTGATCCAGAAAAAATTTCAGTTATGGAAAAATATCCCACCCCCACAAATGCAGGCGAAGTTAAGCGTTTTGTAGCGTTCAGCAACTACTATAAAAAATTTATACCAAATTTCTCACAGATCACTTTACCTCTCAACAAACTCTGCTCTAAGTATCAACCATTTCAGTGGACCGAAGAATGTGAAAATTCATTCAAGTTATTAAAACAATCTTTGATTACACCTTCAATTTTAGAATATTTAGATTTTTCAGACTCTAACCAATTTGTACTTCAGACGGATGCTTCCGGAACAAGTGTAGGTTCAGTTTTATGTAACGGAAACATGAAACCTGTTGCATACGCAAGTAGGCCATTAAACAAGGCGGAACGGAACTACCCTACCATACAAAAATAACTCGTTGCCATAGTCTGGGCTGTGAAATATTTTAGGCCATATCTATTCGGAAAACATTTCACTATTTTGACAGATCACAAGCCATTAATTTATTTATTCGGTATGAAAGATCCATCGAGTAGATTGCTCAAATTTTGATTGATTTTGGAAGAATATCAGTTTGACATTAAATACATAAAAGGCAAAGACAACGTTATAGCGGACGCTTTGTCTAGGATAGCTGTAACATCTGAAGAGTTAAAGAGGATGAATGAGCAGATAATTAATGTGATGACTCGAGCACAGAGAAAAAGAATGGAAAGAGAGAACGATGTAACAGCAGGAACGAGTGGTAATTCGATCCCTAATGAAGCCATTGACGAGCGGTCTGATCAGCCGCGAATCGTGGAATTATTACGGAAACCGAATAATAGTGTAGAGATGATTTGGATGGAACAACAAAAACTTGACAGGTTGAGGAAAAATAGGAAAATATGTGAAGAAACTGAATGTTTTGCTTACAATTCCAAAGACAATATTTTATACATAAACTGCAGTTACAAGGCACATTTTACGCGAGACGAATTTGTGTCAAAGCTGTGTAAGTTTTGTAATAAAAATAATATCGAAAGATTATGCATAATAAAGAACGAAGAAAATAAACTAATCATAAAAGAATTATGTGATACAATAAAGAGTATTGATAAATGGACCGGTCCACGTCTATGTATTTTAAGAGGAATTGCTAGAATAAACGATGACGAAGAAAAAGCTTTAATATTAAATGACAACCACTTATTGCCGACAAGTGGGCACGCTGGTGTTCGCAGAATGGTGAATAATATAAAACTTAAGTATTACTGGCCAGGAATTGAAAATGATGTTGCAACATTCGTACAAAAATGTGACAAGTGTCAGAGGATAAGCACTCTCGACACACAGTAGAACCCATGACTATTACAACAACCGCCTCATACGCTTTTGAGAAGATATTTTTAGATCTAATAGGCCCTCTTCCAAAAGATTATGAAGGCAATTGTTATGCACTCACTCTCCAGTGCGAGTTAACTAAGTTTGTAGAGATATATCCATTACGTAATAAAGAAACTGTAACCGTAGCTAAGGCTTTAGTGAATAATTTTATTTTAAGATTCGGTATCCCAAAGAATATAGCTAGCGACAAGGGTACTGAGTTTATCTCATCAACAATGGATGAAGTTTGTAAGCTTTTGGAAATCGGTAAAATGTCATCGATACCATATCACCATGAGTCTATAGAGGCGCTTGAAAATACTCACAAACACTTAGGAGCGTTTTTACGTATGTATTGTGAGCAAAGACCAGAATCATGGACTTATTGGCTTCCCTATTGGACTTTCAGCTTCAATAACACTGTTCACACCAGTACTAAGTATTCTCCATTCGAACTTGTTTTCGGACGATCTTGTAATGTACCTAGATCTTACTGAAATATATTTAACCGTTTATTGTACACAATATAACACAAAGGACATAACATATAGAACAATACACAACAGGTCAGCTTATTTCTAAAAAGAAATCTCTTACAGCAGACCTAGGGTAGTGAGAAGGCATAAAGTGAGGCAGTTGACGTGTACAACTTACTCAGTAAGAAAAAAAAATGGGCTAATAAAACAAGAATACTAAGTACAATAAATAAAGTAATACTGTATCCTAAAGTATACGTAATTATATGAACTATAAGATAAACTTACATATTATACAATTATTTTTAAATAATAAATATATATATATATATATATACCTACGTACATAAATACATAAACCTATACGAATTATTATGACAGAGAAAGATAATGCTTTTTTACTCGTTTTTTGAATATAGTAATAGAAGGGCTGTCACGCACTGTGTGCGGGAGGGAGTTCCACAGTCTGGCCGCATGAATAGTAAAGGAATAGCTGTAGAAGTCAGAGTGATGGATCGGTATTTAAAGAAGCGTTCGAACATGTGAGCGACAGGGCTTGTCCAGGGATCGAGAGAATTTAAACGTTCTTTGAGATAAGAAGGAGAGGAAGGGTTGTACAGAACATTGTAAAGACAAGAAAGAACGTGGGCATTTCGTCGATGCCGGATCGGAAGCCACTTGAGTTGTGAGCGAAACTGTGAGACATGATCGTATTTGCCGAAAATAAATCTGATGCAGAGGTTTTGGAGACGCTCAAGTTTGCTCAATAACTCCTCAGTGGCATCCAAGTAGCAGATGTCGGCGTAGTCTAAAAGGGGCAAGAGAAGTGTCTGAGCAAGAGTGATCTTTGTCTTTAGTGGCAAGAAATTTTGAAGGCGTTTAAGCGAATGGAAAGAGAAAAATACTTTACTGCTGACAGCGTTGACCTGCGCAGTCCAACTGAGATTGGAATCCAGCAAAATACCCAGATTTTTGGCAGTTTTTGTGTAAGCTATAGACGTGCCGTTATAAATAACGGGTGGGATACTAGGATGGTCTACTTGCCTACACATATAAGAACTACCTATTAGCATGGCCTGAGATTTTGTTGGGTTGACCACGAGACCGAAAGATTCAGAAATTTTGCTGAGGTCGCTGTTGATAGCCGCAGTTGCACTATTGATATCATCACAGGTGAAATGACGATAAATCTGCAAATCGTCTGCGTAAAGATGGAAGCTAGAAGAGAGGACAGAAGTAACTATGTTAATGAAAACTGAGAAGAGAAGAGGTGAAAGGACGCCACCCTGAGGTACGCCTGCAGAGAGGTCACACCATTCCGAGAAAGCCTCATCAAAGCGGACCCGCTGCGAACGACCCCGAAGGTATGAATCGAACCAAGTTATTGCCGGAGAAGAGATGTTAAGAGAGCGAAGGATAGCAAGAAGTACATCAAAATCTACCGAGTTGAAGGCATTACTGAAATCAAGTAGAATAAGAATAGTCAAAGACTTATTCTCCATGGCATAGCGAATATCATCAGTGACTTTGATAAGTGCTGTCACGGTGCTGTGACCAGCACGAAAGCCAGACTGATACGGAGAAAGAAGACTATTAGATGTGATGAAGTCAGATACCTGTTTGTGGACAATGTGTTCAAGGATCTTGGATAAGAATGGAAGGATGGAGATGGGACGAAAATTAGAGAACGATAAAGGATTGGGAACCTTAGGGAGAGGTATAAGATCAGCACGTTTCCATGCTGAGGGGTAAGAACTCGTTACCAGAGAGAAATTAAATATGTGTGTGAGGATTGGCAAGAGTTCGGTAAGGATAAGGGAGATCATACGGGAGGAGAGATCATCATTGCCCACGGCGGTAGATTTTATGGATAATATATGCTTCTTAACATCGTCCTCGGCAACAACTTTAAAAGAGAAGGAGGAGCACTGTGGAAGTGGCTGTCGGTTTATGTTAGCAATAGTCGTTGCTTTGACGACATCAGTCAGTGTGACAGGAGGAGACGAAAAATGCCGGTTGAGTGCTGACAAATCCACAGTACCACAAGGGGTAGCTGGCGACTTCCCAACACCAAGAGTGCGTAAAAATTTCCAGACTTGTGCTGGGTTACAATTATCAATAGAATCATCAATATGGCGTCTTTTCGCATCCCTACATAGACGACTACAGCTATTTCTCAACAGCTTGTACTGCGCAAGGTTATGTTCAGTGGGTCTCTTTTTGTACCGCTTTTTAGCCCTATCCCGTTTAGCCATCAAATCATAAATTTCCTGTGAAAGACAAGGAGTTGGGTCATGTTTCATTTTAACTTTCCTGACGGGTGCATGACAATTGTACAGGTTAACGACATCAGCAGAAAACAACCGTATTTTTTCGTCAATGCTGTCAGCGTCATGGACTGAAGTCCAGTCAATAGCTGCAGCATCCCGCCGCAACGCCTCCAAATCAAGTCCCCTAAAACTACGTAAATACATAAATTTGGGTTTCCGTCTGGGTGGACGAATTTTAAATGACAGATAGATTAAGTCGTGATAGGAGAAATTGGCTGGGAGTTGACCATGGGAAGCAATATTGTCAGGAGAAGATGTAATCATTAGATCAAGAAGAGAAGGTATACAATTTGGTGACTGATGCGTTGGCAGAAGGGGTAGAATATGTAAATTAAGTGCGGACAAGAGGGACTGCAGCTTATGTGTTCGGTGATCATTCTTAATGAGACACGTATTAAAGTCGCCTAGCAAGAGAGTGTGGTCATAGTTGGGGCAGTATGTGCCAAGTAGATTCTCCAAAGAATCAAAATAGTCTATCTGGAGAGAAGGGCTATAAAAAACTGCGACCAAAACTTTCTTGTGGCATAGCGTGATTTCGATAAAGAGATGCTCAGCCGAACGTGAATATATGCTAGGAGAGACGTTTATAACATTGTGAACGATTTCAGCACGCAGGTAAATAGCCACACCACCACATGCCTTGCCCGTACGGTCATTACGTATCAACTTGAATCCAGGAAGAGGAAAAAGATTGGAAGGAAGTGATGGCTTCAAAAAAGATTCAGACACAAGAATAGCGTCGACGGGAGTATTACTAAAAGCAGCCAGAAAATCAGAGTAGTGGGCAGGAATGCTCTGGGCATTTACATGACAAATATTGAAATTATTTTTAAAAGGAGAAAATACCGCATTTAACTCGTCATGCACGGACAGGAACGTGGAAATATCACCATCACTATCAGCGCTTAAAAACTGGTCAGAAGAGGAAGAGCATGTGAAAAAACTATCATCAAAATCGAATGCATTATTCATAATTATAATATACCTACATAAATTTATAAATACTACATATAATTAATAATATGAAAATGTAACCGAACCATTATACAACCCAGAAAATTATGCACTTGAATTTAAGTACCGATTGCAAACTGCTTATAGAGATGCTTATAACAACTTGGTTGCGACTAAAGAACGTCGTTAGTTAGATTATGATAAACATATAAATTCAACATGTTATAATAAAAATGATAAGATATTGGTAAAAACTGAAAATGTATCTAAATTAGAACCAGTCTACGAAGGTCCTTATGTTGTCGTAAATGAAGAAGGACCAAATGTTAAAATAATAAAAAACAAAAAAGAAATTATAATCCATAAAAATAGGACTAAGCCGTATTATTCTTAAAATTTGTAGTACCAGCTTATTTAATTTTAAGATCCTAACATTAGCATAAAAAAAAGCGTAACCATTTTTTTTTTCTTTCACCCCCGGAGGTGAAGTGGTATATGAATGGTATATAGAATAAGTACCTATTATATAACTCATGCTCATATTATTCATTTATAATGTCAATGTATTTGATGTGTCTCGGCATTAATAAAGACACCGTCTTAGCATTCAGTCGTTTGATTTCTATCGTCACCTCAGAAAGAATGTGGTGATGCTTGCAGCTATCCAAATAAGAGTCATAAGGGATACTAAATTTAAAATTTAAACGGCGTAAGAATTAACGTTGGATTTTTTCAATTTTGTCGATGTAAACATCATAGCTGGGATTCCAAACTTGCGAGGCATATTTTAATTGACTTCTGACCAGTGTACAATACAAAATTTTAAAGGTTTTTGGATGTTGAAATGGTTTTGAAATTCTAAATATGAAACCAAGAGTTTTGAGAGCTTTATTTGTTATAGATTTTATATGTTTGTCATAGAGGAGTTTAGAATCGAGATGAACACCAAGATCTCGCACAAGCGATGGCCTAGTAAGGAATTGACCATTTAGAGTGTAATTAAATAGAATAGGAGCACTTTTTCTAGTGAATGTGATAATATGACATTTATTTATATTAAGGTCAAGCTTACAAAAACAACAATAGGCTTCAAGTCTATCCAAGTCCTGTTGAAGTAAAAATGCATCATTTTCATTATTAATTAATTTAAAGATTTTCATATCATCTGCAAATAAGAGACACTTAGATGTTTTGAAACAGTCCAAAATATGATGTGGGTTTACACGACTTACTTGTTGTAAATTTGGTAGAGAGTTTTATCTCTCGACGTTTCGACTGCTTACGGCAGCCTTCTTCACGTGTTCGGCAATCACAGCTGACGGGCGGGCGTATGTGATCTGTCGACCTCCGTGAAGAAGGCTGCCGTAAGCAGTCGAAACGTCGAGAGATAAAACTCTCTACCAAATTTACAACAAGTAAGTCGTGTAAACCCACATCATGAGTGATACTTGTTCGTTTAATAATAAAAAAGTCCAAAATATCATTGATAAATATCGTAAATAACAGTGGTGCAAGGATTGAACCCTGTGGGACCCTGGATGGGATTTTTATTGAGGCTGAGCAGAAACCATTAAGAGCAACTCGCTGTGACCTTTTCTTAACATAGGAAGAAAACCAACGGAATAAGTTGCCGCGTATTCCAGCTGCTTGAAGTTTAGTTAGTAGCAGGTTGTGGTCAATTCTATCAAAGGCTTTGGAGTAATCTGTGTATATTGTATCAATCTGCCCTCCTCCCTCCATGTTAGTAGTAACAAAATCGGTAAAAAGAATAAAATTTGTAGCTGTAGACCGGCCCTGAATAAAACCATGCTGCTGGGGGCTAATACCGGTTTTTAGAACTGGATATAACTGAGAGTGTACAATTTTTTCGAATACCTTGGCTAAAATACACAGCTTTGAAATAGGACGATAATTTTCAGTCTTACGCTTCGACCCTTTTTTATGAATTGGTGTTACTATACCCGATTTCCAAATTACGGCTACTGATTGGTTGAAAAGCAAAGAAACTGGCTTGCAGATGGAATTGGCACACTGAACAATGAGCAGAGGATGAATGTTATCTGGACCTGCAGACTTGTTACAGTCCAGGCTCGTCAACTGGCGTAAGACGATTTGTTCGGTAATTTCCAAGCTGTGCATGTCAGCCACGGCTGTTGAGGCAAGTGAAGTGTAGTGAGCGAGGACCTCGGTGTCTGTGGATGTAAAGGTGGGTTCCTGATATGTTGAATGAAAGTATTGCGAGAAAATATTACAAATCCCTTCGCCGGTATCTGCAGTTAGGTTACCATAAGTCATCGTAATCGGAAAGGTTACACTGCTTCCGTTCTGTTATATATGACCAAAAGTTTTTAGGATCGTGTTTAATAGAGCTCTCAACATATTTAATATATTTATTAAAACAGGTATCCTCCAAACGCTTAGCACGCTCTCTTAATAGATTAAAACTATGTTCGTCAGCTACTTTGCCATATGTTCTGAATTTTTTAAGAAATTTAAATTTCTCCTTCAGCACTTTTTTGAGAGATGGAGAATACCAGTGAGGGAACTTATCCGATCTAACAATTCTATTGGGCACATACCTATCCCGGAGATCTAAGAGCTTATTGTTAAAAAGCTCAACAGCTTCGTCAATACTGCATATAGAGAACAAATTATTCCAATCGGTTGAATCTAGTTCAGAGCATATGGCATCATAATCACCCTTCATTTATGAGTATGACAGTCGAGACTTTGAACCCAGAAGCTGGTCATGACAATAGGTAGTTTCAACATAAAGCGCGGGATGGTAGCCGTCTTCCTTAACTAATGGTTCAGTGTCTCTAACGACAGTGACGCTATCATTAGAGAGGATCAAGTCAAGTAATCGTCCTTGTTTATTCTTTACCCCGTTGTATTGAGTTAAATTGCAAAGGTTAATTAGATCAACTAAATCGTGGTGAATAGAATGCAGGGGCGTGGGTGAGTACCCATATTCATTTGACGGTTGCCACTCCATAGAGCTCATGTTGAAATCTCCTAATAAAAGCATTTTATCTAATGGATTATTACACGAAATGTTTACAACATTATCACAGAAGTTAATAAGCTGATAAGAGAAAGATTGACCCTGATACTTATCACACAAATACAAACAGCATATATGAACTGAAAGCGGCATTGAGTGCCTGCTGGGTTTGGTTGTTATAGTTATCCATAGGTCCTCTGCGGAAGTACACCATTCCGGCCTTTCTTTGACCTGCAATCCACAACGAACAGCTATCAAAACTCCCCCTCCCCTTGATTGACCCAAGCGCTCATAATCACGATCCCTTCTCCATACCATATAATTACTACCGAATAATTCCTCATCAGATATACCATGCAAAAGCCATGATTCAGTCAATAAAATAAGGTGCACATTTTTCAGTGATAGATTCCTTCTAAATTCCTCTGTCTTCGTGCGCAGACCCCTAACGTTCTGATAATAAATATTTAATGTCATCGATTAATAAAAATACTAAATATAACTAATTTATTTCTAATCGTCAGGGGGCGGGGCGCAGTAAAGACGCGACAAAGGAATAGAATCCGAAGTGCAGTGTGTAAAATAAATCGTAAACATAGAAGCGACTTTTGTAATAGGTATAAGTAATTCATTGCTAACATTCGTAGCCTACAAGAATGCGTCACAGCACGGGAGATCGATCGCGGTAGGTCATTATAAAATATTGCATAATACAAAATAATCTTGTAGTAAGACGCACATGATACCTAATTAGAATAGAATGTAAGCGCTTTCTCAATCGTGCATGAGAAAGGTAATGATGTGTATTGCTTGTAAGTAGGTTCATATTTACTGAAAAAGAGTGAAAGTGTAAAATGGCGATGTAATGCGACAAATAGTTTATAATGTTATCATTAGACCGGAATGACACTGAGTGAATGATCTTACAGGTTAGTTCAGTTAGCAAAAATAATAGAAAAATAAGAATACAAAAGAATAACACGCGAGAGCATGGAAAACAAAAAAGTCATTGTATTTTCTTGAGATCTTCAGAGGTCTGGATGTGCAGTATTGGAGAAGTTTCATTCTTCCTCACCAGTATCTTGCATTTTTTTTTTTTTTGAAAACTTGCAAAATTTTCAAGCGCGGGCAGGATTTGAACCTGCGACTTTCGCATTACTAGTGGCGACGCCTCTTCCATCTGGGCTACCGCAGCTCATTTCTTGCCCGCCAATTTTGCAAGTGTATTTTAATGCCAGTAACGCTTGGCATGGCTCCATCTACCGGGTTAGTTCTACCGGGAGTAGATGGTAGGTAGACGAACGAAAAGCGAGTGCGCTTGATTGAGTAAGTATGCGCGTGCGAACGGTCCGGTTGCGCGAGGCAGACTAATGCTGTATCTTGATGCTGTATCTTCTACTATGAATATCCATTTCTCACCATTCGGACCTTTAGGTAGTGGCCCAAAAAGATCTATAGATAGGACTTCAAATCGTTGATTGTTAGCAGTAGATTGAAATAAGCCTGATGGTTTTTGATTTGATGGCTTATATTTTTGACATTCAGTACATGACTTCACATACTTAGTTACATCTTTACGCATGTTTTTCCTGTAGAAGTTGCTTTCTATGCGTTTCAACGTTCTTTCTGCGCCTGAATGTCCGGCAGTAGGTACATCATGAAAGGACTTTAATACATTGTTGATTTCATGTTTAGGTATGATTAGTTTAACATTATCATCTTCTTGATCGGGTGTAAAACGATAAAGTATCCCGTTACTTAGAAGGTATCCTCTTTTAGACCATTGGATGTAGTCTTCTGATTCTGATTGATCTTCCAAAGCTTTTATTATTTGTAAAAGGTTTTCATCTTTACGCTGTTTGCTTGCTATGTTGATTTTATTTCTTTTTGGAAAATCAATCTCTATTTGACAAATTTCACATTTTTCTGTTTCAGTATGTTGTTCATCACATGGAAGTCGTGACAGGCTGTCAGCTACAACATTTGATTTTCCAGGGCAATATTTTATTTCAAAGTTATAGGGCTGTAATTGTAAAGCCCATAGCGCTAACCGGCCAGTTGGCGATTTTAAGTTCAGTAGCCATTTCAGTGGTTGATGGTCAGTAATAGTTATAAACTTAGCACCTTCAATATAGCCTCTAAAACGTGTGATTGCCCAGACTATGGCTAATGCTTCTTTCTCGGTTACAGAATAGTTACGTTCAACCGGTATTAGGAGTCGACTGGCGTACTCAATCGGGTGTTCGTCGGTACCCTCCCCCTGCACCAAAACTGCTCCAATTGCATAATTGCTAGAATCAGTTCTTATTGTAAAAGTAGATTCGTAATCAGCTTGTTTTAAAATTGGTGCCCTTTAATTAATGCTTTTTTCAATTTATCATATGCTTCTCTTTGCTCATCATTCCAACACCAAGTTACAGTTTTCTTAGTGAGGTTTGTTAAAGGTCTGGCTATTTCAGCAAAGTTTTCTATGAAACGTCTATACCATGACGCTGTTTGTAGAAATGATATCAGTTGTTTCAAATTCTTAGGCTCAGGCCTATTTATTTATGACTGCAGAAATTTTATCTGGATCCGCTTTTATTCCTTCAGGAACTATAAGATGTCCCAGATATTTTATTTTTGTGCATCCAAACTTGCATTTTTTCTATTGGCTCTCAGACAGTATTTTCTTAGTTTTACAAAAACTTCACGAATATCCTCTAAATGTTGCTCGAATGTGGTCGATTGGATTATCAAGTCATCCAGATAGCATAGAACACTTTGCGCTCGCAGCCCGTGTACAAATTTATCCATTAATCGTTAAAATGTAGCGAGTGCGTTTCTTAATCCAAATGGCATACGTTTGAATTTGTACATTCCAAATGGTGATATGAAAGCGGTTTTATCCTGATCTTGTGGTTGTACTTTTATTTGCCAATATCCTGATTGTAGATCAATTGTTGACATGTAAGGCAAGGCTTTTGCCTGATGTAACAGATCATCTATTCGAGGTAAGGGATATCTGTCTGGAACTGTTATATCATTGAGTTTTCGATAGTCTACGCAAACTCTTACATCATTTTCACCTTTTGGGACCAAGATTACAGGTGCAGACCAAGGTGAGTCGCATTTTTCAATAATATCATTGTTTATCATTTCATCTATTTTAGATTTTAGCTGCTGTTGTCTTGCAGGGGATAATCTATATGGCTTAACTGCTATAGGACTATGGTTTCCTGTATCTATTTTGTGTTCTGCCAATGATGTAGGTTCTTTATTTTGTTCAAATATATGAATTGGGTAATTGATTGAATTGTTCTTTTTCAGTATAGGATAGTAATTGACCTTCATCAGAGTTTAAGGAAAAATAAACAGAGTACAATGAAATAGGATTTATTGGAACATAATCAATTCGTGGATCCAGTCGTGATTTCATGTCAGCAGGTTCGCGAGGACGAATTGGTAGCGGTGGAGTGTCCATCTTGATTAATCGCCATGGTACAACAAGATTTTCTGCTTCGTCTGAACGCGGAGAAGGAGTTTGTGTCATAGGAGACAGACATTTCAAGCTGTTTGCCCATTGGAAGAACTTAGACAATTCATCGTCTTCAAGTTCTTTGTTTTAGAATGTCAGTTTCTTTGCTGCCGTTAGCTGTGGCATTTCTTTGATGCGTACAAAGTAGGGTCGTCAACAAAGGCCCATGTTCGCTGCGGTAGGTATAACATGATTTCAGCCTTCTCGAGAAAGTCGATGCCCAGAAGAGTGCGATTTTCCTTTGCCATCGGCATTACTGTTAACTCGATAGGCAAAGTACGGCCTCCTAGAGTGACGTTCACACTTGTCGACAAAAGTTTGTGTGTAGTGATGGATCCATCTGCCAGTTGAACATCTGCAGTACGCTCGACGAATTTTTGGCCTTGTTGTAGTAACATTTCGTGCAGTTTTGTTCCTGCAATGCTGGTACGTGCAGCTGTGTCTAAATATGCGTATCCCGGTTTGCCATATATTAATATTTCCATGGTGGGGATCTTCACGGCACCTTCGATTTGCCTTTCGACCATGGAGTAGAAGCTTAAGGTTTTAGGGGGCGTTTCTTTGGATTTACAGCTTTGACAGTTGCTGCGAAATACCCCTGGAGCGCCACATCCATAACAAGATACTACGGGTTTGGCTGGCGAAGTATCTTTAGCTGGTGGTTCCTTTGGGACCTTCTTCTGAACTTGCGGAGACTGTGCCAATCTCTTACGACATTCTTCAATCACATGACCTCTCTTCATACAAAACAAGCATCTCTTTGCTTTGTTTATTTTAATGGAGTTTGATGACGTGGATGATAGCTCATCTGCCGGCGTTTCAAGGGACTCGAGATGACGAGCCTTTTCTATCAGGTCGTTGAAGTTTTTAATATCTGTGCGGGCAATCTTTCTCCTGACGTCCACTTTCAGCAGGCCGTACAGAAAATCTATCTGCTCCTCTTCCTTGTGTCTTTTTGCAGGCAACATTCCTAACAGGGCTCTTTTTCTACACAGGAAGGAATCAATATTTTTCGTTACTCCCTGACAGTCGCTGAACAACTGCTGGTACACGTCGTGTGGTTGGAGTTTTGGTGCGAAAGCTAAACGCAAACTGGTTAGTGCGGCTGTCCAATTTTTGATTTCCGCTCGAATTCCTGTCCACCACGTACTTGCAGTATCCTTCAAAAGCAGTGGTAGACCCGAAAGTGCGTCTTCGTCTGATATTTCTTCGATTTGTTTGTAGATAGACACGCTTGTGATAAATTCGTCTACTTTGTTATAGTCTCGTTCCCCGTTGAATCAGAGGGTACATCGAGTAAAATTTTTGTTCCGCGGTGCTACCGTTGGTATCCGATTAAGAAACTCTTGGAACTGTTCCTCAGTGAATTGTAACGCCATCTGTGTATCGCTTTCAGTATCTTCTTGACTTCTTTCTGTCTTAAATTGTTTGGATCTCCTCCGTCTATTTGCAGGCGCCAGTTTAGATAATAAATTTTTGACGTCTACCATAGATAAAGAAATTTCCGTCGTAAGTATTTTCGGTGGGCGCCAAGTTGAAAGATGTCGTTGGGCGACAAGTTGAAAGAGGTCTCTTAGTGAAAACGCCGATAGACTTCACAACAGATGGTTTATTCAGTATTTCAGTGGTAGAACTTAAATAACAGAGTTTCAGTAGGTTAGGTTTTCATAGCATACGTTTACATACTAGGTAGGTATCCTAGGCTAAACGACGAAGGGGAGGACGACTATGTGGTTATCGCAACCCTTGCCGCATAAGTAAACTGAGCGTAGGGGTGGACTGCATATATGGCTATCGCACCCTTAGCTCTTGGTACTACTTGGAGACTGCTTATGTGGCTATCGTCCAAGTGACCGCTACGCTAAGAATAAATGTACTGGCCGTGCGCGGCCTTTTATACGCTCGAGAGTGAGACCGATAGTCGGTGTGCGAGCGGGAAAGTATTCGAGTCGATGCGCGTGGTGCGTTGTGCGCGCGCTTTGCTACAGTTTTACTTATCTTATGGTTACCAAAAGTTCTCATTAATGTCATTGTTATTTAATTATTAAGTAATACCTACCAAAAAAATCATTTCTTACCTTACTTTTTGTTTTATTACAATATTATAGGTTTATGTTTTTAAATATAATGTTTTGATACATAATTTACAATAAACATTTATAGATTCAAAACATAGATGAATATATAGAAAAACATTATTTAAAATAATTGTTACTGGAGAAAATATGGTAAAAAAATAAAAAAAAACTATTCGGAGACGAGATGGGAACCTGGTTCCGTTCTGATTAGAAGGTAAGACCTATTACCGCTAAGCTACGGCTGCATATGTGACGAAATAAAGATATGTTATCTATTGCTTTACTACAAGTGAACGAATAAAGATAACTATAATACATGTTTTAGACAAACCAGTGTAATGTATACTTTGTGGTAATGTGGTGGGGAGTAGGCTAGCAACGAGTTATTATTTCAAAGATTACATAGATGTCGCTTATAGGTGGTAATCTGTTAAGTTTAAATGCTACGCCTTAAGGTGGACTTTTCTACATACAGTCTATAATCTTACGTGTGTGCGTAAGTTAGTAAATGTAAGTACAGAGAATAACAACCCGTATTGCAATCTGTCACGTGGTCAAACTATGACTCCACTTATGAATCCGACCGTACCTTAAAAAATCATGAAACATATATCTAAGAACTGCGCAATTAACTTAATCACACGAATTTATACGATTTTTTTTCTAAAATTTCAAACTTTAAACTGCTCTACTGTAAAGTTAGTCGGATGTCGCTTAGATCATTTTGCCTTTCAAGCGTCGACATCTAAAGAACGGTATGTTTTTAGCATTCTTTAAAATATCGTAATTGGAAAGAGTACGATTAGGTAGTCCTTGATTCAGTTTTTTGGAGTTTTTATAAATAATACATTCCCTTTTTTAAAATGTTTAATATAAAGACCTTTTCTTATAGTTAATGCTTCCATAGCTTTATTATGTCGCTCTCTCTCTCTTTTTGTGTGGGACACCGAGTTGTCCAACGTCCCGATGAACCCTGGTGTCAGGGTTTCTCAACCGCCTACTACCACTAGTAGGCCTCTGCTATGGTTGTGTAACGACCGCCGTCTAAGTAATCATAGGTAGATCGACTGTCTGCTACGCAAAAGTTCCAGGTTCGATTCTCGGTGGGACACTCACAAAGTTCATGTTTATCACTTTGTGAATTTGTTTCCGGTCTGGTTAGAATATTGCAGGGTGAACTAACTGAATGTCTGAAAAGAAATGGTTCCGTGCTTCGGAGGGCACGTAACGCCGTCGGTCCCGGTTGCTGTCCATGATTACTTAGACGGCGGTCGTAACACAACCATGTCAGAGGCCTACTAGTGGTAGTAGGCGGTTGAAAAACTCTGAAACCAGGGTTCATCGGGTCGTTGAAAGACTCGGTGTCCGACACGAAAAGAGAAGATTATGTCGCTGAGTTGCACGTTAGTTTTCTTGAGTCGATTTATAATCGTTAACACTTTTTGGAATACCTGCTGCCCCACCAGCTAAAGTTCCCAAGGCTGACAATCCTGCGAAAATGGGGATCAACGGCAAAATTCTTCCAATTTTAGGTAGTAGGGTAGTAGTTAGGCCTCATAACACGTGGTAAACGTACTTTTCTTCGATATATATTTTTCGCTGCATTATAAGAGTCATTTTCAACAACTGCATATTTTGGCAATTTCGGTGGATTTTTTAATTTTCTGCTTTTTTGATGTTTTTTTAGCTGTATAGCAAAAGATACTCATTTTAAATATAATATATTAACAGGTAAATATGTAACAATAGTATTGAGTGAGTTATTTGGGTCACCGAAATTGATTTCATGCTACCGAAATTGCGTTTGTGCCACCGAAATTGCAATTGTTCCTCAGATGCCTTGTTTGGCTGCTTACAAATGGATGGCATTGTGTTAAAGATAGCCATAGACCCCTGTCAGCGGCAGCCGTCCACACCTGTTAGCACTTTCGGTCGATAAATCAACTGATACCTGCGCCAAATAGTAGCCACGTCTTCGGCTATCGCTGACGGGTGTTAAAGACCAAGCAGGAGAACCTCGTGAGATCCACAAAGGATCGCCGGGCTGGAGGGCCACAAGGGATCGCCGTGCAAGAGGACCTCGCGGAAGCGCCGGGCAGGAGAGCCGCGAGGGATCGCCGTGCAGAAGGACCTCGCGGGAGGGTGCGATACTGGATCACGACACACAATTCACGAATCTTTATACCCCGATATCATGGAATAATAAATCGCCTTGGCACGAATGTTCTTATTCCCCAATAAAAGTATGCCGAATGCACGCAATCACGAATTTCGCTCCACTGAAACTATGAGCGCCGGGCTGGTGGGCCACGAGGGATCGCCGTTCAGGAGGACCTCGCGGGAGCGCCGGGCTGGAGGGCCACGAGGGATCACCGGGCTGGAGGGCCACGAGGGATTGCCGTGCAAGAGGACCTAGCGGGAGCGCCGGGCTGGAGGGCCACGGGGGATCACCGGGCTGGAGGGCAACGAGGGATCGCCGGGCAAGACGGCCACAAGGGATCGCCGGGCTGGAGGGCCACGATAGATCGCTGGGCTGGAGGGCCACGATGGATCGCCGGGCAGGAGGTCCTCGCGGGAGCGCCGGGTTGGAGGGCCACAAGGCATCACCGGGCTGGAGGGCCACGAGGGATCGCCGGGCTGGAGGGCCACGAGGAATCGCCGGGCTGGAGGGCCACGATGGATCGCCGGGCTGGAGGGCCACAAGGCATCGCCGGGCTGGAGGGCCACAAGGCATCGCCGAGTTCGAGGGCCACGAGGGATCACCGGGCTGGAGGGCCACGATGGATCGCCGGGCTGGAGGGCCACAATGCATCGCCGGGCTGGAGGGCCACAATGCATCGCCGGGCTGGAGGGCCACAAGGCATCGCCGGGCTGGAGGGCCACGAGGGATCGCTGGGCAGAAGGACATCGCGGGAGCGCCGTGCAGGAAGGCGACGAGGGATCGCCGGGCTGGAGGGCTCAATCTACTGCTGGACAGCCTATCGGGAGTATTGCCATCCTTTACTCGCTCGGCTGGCGGATCGGCGAGCGCAGCACAAAATTTTGCATCCAGAGGGAACGCTGTTGTCCATTCTTTCAATGAATTTATCACTTTGTCCTTTTTTACGACGCAGATTTTGGTTTTTCTGAAATAACCGCAAATTATTTGTCAAACAAACGACCTAAAACGACCGCATTTTACATCCTTTTCCGATCTGTATACCCCGCAAGGAGTAAAAGCGTGATATTTCTAAATATGTTTGTAATTTGTATCAATTGAGCAATTTCGGTGGAGCTTTGCAATTACGGCGGTCTCCAAGCAGCCATAAAAGCCTCCAAAATGTGCCCACCGAAATTGCAAACAATTCATTTATTTAAAAAATATACAAAAGTATCAAGGTTATTGCAGTTAGCCACTTGTATCTTAAAAATGTACCTATGGGCTATTTAGAATGCATAACTGTAATATTTTTAAATCTTGAGGAAACATTTTAATCCCGAGCACCGAAATTGCAAAATTTTGTTCCGAGTAAACTGAAATAGTGTAATAACATTTTTGGCGTAGGTAGTGCACAACCGTTCACACTGCGCGTGAGTGCTCGATTGATCCTAGCGGGGAAGGGGTTTTAGGTCTGGATATACTCATTAGTGTGAGCAAAAAAAATCGAAACAAAATTGCCACCGATATTGCTATTTTTGCTGGGACAAATCTAGTTTTGACATAGTTCATAAGGGTCGTTCTTCAGGAGGTCAATAATTGTGGTCACAGGGTTGTAAATCCAAAATTATAAAAGTTTGAACAAAACGATCAATTGGAGATGATTTTTCATTTCAATACCTATCTGGAAACTATCAGAAAGACATGTTTTAAGGTCATTTAGTATTTCAAAACTGAATCTGAAAGTTGAAAACGGGAGGATTTTGGGTGTTCTCCGCGTGTCACACCGCGTACTTGGATTTTACAAATCATGATTTTACTACTTTTCTACTGTTTTGTAGGTATAAACTATATATCAAAATAACCACCTTGAATTGGTGTATTGGTTAAAATACAAAAAATATTTGATTTTCATTTAATTTATAAAATAGGCCTCAAAATGTCTCAGTCACACGTTTTCGCGCGCTTTGCCTGAGCGTGATAAAACCTGTCGTAAATTGCACGATTATGAACGATAACCAGCGAAGTTTTTGCACCGCAAACCGCAAGTTGCGCTGCGGCAGTCAACCAGTGCGAACGGGCGATTCGTTGCTGGAAGACAAAAATATTCGGGTAAGTACGAGTCGTCACACATTTCTGTAAGCCGTGCATGTAATTGGCGTGGATCAAAATTCATCCTGAATCGAATAATCCAGAGATATATTCACAGGGTTCATTCATGATATTGTCGACTTTATGAAGCAATAATTTAAATAAGACTTGTTGAATAGGTTAGCAAGTAATTCTAAAAAAAGTGTTTTTTTAGTAATCGGCGTGGCGTAATCGGCGTGGTAAAATAGCCACGCCGCTTAAAATTTGTCCCACGCCGATTACACTGAACTTATTTTAGTTAAGAAAAGATTGAATATATCAATATATTTTTGTAAATAAATATAAATTATACTCGTATTCGTCTTCTGAGATAAGCATAGATAAATGAAGGTATTTGTAGTATCGTCTACGTACGACCACTTCTGCACGCTATTTGAGGGTAGTAGAAAAAGAAAACAAACCCCCAGCTGTCAGTCGGGCGCTCGCCCCACTCCCCGCTACCAGTTCTCATTCGTGCTTTCGTGCTCAGCCGCTTCGCACGTACCGCAATTTTTGTTCGAGTTCCCTCCGCGTGTGATTTTTGTAGTGTCTTATTCATTATATCTTTAATATAATGCCGAAAAAAGACAATAGGAAACGTAAAAGTGATTCTGAAGTGACTGGTGAATTAAAAATGAAATTGAGGAAGTTGGAACACAATATGTCACACGCGCGTTCGAGCCCACGCCGGCGCCGTCGTATTCGAGTGATATCGAGTTCATCGGAATCATCACCTTCGCCGACAACATCACCGCAACGTCGCAGAAGTCGGACGGCTGACCGCCGGCCGCCGGAGCGTGACCAGAGCCGGGCGCGCAGCCGCAGTCACTTGCGCACCCGCAGCCGCACGCCCAGGCGGCGCCGCAACCAGTCAAGATCTCGTTTGCCGCCAAAAACAACGCCGCCGCCTGGTACACGCGCTAATGCTGTTTTACTAGCAACTAAGGAAACAATACAAGGTAAAGATATTTTCTGTACCTAGGGTAACCTAGGTACCTAAAAAAGGTAGTGCGTTTTATTTCGCGCATATAATTTTTATCGAAAATATTTTATAGTGTATATTGCTTACAACAAAATATTCGATAACCTGTATAATTGAAGCGTGTTTACGCACGCAATTCTAGTAGGTATGTGAAGCTCTAGGTATATTTATGCAAAAGACAAAACTAGGATCGTAAGCCTACTTATCATAGGTAACTACCTAAGCGGTGAAAGTGCGTGTTCGCGCATAATACCTACGAGGACCAACTAGTAATACTAGTTGTCTTTTAAATTTTTGATAATGCGTGTTCGCGCATGACGTAAGAATTACCAGTTTAATAAGCTGTGTTGTTTACGTCTTTTCAGTTGTTCAACCGGACATACAATCTGATTCAGAAACTGAAGAATCTGTATCGAGACAGCAACAAGTGATTGTTGCACAGGCGCAGGTCCACGCGCCTCCGCCGGCGGAACCTCACGCTGTGGTCACGCCGATGCAAGCCCGTACGTCATCGACTTCGAGAACCAGCGCCATTGTGTCACGTCCCCAACTATCTCGCGCTGTACCTCCAGCGCCGGGACCTGATATTCACCCTGATGAGGTAACACAATCCATGCAACAAGTTAATGACGCATCTGCAGAGCTCCCCTGTAATGGCTGCCCGGCGGAACAAGAACTAAATAGTGAAATTTTAGAAATCCTTGGTGACGACCCATCAAAATCTAAGATTTTTGGAAAAGATATTCAAAAAGATCTCGCCGTCAGATTTGAGCATATTGCAACAAATGGTCTTAAGACAGTAAGTAAGTACAAAAGAGCTTCGCAAAGAACTTACGGAGAAATATCCGGTTCCCGCGAACTGCAAACTTATTGATGCTCCTCAAGTCAATCCCGAGGCTAAAACCGCTATATCAGAAACAGCTAGTGAGCGCCTTGGTGGAATGGAACAGAAGCAAAAGCAACTAGCTAGTGCAATTTCCTGCTTGGATGAAGCTATAACTTTGCTAATATCGCAAGACAAAACAGATCCTAATCTTCTGAAGTTGCTGATGGACGCGGCCCGTATGATTTGTGACACGCAACACAGTGATTCAATGACAAGAAGATATTTCATTTTAGGCTCACTGAAAAAAGATCTGAAAGACCAACTATTACAAACAAAGATCGACACCTTTTTGTTTGGGACCAACCTTGCGGAGACACTTAAGTCTGCTAAAGCTATCAATAAGTCTGGAACGGAATTAAAACAAACTTATGCGTCTTTTAAGCCTACAACTTGGAAGGCTGACAACAAAAACACTTACAAGAAAAATAATTTAAACACGAAGACTGCTCCCTCGAGCCACAGGTCGACAGGGAGTGCGAGACCTCGCGCACCTGCTCCTAAGAATCAGCCCGTCAGCTCATCGAGGAGCTCTCGGCAGACAACGAAGCAAACGCGCTACCATCGCTAGGCGAGGTGCAGTACACAGGTAGATTACCAGGTTTTTACAATAAATGGTCTCGAATTACCAGTGACAACACAATTTTAAGTTGGATAGAAGGTTATAAAAT
The DNA here is from genome assembly GCA_027580185.1 of Tuta absoluta. Classification (NCBI taxonomy): domain Eukaryota; kingdom Metazoa; phylum Arthropoda; class Insecta; order Lepidoptera; family Gelechiidae; genus Tuta; species Tuta absoluta. The sequence continues at coordinate 139,844 of JAQAHW010000099.1, read as the reverse complement.
TCCTATTAATACACCTGCAACACAGAGTAACCCTCCACAAAACAAATGTCATTCTAATACGGAAAGGAAACATTTTAATGAATGTATTCTTAATCTTTTATCTACTGGAGCTATTTCAGAATGTCAACCAGTACAAAATCAATTTTTGTCAAGCATTTTTCTCATACCTAAACCAAACGGTAAACAAAGATTTATTTTAAATTTAAAACAATTAAATAAATATATTCACACAGTACATTTCAAATTAGAAGATTTTAGAACAGCAGATAAATTAATAAGTAAAAAATGTTACATGACAACTATTGATTTAAAAGATGCGTATTTTTCTGTAAAAATTCATGAAGATTCTAAAAAATACTTACGTTTTCGTTGGGAAGGCAAGATTTACGAATTTAACGTGTTACCATTCGGGTTAAATACAGCACCATATGTTTTTACAAAAATCATGAAACCTGTACTTAAATTACTTAGATTAGCAGGTTTTCTTTCGGCGGGTTATCTCGATGATATATTTTTAATAGGAAGATCTAAAAAAGATTGCTTCAACAATATATTTTACACCAAACAATTGTTGTTGTCATTAGGTTTCATCATCAACGAAGATAAAAGTAATATGAAGCCTAGTAGATATTGTAAATTTTTGGGATTCGTTATTGATTCGGAACAATTTTTAATAAGATTGCCGAATAAAAAAAGAGAAAAAATTAGGAACGAGCTCACTAAATTTTCTAAATTAAAAAGTTGCAAAGTTAGAGTTTGCAAGACTGACTGGACTTCTTACGTCAGCTTGTCCTGCTATTGAGTATGGCTGGCTTTATACAAAGAATTTTGAGAGGTGTAAATTTTTAAATCTTAGACCTGAAGATAATTATGAAAAGTACATGAACATTCCATCTTCGTTGTCTTCAGATTTTGAGTGGTGGTCTAAATCTATAAAAACTTCAGTTAATAAAATTAAATTCGAATCCTATGATTTAGAAATTTACACCGATGCCTCAAATAGTGGGTGGGGGTGTGCGTGTGGTAAGGAAACTGCTAGTGGTCAGTGGAGTGATGAAGACAACTCTTTACATATTAACCATCTTGAGATCCTTGCGGCTTACTTTGGCCTCAAAATATTTGCGAAAGATCGTTATGATTGTCAAATTCTTTTAAGAGTGGATAACACCACAGCAATCTCTTACATAAACCGCATGGACGGTATACAGTTTCCTCACCTCACGCAGGCCTCTAGAGATTTATGGCAATGGTGTGAGACAAGAAAGATATTCGTGTTCGCTGCGTATATACGTTCAAGTGATAACTGTGTAGCTGATGCCGAATCTCGAAAAGTTCACCCGGATATAGAGTGGGAGTTGTCATCTACAGCTTTTAATAAAATAACACATGTTTTTGGTCATCCAGATATTGATATATTTGCCTCGCGTATAAACAAAAAATGTGAAAAGTACATATCTTGGCAAAGGGACCCCGATGCATATGCCATAAATGCGTTTACTGTTTGTTGGTCTACATTTTTATTTTTATGGATTTCCCTCATTTTCTATTATTCTTAAAACGTTAAGAAAAATCATTCAAGACCAAGCAAGAGGAATTCTTGTTGTTCCTCTGTGGCCTACGCAGCCATGATACCCTTTGTTTAATAGTTTGCTAGTTTGTGATCCTGTAGTATTTGAGCCATCTGACAATCTCATTCTCTCCCTTTCCAGCAAGCGCAACGTTCACCAGCAATGTACCCTGGTTGCAGGGCTGCTCTGTGGGAGACGTTATTAAAGAAAGACATTCCATTCTCGGCTATTCATATCATGATAGCTTCACTATCAAATAACTCCCTAAAGCAGTATGATACTTGTTTAAAAAAGTGGTTTAATTATTGCAAAGTCCATGATATTAATTTTTATGAAGCATCTACTAATTCTGTCGTAGGTTTTTTATCACAACTTTATGAAGAAGGTGCTCAGTATGGTACGCTTAACAGCTGTAGGTCTGCATTATCCCTCATTTTAGGTAGTCATATAGGAAAAGATGATGATGATTTTAGGTAGTCATATAGGATTTATTCATATTTTTAAACTTATATTCCACCAGATGTAAAGGACCTTTCCCATTACATCTCGAGCATACAGACAGTAATTTCCAACCTAAAAGAACAATATTCAGACTCAAATTTGTTGATAATTGGAGATTTTAATCTATCTTGTATAACGTGGGATAGTGACTTGAAATTCTATTTAAATCATTCGGGTAGTAGTGAAATACAGAACACAGCTATTAACTTTTTAGAATCTTTAACATATTTAGGCTTAGTACAATATAGTACCATATTAAACAGTAAAAATAAAACGCTAGATCTTTGCTTTAGTAATAATAATATAAGCGGCATACAAAGTCAGGCACCGTTATCTCGCATTGATAGTCTGCACCCTCCTTTAGTTATAGAAGTTACGGATATGTTTATAAAACCGTTAAAAGAAAAATTTGAGTCTCGTTTTAACTTTTATAAAGCTGATTTTAACAGTTTGAATACCTTTTTTAATAAAATAGACTGGAGAAAGATTTTAATGGATGGTACAATTGACGATGCTTTAATGCTATTTTATTTAAAATTACAAACTGGTTTTGAACTATATGTACCTCGAATCTTTAACAATAGAAACAGTAATCTACATCCCGTATCGTACAGTCGATCATTGGTAAAGATTATTAATGAATGTTTTAAGTTACATAAAAAGTGGAAGTTGTACGGCAATCCTCGGGACTATGACGAGTTTTCACTATTAAGAAGTAGGAGACACTTAGTGCAAAAACAATGTTTTGACAAGTTTACTGCACACTGCGAGAAATAAATAAGATCTACACCAAAAGCTTTTTGGAAATATGTAAAATCCAAAAGAGGCTCCTCATCCTATCCGCAACAGTTTATCTATCAGAATGAAACATTTTCAGAAGGAGGTGCCATTAGCAACACTTTTAATTCTTTCTTTCAAAGCGTCTTCGTTTCACCATCATCTAGCACTTCTTATGCGAACTCTTCAAACCTTCACACCACAGAGCAATCTCACACCATATCTAAAATCACGGTCAATCAGGACCAGATATTGAAACTTCTTAAGTCACTTGATCGCACCAAGGGAGCAGGAAGTGATGGTGTTCCTCCTGTACTTCTATCAGGTTGTGCTGAGTCTCTGGCTCTTCCAATTACTCTTATTTTTGAACGTTCGTTTGTAGACTGTACCGTACCATCTATATGGAAAACTGCTAACATTATACCTATACACAAAAAGGGCTCTAAATCGCAAGTAACTAACTACCGTGGCATTTCTATACTTTGCACATTAAGTAAGCTTTTGGAGAAAGTTGTACTGAACGAAATATACCCTGTTTTAGCATCTAGTATTCCAAACACACAGCAAGGTTTCATGAAGCGTCGTTCTGCTACATCCAACTTGGCATGCTTTTCTAATTTTGTCTTGTGTAACATGGAGGGTGGGGGTCAGGTGGACGTGATCTACACCGATTTCGAAAAAGCCTTCGATCGGGTGGATCACGACATTCTACTTTCCAAACTACATACTTTGGGTATACACGGAGACCTATTACGCTGGGTAAAATCATATCTTTGTAACAGATCGCAGGCTGTAGTTATAGGTGGATTTAAATCTGATCTTGTCTCAGTACCTTCTGGAGTACAGACGGTGACAGCAGTTACCTGACCCCCAATGATTTAAAACAAACATTCGAATATGTCCTCTATTCTCAGTAGTTCAATTTGGCAGTTTCATTCTGTTTGACAAAGAAATACTTAAAACAGACTTGTTGAAAAATAAAACAGCATTTTACTTGATATTGATTTACGCCGAGATTTGAACTCGACTCTTTGAGTGTCTTGAGCGCTCAACAGGCCGCTAGGCCAACTGATCCGACATACAAGGTAGTGAATTTTAGCATAGTGTTCTTCCACGCCTAATTTTGCGTCGTTATTCAAGTTACGTTTTATTGTGGGTATATGTAGATCTTTTAATGAGTTAAGACTTCTATAGCTACTACACCAGACTGAATACCGTGCACGGTCCTACATACATTGCTGGTAATTATATGGGTGTCATGTCATTACAATAAACTAAGACCATACTAAGACAACCAGCCAGCAATGTATGCCGGACCGTCATTCATCCAGTTTAGCCTTGTTTAGTGTCATAATAGCTAAAAAACTACAATTATCGATCAATCTACGTTTTGGCAGTGACTACTTGCGCTATAATTCTTCAGTAATTGTTCACATTCTAGTGTGTATTTATTGGTTTAACTAGTGAATCATGTCGCGGTTGACCGATTACCAAAAATATAAGATTATATTTTTGTATGAAGAGAATACTCCTATCAAAAAGATTGCTCGTGAGCTCAATATAGCGGTAAGTAGTTTCTTTAAAAACCGTTATTTATTATATTCTTGGTTGGGTATTGTGACTTACCTTTAACTATTATTTAAAGTAGGTAAAGTGAATAATTAAATTATTTATATGTCCATCCTTTTTACAGAGAAATACTGTAAAGCTTTGGATCCGCAGATACGGTGAAACAGGGAGTGTGCAGCAAAACCGGCCTGGACCAAAACCCCTAATGTTTACTGATCAATCGGAGCGGCATCGAGCTATTGTTGCACAGCATCAGGAGCACCCATTTGCTACTACACGATCCACTGCAGTAAGCCACGGCGTTTCTGTGCAAACAATTAGACATCATTTGCACGCCGCTGGATTTAAAACATATAAACCAGCCCGAAAGATTAAGTTATCACCTGCACACCGCCAAGCAAGAGTAAGGTTTGCGCAAACCTATCAGAATTTTGATTGGATAAATAATGTCGTGATTTTCACAGACGAGAAGGTATTTAAATCAGATAAAGATGGAAAACAAATCTTATGGCGAAAGAAAGGTCAAAGATATGAAGAATCTTGCATGCTACCTTGTAGAACGAGTGGGAGAATTTCTTTAGGCTATTGGGGCTGGATGTCGTCCATGGGACCTGGTGAGCTGATAGAGGTGGGTGCTCACTTTAATAGCCGTGACTATAGAGAAATACTCAGGGATGTTATGCTGCCATCAGTGCGTATCGCCTACCCAACTCAAGAAATATATTTTGTCCAAGATAACTGCTCTATCCATCGTGCACACATTGTTCGTCAATGGCTAGAGGAGCAGGATGGCGTTCATGTTATAGATTGGCCATCCAAAAGTCCCGACCTCAACCCCATAGAGAATTTATGGGGTTTGATGACCCTTAACTGGAACCCTTCTGAAGTGCGAAATAAAGAAAATTTGGCTGCAGTCGTGACATCGACCTGGGATTTCATGAGAGGACGTGATCACTGTTGGAACATGGTTAATGGTATGCCTGGTCGTCTGCAGCAAATCGTCGATAAATCAGGTGGAGCACTATGTTATTAGGTATATGTCTGTGGTAGTTTACGAGTTTTACCCGACTACCTCAAAAGGAGGGTTATGTTTTTTAAATATTGTAATGTAAATAAATACCTACTTAATCTATTAAACTTGTTTAACATAATGTTAGCAGTGATGTTATTGTTGTATAATTAAATATGACATGTTAATTCACTGCATATTATTAATTGCAAACAAGGTTTACAATTAACACTACATTATTACAATACATAATATCAATATAATTATCATTAAAATAAGTCAACTACTTACAACGCACCCATAAGATATTGATAATCAAAGTATTTCTATTAGAAATATGAAGTAAGTAGGTATTTTTTAACTTTAACTAACTATCTGCTTATTTTGGTAATAAACTCTTTTTTAGAAGATCTTTTGATGGTTTTCCTTATGTGTTTGCCCCTAACAATGTGCGGGAAACGGAAAAGAAAGGGCATGGCAAATGAGGGCGCTTCTGTCCCTCAGTATGAGAAATGTCAAAAATCTATGATAAAATGATTAGTTAACTTTTTTCCCACGGCCAATCTTAAATTGAGACTTAAATACCTTGATCACCTCACAAACACTTACTTAATTTAAAAATAAAATACAAAACAAAACAAAACCGTGATGTGTATCGAACCAAGTTGTCAGTTAGTTAATATCCGCTCTACTAGCTGTCCACTTTGGCCACTACACCACATCTACATGTGCAAAACCAGTGAATTTAAGGATACTTGATAGACAGCTATTTGAAAGCAAATAGGCTTAGCTGATAACACCCCTATGTTCACAACATAAAAGTGTGTTTCAATTAGCAAGCATTACTCGCGTCTTAGTGGCGCCCTCTTCTGTTTATTTCTTAATTGAAACCACACTTATACGCTTATACCCGCAATTCAATATATTCTTTGTTACAATAACAATAAGGACGAAATTACCTAAGAATCTACCAACTTTGTTAGAGGGGTCAGGTAACTCCTACAACCGTCTGTACCTCAAGGTTCACACCTGGGTCCTCTATTTTACAGTGTTTATATTTATGATCTTTACAAATATCTTAAATCCGCTAAACAATTGGCATACGCTGATGACATGAAAATCTACATGAGCATCGAAACCAACGCAGACTGTGATCTGCTGCAAAGGGACCTGGATAATTTGTTCGCCTATTACACCCGAAACCGTATTTCTGTGAATATAAGCAAGTGTCAATCTATATCATTCACAAGAAAAAAAACACCATTTAACTACAATTATAATTTTGATGGAGTAGCAATTGAAAAAGTCTCCGGAATACGGGACTTAGGAGTTCAATTTAATCGCAAGATGCTCCTTAATGAGCATGTTGAGTACATTGTTAATAAAGCGTATCGTAGCCTCGGTTTTGTTTTGAGAGTCTGTAAACCTTTTAGAAGTACGTTGAGTTTGAAAATAGTATATTATGCATACGTCAGGAGTGTTCTAGAGTATGCTAGTAGTATTTGGTCCCCCTGTTATAAGATATATAAAGATCGGATTGAACGCATCCAAAAAATATTTATCAGACACATAAACTATTTGAAAGGACAAAATTTTAACAATTATTTAGAAAATTGTCGCCAAAACCATCTGCTTACGCTTGTTGAACGTAGAACGGTTGCGGATATGAATTTACTTTTCAAGATAGTACGTAACCAGCTGGATTGTCCCGACCTCTTAAGTAGTCTAGGATTTCGTGCACCTTCACGTCGTACCAGATCAACTCGACTGTTCTACGTTCCTCTTCACGCGACCAATTATGGTCAAAATGCAGTACTCACTCGATTGCCTAAAATGTATGATAACCTCTTTAATACTGTTGACATATTTTTGGAGACCAAAAACTCCTTCAAGAATAAAATAACTTCTGTCATACTCGAGTCGGAGTCTGATATGGCCTAAAGGGGCTTAAGTAGGTACCTGTATTTTTTTTTTAATACCTTTATTTGAGTAGCTATACATTATTGTGTTTTGTGCAACCTGATTGCTTGACTGTAGTAGGGAATTGGGTATTTTGCTAAATCAATCATACTTACTGTAATTCCTATTTTTTAATGTTTATACATATTATGTAAGTTACTGAATAATGTTGTTCTAGACAACAAGATAGAATAGTTAAAGTTAAATTTTTCTTAGTCTTGGTGTAAATTCTGCTGATTCTTAGTTTTAACAGCACTATATCCACTCGAACTATATTAAATGTAGAAACCTTTTATTGGCGTTACAAAATTATGTTTCTTAAGGACTTTATTTACAAATGTAAGCGGTTGGTTTCTCTAATAAAGATAAATAAATAAATAAATGACACCATAAATAAATTTTTTAAAGGTGTTTTTAGGCTTCGGCCTCCTTTGCCTAAATGCAGTGCTACTTGGGATACTTCTATTGTTTTAAACTATTTGGGACAGTTATATCCCAATGAAGGTTTATCTCTAGAGCTTATTTCCAAAAAACTAGTCACCTTATTAGCGTTATCCACAGCTCACAGAATGCAAACAATATCTAAAATTAATATTTTAAATATTCATTTCTCGTTGAACCAAGTATTGATTAATATTGTAGATATTATAAAAACATCTCGTATAGGGACCTCACAACCTGTTTTAGTTCTTTCTGTTTTCTCAGAGAAACCCCAGATTTGTCCAGTTTTAACATTAAAAACGTACATTAATAAGACTCAAACACTTAGAGATAACAATAACTCATTGTTTATTAGTTTAAGGCGACCTCACGCACCGGTTACTTCGCAAACATTATGTCGTTGGGTAAAACAAACTTTACTATCTAGTGGGGTAGATGTGTCGAAGTTTACAGCGCACAGCACTAGACATGCTTCCACTTCGATGGCACATAGTCTTGGAGTTGGTGTGGATATAATACGTAAAACAGCGGGTTGGACTGGTTCGTCAAATACTTTTGGAAAATTCTATAACAGAGTCATTCTGGATAGCGAAACTAATAACTCGTTTGCAACAAGTATCTTAAGAAATTGTTAAAGACACAGTATTACGTATATTTATTAATTATCTAATTGTACTAATGTTATTTATAAAACATACCCAATGTAAATGTTAAGTAATATCAAATAATAAGTATAATGATTAATGATGATTAATCATCGTAGAACTCAAATAAATATGAGTTACTGTGATTGAGAAAATTGTTTTATTTCACGACAAATCTCTCAATATCTACAAATACCTTCATTTATCTATGCTTATCTCAGAAGACGAATACGAGTATAATTAGTGATTAAACGAACTTACCTGTAAGTGAAGTTCGATCATAATTATACGAAGTTATTCGTCCGAAGAGATAAGCATCCCTCCCTCCCACAGGGTACCCAGAAGTCGTGAAATAACAATTATAAGCTTTACACTAAATGAGAACTGGTAGCGGGGAGTGGGGCGAGCGCCCGACTGACAGCTGAGGGTTTGTTTTCTTTTTCTACTACCCTCAAATAGCGTGCAGAAGTGGTCGTACGTAGACGATACTACAAATACCTTCATTTATCTATGCTTATCTCTTCGGACGAATAACTTCGTATAATTATGATCGAACTTCACTTACAGGTAAGTTCGTTTAATCACTAATAATATGTTATTAATATACATAGTGGTAATCATTACATAAATATAATTAAATTACATATATATTAAGTTTTTTAGTTATATATTGTTCCATAGTTTAATATGAACTGTTTCTGTCATTTAGACTTAGTCTTTAGACTTAGCGAGAAGATCCAGAGGTCCCAGATTCGATTCTTGGGGAGGATAATACAAAGTTTACATTCGCCAATTTATAAAATTATTCAGAATTTGGTTAAACCTGCGAGACAAACCACATTGTTGTCTGCAAAAAGCTGGTTTCTTGCTTCTGAAGGTCTGTCAGTCTCGGTTGCTGTCTACGATACTATTAACTAGTTATTTAAGGTTTAGCTATTCAGAGTTCTGATCAAATTAGATTTAACTTTATGTAATCGTTATCTTAATTAACACAACTGATCGAACACTAATATGATAGATTTTGATTGTTATAATTTTTGATTTTTAAAGTTACTAAGTCAATAAAGTTTTGATTCGAGCCCTTGGCTGAGTGAGCTGTTGATTTTTGAAGCACATTTTAATTATGATAATTTTGTAATTTCCTTTTGTCAACAAGGTTCTTCTAATTAATATACCTGATCAAACAAATACCACTGGTTTTTTTTACTTTCCCCTTACTTGTAAAGACTGGTGTTCGCGGTTAGGTATTCATTTAATATAGGTATAATTATATGATTTGGTAATGAAAAAAAAAATATTTGGGGTGAATTATTAGGTCAGAAAGCTCAATAATTCCTATCAATAATAGATGCAAAAGTATTCATTAGTCAAAATGCATAAAAAAAATCAGATAAAATTAACTATGTAATAAGCGTGGCTCGTTTTGTAATCGGCGTGGCACATGAAATTTCAAAATTAAATTTCTCAAAAAGTAAATGTGCTAGCATGGAGCACCAAACGGTTTAAAAATAAGGAAAGTACACAAAATCATATTTTTATGTTATATTATTAAAATTGTCGAAATTAAAATTTGCCACGCCGATTACGCGGAGAATCGAATTTTTAAGAATGACCCATAAATTTTTCGTCTAAAAATTCAATTTTTAATAATTTTGCGTAGAGTCACTAATCCTTAACACATTCAAAATAATTTTCCTAAATATGTTGGACATAGTTTTCCTGAGAGATGAATATGTTGTGAAAAAAGGATTGGGGACAAGCCACCGAACATTGAAATTCGACACTTACTATTTTTTCTAAGAACATAATAACTGTCCAAACATTATTTATATGGCTTCATATCAAAACAAGTGTCTTATATTTTGAAAAAAATATCATTGTCATATCTGCAAAGCGTCAACTCGTTTTCAGCGAGGACATGAAAAATTTCCGCTTGAGAAATCCACTCATAAGTAAATTTAATCGCAGACTGTTCACTGCAGGGTTTAGATTTTTTAGATCAGTGCGAAGTTTATTTATGAGCATTCATACACGAGACGCGGACCGCGCGTTTGGTAAATTTGACACACACAGATATACTTTCGCACGCACACTTACGTCTACGTTAGAGCGCGTTTGCTCCGTACCGCTTGAACCTAATTGATACTTGTGCTAGCTTTTGGTCAGTATGGAATATGTTATTTTAAAATTTTGCAGTCTATAGTAATGAATGAGTGATTTATTAGATTATTAAGTATCAGGATATACTAAAAAAAAAAATTGATATCAAATAGAATAGAATAGAAACTGTTTATTTCAGTGCTACAATGAAAGGTAATACAATGCTTACATACTAGGTTAGGTACATTGAAAAGGGTAACCACTCAGCATAATGCTTAAGCACTTATTTAAAGCACTTCAGCGCTGGTCTTCCGTGGTTCCCATAATAGTTTAATATCTATCATTTCTTAATGGCTTTGCGGGGATCGACGATTTCCGAAAAAAAACGTTTGACGTAAAAACTAACTAATCGTTGTTCAATTTCACTCCAAAATGTATCCTCTCTAGTTATTTTTTCAGTCTTCATTTTTACATCTTTGCCTGTACATACAGCGAATAGTGCAATCATTTTTTTTAGTGATGTGCAGCTGTCCCTGTATTTGATAAAACCAGTCATGGCATCTATTTACAGATCCATCCGCCTTCCAAAATTTGATTTTCTTCTGGTTGATAGCCTTATCCACATCTTATCCAAATGCCGAACTAGGGCATTTAATTTCAACGACGCCGTCATCATCAATAAGTCCATCTGGTGAAGCACCTGTCATAAAGAAAATTATAAAAAATATTATTATTACAGACATACACGCCTTTATCCCTTGCGGGGTAGACAGAGCGTGAACGGCCGTAAAATACGATCGTTATTGCCACGTCTGACAAATATTTGAAGGCCGTTTTGGAACAACTATGTATTACTACTATAGTGACGGGTTGTCAACCTGTCACTATAGTTGTAAAACACATGAAACCCTCGTTTCCTTTAGTCGCCGGGACCTCGGGGCAGAAAGCAGATACATTAGCCACTGCACCATACCGGTCGTCAAATGCTCGCAATGTCCTAACCAGACTAGGGAAAATACACAAGGTGATAAATTAACAAATATCAACTTTTATCCACCACCAGGAATTGAAACCGGGACCTCGGCGCAGAAAGCAGATATACTAGCCACTATGCCAAAAAGTTCGTCGTCGTCCAACTAAAATGGAAAGTAAAAATATCAAACTTACAAGAGTATCCTTATTGACATCCTGGCTTTGAGTTTGAACTTTATTTTTCTGCCTAAAACAACAATAAGATATTATTTGAAGTAAAAAAAATATCTCATTATAAAACAATATGAAATTTAAAAAAATATCACTTACCTTTTACATTCCCTCGCTTTGGCTATATTATCGGTATTTTTTCTCTTTTTATTACCCACATAGGGGCGGTTTTTGCTACCCATACCTTAAAAAAATTTATATGAAAACATTACATGCGTGCCGTGTGATGCCGGCTTAGAATAGCAACACCCCATTTCTTGCCCGTGGGAGTCGTAAGAGGTGAGTTAGGGACTCGAGGGTGTGTATTGCAATTTTAGGCGATGGGCTGACAACCTGTCACTATGGCGATACACAATTTTCCGAATGACCCTCAAATGTGTCAGACTTGGCGTAAATGTCAGTTTTGTGCAGCGGTTTATGCTCTGCCTACCCCGCTAGGGATCATAGGCGTGATATGTGTATGTATGTGTGTATTACATAAGAGAATCCTATTTTGTTTAATCTTCTATAATGTTGTTATAACTCTATCATTTATACTCACCAAAGATTTTTATTTATGGTACAGAAATAAAAACTTAAAAGTACCAAAATGATTCAGTCGCGCTAAAAACTTTGAATATTTTACGCGGCACATGGACCTGATTTGGGTGACGGAAGCGACACACGTCCTACCTCGAAAAGGCCTCGGCCGGTACTGAGCGCTGGGGTGCTCGCGAGTCGATTATATAGCTGTTATAAAATAATTTGTAATAAAATAAAAATACAACTTGAAAAATATATTTATACGTAATATTAAAGAACATGAATGACTTTACATATGTAGTCTAAGAAAAAACTAAATATCCCAGATTTGATTAAAAATAAACGCGATTAAAATCACGCTAAAATGATCAAAAATGGCTCTTTTGATTGTTCTTTTCTTGAATGAAAATGAATATAATCCGTAATTTTTTTCAACAAAATACCTTAAAAATTTAATAGATTTTTGTAAAATAATGTTTTTATAAGTTTCGCGTCAGTAATTTTCCTAATATCTTGCATCTGCGTAGACCGTCGACTGCTAGTTTAAAAAAATAGCCTGTAAAAAAACAGTTGTATAGTGAAAAATGTTTTCATATTTTATTTTTTGTGTTACAATATCTTTAGATAGTGAATCTTAAAATAAGATGACGTTAATAACTTTCCCAGAAACGGAACATATATCTTTTTTTCGGCAATCGAAAATCATACATTTTGACTCCAGCGTGATTCTGGTGCATAAACGCTCTTATGACTGATTTTTGAAAACTTTTGAATCCTGCACCTTATTTGATTTTAGCTTTCATAAGTTTGCTCACTAACCAGGATGCTAGTATTTTTACCATTTCCAGCATTTTTTGAACGAATTTTTCTCTGTGCTATGTCTAAAAGCTTTAAATCCGCTTTGTGACAATTAGCTAAATCTGTGTTATTTGCGTAAGCTATGACTTTATGTTTACAAGCTTCGTCTAATTCGTTAATGTCCTTGTCTCCTCTCAATAAACGTTTTCGTAATTTTGTCCTAAGACCACAATAATTGTATCCAGGTAAATGCATTTCCAAGGGTAATTTATTTATGTTGTAGTTAAAGTCCTTCTCCTTCCATTGCCGCACGTAATTTAATTTTGAATATTATACCACTACCTTTATATTTATCCAGCTATTTTCACTTGCAGGTAGTCCCAACCACTTGACAAAAATCTTTTCTTTTTTTCTAGCATTTTTTCAACAAGGTATATATTAGGGTACTTAGTTTTTGAAACTTTCGCTCATAAAAAGAACCCAGTATAGGTTGTTCGTGTAGATTCTCTAAACGATATGTAACAAGGTAAGTATAATTAATGTTTTTAATCTTAAATAATTCCGTTGACCAATTTGGAGTATAGCCCTTTTCAAAGTAAGTTTTATACTTACTGATTCTTACGTAGGTAAATTAAACTTTTATTTTAGAAGCTTTACGCTATGCATGTTTTAAGCTATTAAGATATGTAAGTTTAAACTTTGTAATGCGATGGATATTATTATGTATAGTAGCTGAAGTACTTATACAACTTGTTTTTCAAAGTTCTTTTTAACCTTTTTACGATGGAAGGCTATATATAGAATACGTAGAGTAATGATTTATGTTAAATGGATCAGTAACTTGCTTAAATTTTTTGTTGTAAAATTCAGTTCCTTTATCAGTTTTTAAGTTATGTGGATGTCTTTGAGATTGTATTATAACATTTGTAAATGCAAGAGCAACGTCAAATTTAGTTTTTGTGTTTATTGGAACAGTACCAGCAAATTTTGAAAAATAAAATTAATTACTACTAATACAAATCTATTGCGCCGTGTGATGCCGGCTTAGAATAGCATCACCCTATTTCTTACCCATGGGTGTCGTAAGAGCCGACTAAGGGACTCGAGGGATGTGTATTGCAATTTTAGGCGATGGGCTGACAACCTGTCACTATAGTGATACACAGTTATCTAATTGACCCTCAAACTTTTGTCAGATGTGGTGTTAATATCCGTTTTACGGCCGTTAACGCTCTGCCTACCCCGTAAGGGATATAGGCGTGATTTATGTATGTATGTATGTATGTATGTACAAATCTATAACCACGAACGAAATACATAGAGGACATGGCGCAAGTCATTCAATACATGAGAGGGGTTGTCTCCATTGGGAGGGGTGAAGGGGTGGGAAATTTACTCTTAACCGCATAGCAAAATATTCTTTATTACAGTACCATTATAATTTATTATTCTCTTCATGCTCCTGTAGGCCCGCCATCTATCGGAAAACTAGAAAACTATTTTCTCCGCTAGGCGCATATAGTTCTTCTATATTCTGCCGCTGCTCACCAGATGTCTCGTCAAATTAAAAGCTATGCTACTCTATGATAGATGGCGGGGCAGTCATGGAACATTCTTGATGCAATAATTAAAATTTGTATACAAATTAGACTTACGAGTGAAAAGACACTTTTTTGGTCGTGTTTTCGTCAATTTTACTTTTGTTAGTCGAATTTTTCCATTGTAACACACTGCACTTCGTTTTAATAGTATATTTAGTTGTGATGTAGCCCTGTCTAGCTAACAGCGTGAAGCGCTAAGACTGCATTGACATTAATTAGCTCGGGGTGTGTGTGCGGAATAAAGTTGAAATAACACTCGGTAATACAAAACAACTCTATTTTATTGGGTTTGCATAGTCATCAAACACAGACTCTATTCTAATTGTACTAACTAGGATAACGTTTCTTGATATGTTCGGTGCTCTCCACTCTGAGACGCGGCTACCCGGGTGGGGATGACGGTGGACTTGACCTCCTGGCGACGGTGATTCCCTGGGGAGAGAGACCAAGTGAGAGAAAGCGTTATGGCGGCGGTGCGGTGCACGGGGGTAAATGTTTCGGGAGAGATGCGGTGTTGTGAGTGCGAGTAAGCGGGTGGAATATTTATCCCTCGGTGTGATCGTTCTAGATCACCTAGCAGGTCGGGATCCCGTGGGAGTGTCTAGCACTCAACGGGATGAACGGATGCACTCAGCAATACGGCCACTGCAGCGGCAGGGCTAGCGGGGTGCAAAATATGATGAATGGTGCGTGAAATTCGGGTTAGGCCAAGCGCTACAAACACAACATACGATAGGAGGTGTACCGCTACCTTACCAAGCGCAGGTACAGCCCTCGGTACCCGGGGGTGCCTACGAGAGGTGTATCGCTACCTTACAAGGCGCAGGTACAGGCCTCGATACCCGGGGGTGCCTACGAGATGTGTATCGCTACCTTACAAGGCGCAGATACGAGTCTCAGTATCCAGGGATACTTCGGGGTGCGTACCGCTACCTTACAAGGCGCAGATACGGATCCCGGCTTCCCGGTACGCTCGCTACCTTCCCCAGGCGCAGAGCTCGGAATCTACGGGGGAGCGGTCGTGCCGCGACCTGTCCACGGCGCAGGACACGAAGGCTCATGGACCTGGGATTCCCCGGCTGAAATCTCACTCGCAACCTGAGCAGGCGCAGAGTGAGATGGTCCAGCGGTGACGTCTACGACAGGGATCGATCGTGCGGGGTATTCGGCAGGGATAAGCCAGCAGTCAAACCACGGTGGGATAAGATAGCACGACTACGTTACGGTTCGTAGTTGCACTTAAGCGGGGTGGAGTTAAAATATGTATGGAGTACTTAACTTGTAATATTCCAGCGGTGGACGGAGGCCGGTGTTATTCACTGAGAGCGGGCGGTATGGAGGCACGGGTTGGCGTTCCCTATATACGGGCGGCGGCGCGGACTGGCCTTCGCTAGGAGCGGGCTTGGGTAGGGCGGTCTTCTCTAGGCGCGGTCGGTAGCACGGACTGTTGCTCTCCGTGTCGTGCAGCCGCTTAAATACTCGGTGCGGAGGGTGCGGGCGGTGTTGCGCTGACGCATGTATCATTCCGGGTCGCTCTCAAGCGCAGCTTCATTACATAGTATTTTACGGTTTGTATTCGTAAAATAATTTGACGTGATCGCTTGGTAGTGTCACGAGTTCTCTGACGCGAGCGATCTCCATGCGGCTTCTAGCAAAAGCTAGAAGCCGCATGAGACCACCTAGCTACAGGTCTGCTTGCCTTAGGGCAGGTCCTCTTTGTATTTTGTCCGTGTCTATAACCCTTATTATATTTTTGTATATTTCGTAAATTTATTAAATCTGCTTGCGATAAATCATCAATTCCTTTGAGAGTTACATATCTTCTATTGAAAGTTTTTCTCGCTGCCTTGTGAATCTCATTTACTATTGCTTGCTTACTTAGTTTTGGCGACTTTCATAACTTTGTCAATCTCCATTTTCGTAATAAATTCGTATATCAACTGATCTCTAAACCTTAAAAAAAATTATAGCAGTATTAATTAACTCTTCAACTTGTTTCTTGCTACAAAAATTTATTACAATTCTATCAACATAAAAATTATTGACTGTGTCATCGGGTTTAGTGGGATTTTTAATTCCTTTTAACCTTCATGATTATTATCAGAACAGTCAAATATATTTGATAATCGTAATATGTTTTCAGAACAGTTAAATATATTTGATAATCGTAACCTTTTATATACATGATCTCCAGATTTATCAACATTCATTGTATACAACCTTTATATTCCACATATAATACTAGAATGTTTTTTTTTCAAGAAAACGTTTTTATTCCTCGAGGAAACCACTTTCTTCAAGTACTTCGATAACAGATATTATTTCAGTGTCTAATCCACACTGGATACCGGCTTCTCGCGAAACAGTCAAAAGTTTAAGTCTTTCATCCAACTCGTTAAGATCATCCCAGTACATGAAATCTGTATTCTTTTAAAGTTTTTTCATCACTGACAACCCTTTTCCTTTTGATAAACTAGTTTTTGTACTGAAGAATCATTTTGCTACTTAAACAATTACTTTATTTCATATAAATATTTCATTCTTTTATTGCTTTTGATTATTTTATTTGGATAAAATCACGCCTAGGAACATTTGTATCTAAAAGCATTGTTTTTTTATTTATTAAATCTACTTTGTTATCAAAAACATTTCCGGTTTCCTTTTAAATCTTAATTGCCTTATGCCAGGAGTTATTCTATATTTACGTCCATATATACTTACAAAACCATTTTTGTCTATATTTACAGAGGCTGTACCTTAAGTTTTTCTCAATTGATTCTTACACCATAAGGTACATCAGCAAAATTTTCTGACGAAAAAGACCGAGAAAGAAGAGTAGGTGAATCTTTATCTTATGAATCATTCTTTGAGTCCAGAAAAGAATCAATTGATTTAAATGAATCATCAGTAGGAATCGTGTTCTCTAAATCATCACCAACCTCATCATCTTATTCAGATTGCTCCTCGTCTTTAGCTTCATCCTCTTATTCAGTTTTCAATTTATTCTCAGAAGAACTTTTTACTGGTTTAAACACTTTCTTGAGAGCACTCGCATTCTAAGTCTCAATATCACGCATTTTTGCAACTTTTTTCTTAATAGCTTCTGCAGCATCAACGATTTTTCTTTTCAAAGTCTGCTCCATTTTGGTGAATTTTATCAGGAGTTAAGCGTCATTAAGAGCATTTGGTAGAATGATGCATTTTATTTGAAACATAATTAATATAGCAAATTTTGATGGTGAAAGACAACAGTTTAATTAATCGAAGAAAATAAAGGTATCAAACTTTCTCTTATAGCAATCATTATTTTTGCACAGTCTTTATTTATGACTAAATAATTAAAGGGATCATTCCAAATTTCAGAACACATATTGCGAAAAGCTAACCAACTCATATCAGTGTTGACATGCTCGTCATAGACATGTCTCAAATTTATATCAGCTTGTTTGAAATGGACTAATAGGTTTGCATTATCTCTTACGAGTTGTTTGGCACTTTACTGTGGGTCTGATTTAAATAGAAACAATCAATGTTTGTATGTCTTCCCTTCGCAAAATAATCACGCATATTATTTTGAATTTCACATGAAACATCATCAAAAACTATAATAGAATTAGATGTAGCATTTTGTGGGCTCAAAACATTTTTGTTCTCGTAAAATTTTGCAAAAAAAATATCAGGTACATGCTGCAAAATATTTTCTAAAAACACATATCGACGGGGAAGTGCTGACTACTCCTAACTTACAAAAACCAAATTTTACAGGAGGCAAAAAAAATGATTTTTATTTTTTTTTCAGAATAAAAAAAGAAAAAGCGTGAAGGGCAATTTTATACTTAAATGGTCCCGTTTGGCAGGGAATAATCAAAATTTGCTTGGAATGAGTAATTAGCAAGATAATGTAAGATAGAAGGTATCATGAATCTAGTGTGGGTGAAAATTTAAAGATAGGAATAATTTCCACACTTCAAAAAAGTAACAAAGATCATTAAAAATTACTGTTTCTCCCTAAGTTTCAATCATATTCAGCGATAATACAACAAAGGAATATAAAAAACACAAAAAATGGACGAAATCGATCAAAATAGGCAATTTTTTTAAGATAAGAGTTATTTCCTTTCTATATCGCAATATCGGTTACGATAGAAGTTATTTTCAAAAAGAGACACTTTTAATAATTTTGATAAATCAATGTTTAATCATAATTTTAATTATCTTATTATAAGAAAGTACCCGTATGGTAGCAGGTAAGTATCTACTTTGGTATTTCTTATGAAATGAGTCATTAAACTCTAATAATAACCAATGACTGTTTGGACTTTCTATAAAAGAAGTATGCGTTATCTTTTTCTGTGTCTCCGTTTACAAACGTAAATTAACTTTTAAATGTAATAGCTAACTCTTAAGCGACTATTTTTATTGTAACAGATAAATAACTCCATAATGACGCTGACGATAACTGATGAATGAATCTTAAAACTCCCTATGAAGATATGTATCTTTTCAGTCCCTCTAATTACAAACATATAATAATTTTTAAATTTAACACATAACTCTATGACTCTTACAATAACTAATGAATGACTCTTAAAACTCTCCTTTAGATACAAATCTTTTCAGTCTCTCCAAATTACAAACGTTGAAAAAAAAACGTTAAATTACCTTGAAAAAATTTACAGTTAAAAAAATATACTATAGCTCTCACAATAACTAATGAATGACTCTTAAAACTCTCTTTAAGATACAAATATTTTCAATCTCTCCAAATTAAAAACGTAAATTAACTTACAAAAATTAACAGTAAAAAAATCCATTATAGCTCTCAAATTTTTCGTAATAAAAAAACATAACTAAGTTTTATTATTAAATTAGTATCTAATCTAATTCATGAGGCAGGCTGTCATGACTCTTACAATAACTAATGACTGACTCTTAAAAATCTCCTTTAGATACAAATCTTTTCAGTCTCTCCAAATTACAAACGAAAAAAAATTAAAAAAAATTAACAGTTAAAACAATACTATTTTAGCTCTCACAACAACTAATGAATAGACCTTATTCCAGGCGCGCCTTTATAATTACTAAATTTAATTCGTCGTTTCTAAAACCGTTTCCTATTCTGCGAGTAATGTCAAATTCAAATGACAGCATTGTCAAAATCAAAATATATTCCTGTCCAAAACTTCCCAAAAACATAGCTTTTGTGGAATAGCCACACTTCAAACCTCTAAGTTTAGGGATTTTCACAATAAAACAATTTAAAACGGATTTAAGTTGTGTTTATTTTGGAATCAGAGCAAAGTAATCAATTAGCATTTTTAGATATTCTTATAATTAAAAACACAAATGGCACAATCAGTCCTTCCGTTTATAGAAAGCCAACCCACACAGATAGGTACGGTCGGATTCATAAGTGGAGTCATAGTTAGACCACGTGACAGATTGCAATACGGGTTATTATCCTCTGAACTTACTTTACCAACTAACGCACACACGTAAGATTATAGACTGTAAGTAGAAAAGTCCACCTTAAGGCGTAGCATTAAAACTTAACAGATTACCACCTATAAGCGACATCTATGTAATCTTTGAAATAATTACTCGGTGATAGCCTATTCGCCACCACATTACCACAAAGTTAACATTACACTGGTTTGTCTAAAACATATATTATAATTATCCTTATTCGTTCACTTGTAGTATAGCAATAGATTACATATCTTTATTTCGGCCATTTGATCACAAGCAACCGTAGCTTAGCGGTAATAGTTCTTACCTTCTATTCAGAACGGAACCGGGTTCCCGTCCCGTCTCTGTATAGGAATAATGTTTTTTCAAATGTTTTTACCATATTTTCTCCAGTAATAATTATTTTAAATAATGTTTTTCTATATATTCATCTATCTATAAATGTTTATTGTAAATTATGTATCAAAACATTATATCTAAAAACATAAACCTATAATAATGTAATGAAACAAAAAGTAAGGTAAGAAATTATTTTATTAGTAGATATTACTTTATATTTAAATAACATAATGACATGAATGAGAACTTTTGGCACCCATAAGATAAGTAAAACTATATAAAATTATTGCTGTCATAATACGTAGTTAATAGTTTTGTTTGAATGGTAAAACACAATATTATGTGAAATTAAATAAGTCTTCATTAGCTGAAACATCGATAATTATTTATAATATCATAGGAATGATCCAAATCTTGGATTGAATCTTTCAATAAAGTTATTTAAGTAATAACATAACTTCGTTAGTAATTATTTTATTGTTCTATGTTTAACGATGCTGCACTTTCCTCGGAAGTAATTGTACTAAGAATAAATCAGTTATTTGCCTACATCTCAAGGTTTAAGCTTAAGTATTGGTTTTCGTAAAGAAAAGATATTGAAGCTAGGCCTTAAGATAACTGACTAATAATGATCAATCTTATATAAATATATATCGATATTTTAGCATAATTTAATTGCTAATGTAATGCTCCACAAATACCTACTGCAATAGTAGGCGGGTAAGCAGGTAAACAGAGGTTGAGTGACTACAGCAACGATTTATCGGGCCCGCTTCGGCATACATTGCTGATTATTTTGTGTATGGTGTTGGCTAAACCAATTATGCACCACGGCTGCTCGATGCACTGGAAAATTATCCTGGACAAATGCAAAACGAGGAACTTCACTAGCAGGATAAACAGTTCGTACCGTCTCGGTAGCATGCTTTCCTGTAGCATATCAACATAATAAGCGGCAGTTGCACGCCCTGTTTCTTGTGCTACTAATTTGCCTGGACCAGCGGCAGACATCCAGCCCCATAGATTTCTGGCAAACGATAATCGGTTACGTTTATGCTCCGCTGTTAGACCAGGGCTTCTTGGCTGGCTTTCTATGGTTTATCGTGCACCATGCAGGGCTCGATGAACGGTTAGTACCGATGTTTCAAACATGTTCGCATAATGAGACGTCCGTATGAAACCATTTTCTTCATTTTGTTGCACCATCATCCTCCGTTGTGAATCATTAATAAGACATGGGTGGCCACTGCGCGGTCGATTTTTATGCTACCTTCCTCTTCAAAACGTGTAACCCAACGTTCAACAGTCTTCCACTGAACAAAGTAGCATTATTAATATAAAAAGTTACTAATAATCGGTTTATAGCTACCAACATACTATGAGTCAAAGTTTTCAATATTTAAAATACAATTGTAGTGAAATAAAACTATACTTACGACCAGACCAGTCTGATAAGCAATTTGACCTAAATTAAAACCAATATCATGCAGCGCAACAATACGCTGTCATCCTGCAAACTGATATTAGTATGCATTTCGAGAAATAAACACTAAAGTTTAATAAATAAGCTTACGTTAAAAAAAACACTTAGCACAAGCACTATCTCGCAAACGATCTAGCAACAACTAAAATCAAATTCTAAATTTACTAAATTTTACTTTTTTTTTTTTTTTTTTATTAATGATGGGTTTGCTCTTGACTCTAGTCTAGGTCATAGGACAGAGACAGAGTCTAAGATGGAGCGAGCTCACCCAGAACAAGCCTGTTCACTCTTACTTTGAAGAGATTAGGGTTGTATGCTTTTGGAAACACAGACGGAGGAAGTGAGTTCCACTCTTTAGCAGTGCGCATTATAAATGATGACTGGAAGCGCTTAGTCCGAACTAACGTTACTTCATTTGATATTAAAAACTAAAACGATGATATCGGGATTCGAACCATTGACTCCACAATTACGACCAAGAATTTGCTTGACCGCGCTACCGACCAAGCTACCGAAGCTTATGATTCACGTAGTGAAATAGTCAATACTATTCAGCCTATTATACAATGGTAGTTCGTCAATAATAGTATGTTATGCGTCATTTGTGTCATTGTGTGAGTGTCGCCGCGGGTGCGAGCGACTTGTTTTCTGAGGTTTGCGTTAACTTTGACTCCACTTTTGAACGCGACCGTACCTAAATGGTAACTCCCACCATCATCCGAGCCAATTAGCTGCCGTTGGTACCTCTTTGTTTCAGAGAGCACGCGGTATCTGTGACCCCCAACACCTAGACAATGAGGTCAAGCATGTGAGACGAGTACTCCATGAAAATAACCTGAAGCCACCCCGTCAACGTCACAGAAACCGTGCCAAACCATCCACAGTTGAACGACAACCAGCATACTTACCATACTAGAAGGGAGTAACTGATAAGATCGGTAGAATTCTAAAGCGAGCTTCAATCAAGACCATTTTCAAGCTGCCGAGGAAGATCAGCCAGTACATCAGATCAGTCAAATGCAACATCCCTCTCCAAGACCCTGGTGTTTATAAACTTAACTGTGACTGTGGACTCTCATACATAGGAGAAACAAAGAGAAATGTATCTACACGTCTAAAAGAACATATTGCTGATGTAAAAAACCGTCGTGACAGACAGTCGGATTCGATAAGGCAGCAATCCTAGCGAGAGAGAAGAGATTCATCCCTAGGAAAGTACGGGAAGCCATAGAAATTCAAAAACATCCAAATTTCAACAGAGATACTGGATGGGGAATCTCATCAACTTACTCTCCGCTGACTCCGCTGATTACACAGCAGAAGAACCAGATCCAACATACTGTAAGACCTACAAGATACGGTTTCAGCATTTTGTGTGGAACCCGGACGTTACGCAGAAATAGATGGCGGTAGAACAAAAATAATTTCTATTCTAAATAATGACGTCTAACACCTTAGTCATCCGTGACCACGGGCTCTGTAAAGAGCTCGAAACGTAGGAATTGTAAAATCCAAAATAAACACAACTTAATTCCTTTATAAATTGTTTTATTGTGATGAGTAATAGTTGTGCAAACTCAAGAAAATACTATTTTGGGATTTTATTTTAGTGGTTTTAGCATTAGAAACTTAAAATTATTACAACGTAGAATCGGGTCTAGTGACTCTTAAAACTCTCCTTTAGATTAAAAACAATTAATTCAAAACAATTAAAAACGTTGCAAACAGATTAAAAACACCGCATCCTGTTCCTTTCACACTGCCAGAAACGCACCGTTTTTGTCTCGCTCGCATGAAGATAAAATATATCGCTTATCTAGTACTACAAAGGCGTAACTAACATTTTACAAATTGTGCAGGAGAGCGTTTAAAATATTTTTTCAAAGTTCAATTTGATTTTGTTAATTCATTAATAATATTTATACGTGCAACCAGGATATTTTGGATGTTTAGTTATTAAGGTTATTACTTTTTAAGCACTGGCGATCATTTTCACTCATTTTAAGTATTATATATCAGTCAACCCGCGACCACAATACATGAAACTGTGTTGAAACGTCGGGAGACAGGTAAATTACTAATATTAACCTAAATACTATCGCGATAGTATCCGGTCTAATACTTAAAATTATTTAGGTTAATTATAAAAGCAAACAAAATTAAAATAATCAAGTGCGAAATAAAAAAAAGTTACTTTAAGTAGTTTGACACATACAGTTGCGGCTCCGTTGCACCAAAAATGGTATAATTAGTTAGTTATGCCTTTATTTTATTGGATAAAAACACTGACTCAATGAAATAGAATCGTTTATTACAGCTTACATGAATACTAAATAAGAATGGCACGTAAATCACAGGTGCATATTAATCACAAATTCATTTATTAGTTTTATCCTAACATAAATTGTCACAACAACTCAAGCTTATCGCTAATCACAGCTTTTTCATCAAATTAAGTACTTGAAGTTGGTTTTGTACTAAAATATCTTTAAAATAGTAGGAACTAAATTTGTAGAATCAAAATTATAACGTATCTAGCAAATATAAAGCTTACTTTAAAGAATCTTAATGAAATTGTTTTGTTATTTATAAACCAAAGTACAAATAGTAAATACTCATATAATAAAATCAAAATAAACAAAACGTAACAAAAAACGCTTTTCTAAAAAAAAGTAAACATCGTAACAAAATAAACCTTATTCTCCAAACCAAACAAAAACTTCAAAAATGTATGCCTTACCTACCATTGTATAATAGGCTGAGTAGTATTGACTATTTCACTACATGAATCATTAGCTTCGGTAGCTTGGTCAGTAGCGCGGTCAAGCAAATTTTTGACCGTAATTATGGAGACAATGGTTCGAATCCCGATATCATCGTTGTAGTTTTTATTTTATCAAATTAAGCAAAATTTAGTAAATTTTGAATTAGATTTTAGTTGTTGCTAGATCTTTTGCGAAAAAGTGCGTGTGCTAAGTGATTTTTTTAAGTTTATTTTTTAAACTTCAGTGTTTATTTCTTCGAAATGCATACTTATATCAGTTTGCAGGATGGGCAGCGCAGTGTATTGATGCGCTGCATGATATTGGATTTAATTTACAGACTGGTCTAGCCGTAAATATAGTTTTATTTCATTACAATTGTATTTCTAATATTAAAAACTTTGACTCATAGTATGTTGGTAGCTGAAAACCGATTATTTTCGAGATAGATTTTATAATAACCAAGAGACGTGATCTTCGCGACATACTTAATACTCGTTCATTGCAGAGTGCAGACTGCAACACTGACCACGCTTTACTTATGGCAAAAACCCGCCTGATTCCAAAGAAGATACACTCTGCCAAGAATGTTAGTCGCAAGTTTTCGCTCAACACAAAATCTATATCAGATAACAGTCTATATGAACAGTTCGTAACAAAAATCAACAGTAAATTGTCCCCTGAAGTACTACAGGACTTGCTGAGTGTTGAGGATATGTGGTCCACCATTAAGGATGTGGTTTCGTTAGAGGCTCTTAAGATATTCGGGAAAGCACGCAGAGAAGTCAAAGACTGGTTTACTGAGTACGAAACAGAACTTAAACCATTTATAGAGAAAAAAAGGTCCGCACACATAGATCTTAATAACAACCCCAATGACACGAGTAAGAAATTAGCCTATAAAACAGCGAAAGCAGATCTTCAACGTATAGTACGTCGCTGCTCCAACGAATTTTGGGTAAACCTATGCGAGTCAATTCAACACTGCCGTAATATTGGTGATTTCAGAGGGGTATACCAAGGTATCAAATGCGCCATCGGACCAACGATCAGAAAGCGAGCTCCTATCAAAGATGCAAATGGAACACCTATAAATGACAAGCTGGGGCAACTGGACAGATGGGCTGAGCATTACACAAACCTTTACGCTGTAGAAATTAGCATCAGTCCTGAATCACTAGTGAGCCTGCCAGCCTTTCCCGTAGCTTCCAAATTAGATGATCCACCTTCGCTTGACGAGTTTCTCAACGCTCTTAAAACACTTAAAATGGGAAAAAGCATAGGTCGTGACAATCTTCCCGCAGAGATCCTACGTCTTGAATGTGTTGCGCGCCCCCTGTACGCTTTAGTCCAGCGCTGTTGGGAGGAAGGCATTATACCGCAAGACATGCGTGATGCAGACATAGTTACTCTTTATAAAGGTAAGGGAGACAGAGGCGACTGTAACAACTATAGAGGGATATCGTTACTGAGTATTGCTGGCAAGGCTTTCGCAAAGGTGGTTCTGAAAAGGCTTGAAGTTTTAGCTCAAAAAATCTACCCTGAGTCACAATGCGGATTTCGCGCTGGTCGATCTACTAATGACATGATATTCACCCTACGCCAACTGCAGGAAAAATGCCGCGAACACCAGGTACTATTATATATGGCCTTCGTTGACCTTAACAAGGCCTTTGATACCGTTAGCAGGAGGGGCCTTTACGAAGTGCTTCAAAGGATTGGGTGTCCACCAACTCTGCTCTCTATAGTAAAGTCTTTCCATGATACTATGCGAGGCTCTGTAATGTTTGACGGAAAAATGTCCACAGCTTTCGATGTGAACCGTGGCGTAAGGCAAGGCTACGTACTAGCACCGACACTCTTCGGAATATTTTTCTCAGCACTTCTGCTTGTTGCCTTCAAGGATTGCGATGTCGGAGTTCACCTGCACACCAGAAAAGATGGAAGGCTTTTCAACATCAACCTTCTAAAGTCGGCAACAAAACGTAATGACTTGATTTCCAGAGAACCTCTCTATGCGGATGATGCTGCACTGGTTGCTAATTCTGAAGAGCACCTGCAGGAGCTTATTACTAGATTTGGAAGAGCTTGTGAAATGTTCTCAATGAGCGTCAACGCCAGAAAGACTGTTATCATGGTTCAAGGCACGGACTATAAACCAAACATCAAACTCAATGGGGCTACACTTGAAGTAGTTGACAGTTTTTGTTATCTGGGCTCCACTACAACATCAAAACTATCCAATGACAAAGAAATTAACTCCCGTATAGGCAAAGCATCGTCAACATTTGGAAAGCTCCAAGATCGCGTCTGGAGAAATGAAAAACTAACTATTGCTACTAAAGTTCTTGTGTACCAGACTTGCGTCCTTAGCACTCTACTATACGCATCGGAGACATGGAAAACATACACTAAGCAAGAGCGTCAACTAAATGCTTTCCACATGCGCTGCCTAAGATCAATTTTGGGTGTGACCTGGAGAGCTAAAATGTCTAATGAAGCTGTTCTATCAAGAACAAATTCTAGCAGCATAACAGCAACTCTCAAACAAGGAAGACTTCGTTGGCTTGGACATGTGCACAGGATGAATCAAGACAGACTACCCCGACAAATTATGCTGGCACAGATTGCACACGCGAAAAGACCTATGGGACGGCCAATGCTACGATTTAAGGACTCCTGCAAGCGCGATATGGAGAGTTTTGAGATAGGGGCTGAAGATTGGGAGAGGCGTGCTAATTTAAGACCCGAATGGCGTCAGCACTTAAAAGCAGGAAAAGTGAAACATGACGAAACCTGGCTAGATAATTTAAAGCAGAAAAGGCTTCGTAACGCCATGCAGCCTCCTTCAGATTCAAGTTTTGTCTGTGAAAGATGCGGTCGTAAATGCCGGGCTGCTATCGGACTTCATAGCCACAAACGAAGATGTGGCAAATCAAACAACAATAACTGACTTCACGGTCGCTGCAACAATCATCTGAGAAGATGTCGTGGCCAATGATGATGATGATACCTATTAATAATGCTACTTTGTTTTAGTGTAAGACTGTTGAACGATGGGTTACAAGTTTTGAAGAGCAATGTAGCGTAAAAACTCGACTCGTCTTATTAATGATTCACAGCGGAGGATGATGGTGTAACAATATGAAGAAAATGGTTCTGCCGCTGGTCAAGGCGAATTAGAAGCACAAGAAACAGGGCGTGCAACTGACGCTAATTATGTTGATATGCTACAGGAAAGCATGCTACCGACGGTGCGAACTGTTTATCCTGCAAGTGAAGTTCCTCGTTTCGCATTTGTCCAGGATAATTGTCCAGTGCATCGAGCTGCTGTGGTGAATAATTGGTTTAGCCAACACCCAGATATCCAAGTTATTCGTTGGCCGGCAAAATCTCCGGACTTAAATACCATAGAGAATTTATGGGGTTTAATGGTGCAAAGGTGGGACATGCGCAATGAAAGAACTACAGAAGCTTTAGAGGCTCACTGCATGGGAGTGTGGGAGAATACCAGAGGAACAGATATATGCACTTATTTGGTCGAGTCTATTAAGTGTTTATTAAGTGTTGTTAAAACAGCGGAGGTAACACCAAATACTAATTTTGTAAGTGGCGATTTTTACTTAAGATTTCAGTCAGACCCGATCTAGCATACATTGCTGATTATCTTGGTATTTCATCACAATATATGAATATACACAAAATAATCAGCAATGTATGCCGGAGCGGGCCCGATAAATCGTTGCTCACTCAACCTCTGTTTACCTGCTTACCCGCCTACTATTGTAGTAGGTATTTGTGGAGCATTACATTAGCAATTAAATTATGCTAAAACATCGATATATTTTTATATAATATTGATCATTATTAGTCAGTCTTAAGGCCTTGCTTCAATATCTTTTTATTACGAAAACGAATACTTAAGCTTAAACCTTGAGATGTAGGCAAATCTCCGCTGTGAATTATAAGACTAGTCGAGTTTTTACGCTACCTTGCTCTTCAAAACTTGTAACCCATCGTTTAACAGCCTTCCACTCAAACAAAGTAGCATTATTAATATAAAAAGTTTAAAATAATCGGTTTTCAGCTACCAACATACTATGAGTCAAAGTTTTTAATGTTTAAAATACAATTGTAATAAAATAAAACTATACTTGCGGCCAGACCAGTCTGATTAGCAATTTGAGTTAAACTAAATCCAATATCATGCAGCGCAACAATACGCTGCCCATCCTGCAAACTGATATATGTATGCATTTCGAAGAAATAAACACTGGAGTTTAATAAATAAACTTAGGTTAAAAAAAACACTTAGCACACGCACTATCTCGCAAACGATCTAGCAACAACTAAAATCAAATTCAAAATTTACAAAATTTTGCTTCATTTGATACAATAAAAACTACAACGATGATATCGGGATTCGAACCATTGTCTCCATAATTACGGTCAAAAATTTGCTTGACCGCGCTACTGACCAAGCTACCGAAGCTAATGATTCTTGTAGTGAAATAGTCAATACTACTCAGCCTATTATACAATGGTAGTTCGTCAATAATAGTTTGTTATACTTCATTGTGTGAGTGTCGCCGCGGGTGCAAGCGACTTGTTTTCTGAGGTTTGTGTTAACTATGACTCCACTTTTGAATGCGACCGTACATAAAACGCACTCCGCCATAGCGATTAAACAAATATAAACCTTAACTCGAGATGATAAAGCACGATTACCCGCGCGTCCGCTTTGTATACCTACTCTCATATTAGCCTACTCATCGCGCGCGCAAGCAAGAATGAACTGTACTGTTTAGGCTGCCCGCCCACGTCCGATAATTGGTGACCGATTTTTTGTTGGAGTAAAATGGAACGTATTGACTGCAATGGTGTTACGCCCACATCCTACAAATAGTCGGTCAGAAATAAAATCGGTGCATCCCGACCGATCCGGTTGTCGGTGAAAAATGGAACATTCGGTAATGTATGCGTTAACGCACACTACTCACCGACAGTCGGCCGTCCATGACGTGCTACTCCCTCGAAACCAACACACAAAGTGACGGACGGGTGCTTTGAGTCGGTCACAAAATCGGTCTTAAAAATCGAAGGAAAAATCTGCCCGATTATCGGTCCTATAAAAAGTCTGACATGGGCGGGCAGCCTTTGTGAAGACGGGATAGTTTTATAATTAAAACCACGTCTTACTTGACAGAGAGTGCGTTTATTACTAGCCTGAAGTAAACGATGTTATTACAGTGCGACATACATACAATGCATATAAGTCATATAAGTAGTACACATGTTATGTAAAGGCAGGTATAGCTAGGTTCACACTACACCTACACCCTTAAAAAAAAGAAAAATGATTAATACATTTTTTTTTTTTAAACAGAATTACATTTTTATATTACAAAATATGTAGTTTCGAAAATACATTTTCTTTTCATAATGGTAGTTCCTTTTACATCTTGTAACTAGTTCAAACTATTTTAAATTTTAAAAAGCTTAGTGCGGTTTTTATGAATACATTCTAATTTATTATTTTTAAGTATCTTAACATTAGGTCCAACATCTTCAATGACAACATACGGTCCATTATACAATTTTTCCATCTTATTTCCGCTTTCATTCCTAACCAAAATTAAATCATCTTTCTTATAACTAATTGGTCTTTTATTTTTATCATAATTGACCTTTCTGTCTAACTTACTACTAATTAGATTTCTACGTGCGTCCTTATGTGCTAACTGAAGTCTATATTTTAATTCTAAACAGTAGTCATCAGGATTGTACAGTGGCTCTAAATCGTCTTTCAAATTGCTAGGAATAGAGCATGGTTTACCGAAAACTAGTTCATACGGCGTATATTTTGTTGACGTGTGGACAGTTGTGTTAAAGGAAAAACACCAAAATGGTAGCCAATGGCTCCAAGTAAAAGCATGTTTATCACACTGAATTCGTAGAAAATTGCGAAGTTGTTTGTGGGTATTTTCTAACGCTCCGATGCTCTGGTGGTGATAAGCTGTGGAATGAATTTTCTCTATCTCTAGCAACTTACATACTTCTGCCATTGTTGACGATGTAAACTCCGAGCCCCTGTCTGATCCGATGACCTTTGGTATTCCATATCTAAGAATAAAATTATTTACTAACGTTCGCGCTACTGTCACAGTTTCCTTTGATGGTATTGGGTATGCCTCCACATACTTGGTGAGCTCACACTGGATAGTAAGTATGTATTGGTTACCTTCATCATCCTTATCTAGAGGACCAACTAGATCCAAAAAGATTTTCTCGAAAGCTGTGCTGGCTGTGGTCGTTATTTCCATGGGTTGCTTAAAACTAAGTGAATGTTTCATCACTTGACACTTACTACACTTACCTACATATTTCTTAACATCTAATTCTAAGCCTGGCCAGTAATACTTACCTTTAATATTATTTATCATTCGCCGAACACCAGCATGTCCGCTCGATGGTAAAATATGGTAGTCATTTAAAATAACAGTTTTCTCATCTTTATCTATAATTCTTTTTACTCCTCTCAAAATTAGTATCCGTGGACCGGTCCATTTATTTCTACTTTTAATTTCGTCACATAATTCTTTTATAAATAACGCGTTATCTTTTTCTTTTATAATACATATTTCATTTACTTTTATACTTTTACAAAAATCACTCAAAATATTCGTAAATACGGCTCGCGTGAAATACGACATAAAATTGAGATTTATGTATATTATCATGTGACATTCTACAAAAGCTAAACATTCTACTTCTTTTGTTATTTTATAATTTTTTCTTAATTTCGCTAAGTCCCTTCCGGTTATGAATTTCATTTGTACTGAGTCATTTGGTTTCCGTAATATTTCTACGATTGTTGGTTGATCAGGCCTCGAATCTGTAGATATATTGGGAATATCCGTTCGACTTGACAAAGACTTTCTTAAAGCTTCTGCTTCTAATTTTTTAGACTGCGCTCTAGTTGTTACAAATATTTTCTCACCAATTTGTTTCAGTTCATTTGACGTTATGGTTACCCTACTTAGAGCATCTGCCACTACATTATGCTTTCCTTTTATGTAAACAATTTTGAAATCATACTCCTCCAATTTTAATCTGAATTTTAATAATCTACTTGAGGGATCTTTCATGCCAAACAAGTATATTAACGGTTTATGATCTGTCATAATTGTGAATGTTCTTTCAAATAAATATGGTCTGAAATATTTTACGCTCCATACCACTGCCAACAATTCTTTTTGAATAGTGGGGTAGTTTAATTCTGCCTTGTTAAGAGGTCTGCTGGCATATGCAATAGGTTTCATGTCTTTATTACATAGAACTGAACCAATTGCGAAACCAGAGGCATCTGTCTGAAGGACAAATTCATTATCTTCCGAAAAATCAGGATACTGTAAAATTGGTGGTGAGGTTAGCGCCCTTTTCAAAATATTAAATGATTCATCACAATCTTTACTCCATTCAAACTCTACATTTTTCCTACACAACTTATTTAACGGAATTGTTATGTCAGCAAAGCGAGGTATGAATTTTCGATAGTAATTGCACATAGCCACAAAACGACGTACTTCGTCCGAATTTTGGGGTTTAGTATAGGTTTGGATGGCTTTTACTTTTTCTGGATCCGGCAAGACTCCTTCAGTAGTTACAAGGTGGCCGAGATACAATAATTCTTTTTTACAAAATTCACATTTTTTTGGATTGACTTTCAAGTTGACTTTCCTTAACCTTTCAAACACATTGATTAAATTTTTATTGTGTGATTCCAAATTTCGACCAAAGACAATTAAATCATCCATGTAAACTATACACTGTTCAAAATTCATACCTGACATTGCAATTGACATAACACGGGAAAAAGCTCCTGGACTTATTTTAAGACCCATAGGAAGCCTTTTCATTTGAAATTGCCCAGTGCTTGTTGTAAAAGATGTGACAGCCCTACTTTCTGGTTCAAGTTCTACTTGATAGTAACTTTGACTTAAATCCAAATGACTAAAATAAGTGCAACCTGAGAGAGAATCTAATATTTCATTTATGTTAGGTAATGGAAACTTGTCCTCTTTAATATTTTCATTGACTTTCCTGTAATCTATGACTAATCTCCATTTTTTATTACCATTTTCTGACTTTTTAGGCACAAGTAAAATAGGACTGTTCCACTCACTGTTCACTGGTTCAATAATGTCATCATTGAGCATCTGTTCAATTTGTTTATTGATTTCAGGCTTCAATGCTTGTGGCAACCTATAGGGCTTTGAATAAACTGGACTAGTATTTGGCTTTAAATTAATAGATTGAGACATAATGTTAGTAGTGCTAAGTTTATCACCATCAAGATGAAAAACATCAGCATATTTCGCACAAATTTGTTCAATTGATTTTTGCTCATCTGTTTGTAAATAATTTAAATTTAAAATATTTAATAATCTTTTCACTCTATCTGCATCGGTATTTGATTTCTCATATCGGCAAATATTGTAACAATCTAAACTCTCTAATTCCGGTTCAAAACATTGCAATTCTATATCCTCATCTCCCGTATTTAATAATTTAATTGGAATTTTGCCTTGTTTACATTGTACTATGCATCCTGCCAAAAATAGATGTTCTGATATTTGTTTTGGAATTACGACGTATTCATTCTGTGAGGCAGATTTTATGTTAATAAAGTGAATTGTTTCACTTCGAGACGGAATATGCAGAATGTTATCATACTGATTGCTAGAATAAAGTTTTAGCCTTAATGTGTCATTATAGAATCGCAACATTAATTCATTAGCCTCATAATCGATATTAGCTTTGTATTTTTTAAAGAAGTCAGATCCAAGAAGTCCATCAAACTGACATGGCATTTCATCCAATACACGAAACTTACAAACAAGCAAATCTGACTCATCGTAACTTGATGTTCCTGTTTGTTCATAACCCGTTTGCAACGTGATGTCGGCAACTTCATTGGAACAAACATAGCCGCCGAAACCTCCTATTACCGTTTCCTCGCTTTGCAATGTGATATACTGTGGGACATTTTCCCTTTTTATGACTGACAAAGTTGCACCTGAATCTACTAAAAATGTACAAAGCCTGTCTCCTACTATTAATTTTACGTACTCTAATCCTTCACATGTCAAAATCTTATGCACGAAAAAACTGATTTTGATTGTTTGACTCACCGTTTTCTTGTTGATGGTAATATACTCTGTGCTGAGGTCTGCCACGTCCTCCTCGGAATCCACGAGAATTTCGCCCTCTGTTTATGAAATTATTACCTCGAGATCCAAAATTATTGCTACCCCTGAAGTGGTTGTTGGGTGAATAATTACCTCGACCGTTGTAATTACCGCGACTGAAGCCAGAATAATTACCTCGGTTGAAGTAGTTTCTGTCACCTGAGTAGCTGGACTGACGCGGTACGTGCAACCATCGTCCTCTTCCTCTTGGCTTACCTCGTATATTCATCATAACCTGAGCAGATGGCTGAGATGACTCCTCATCCTCTGCCGCTCGAATCGCGTCCTTCAGCTGCTGGTAGTCTCGCGCTGCGATGATCGTACCCAGCCGTCGGTTGCGTAAACCATCTGAAAATCGTTTAATGGCATATTTTTCATTGATCGGTCGCAAAATTGCAGTCGCACTATCATTTGAATCTGATTGGGAGATTGTCAACTCTACAAAAAGTTCCTCTAATTTATTTCCAAATTCAGTTATAGTTAGCTCATTTTGAGATAATTTATTTATTTGCGCCATCAAAGAATTTGCTGATTTTTTTGTAAGAAGATATTCTCTAATATCTTTTACCAATGCTTCTACTGTGGTATAATCTGCCTTCAATTTTAATTTCGCTGTTTTCGTTAGTCGCGTTTTAATTACGAAAGAAATCAGCAACTTCTTATCTTTGGCTTCTGTCAAACAAGATTCGTACATTTCTATACCTTGGATCATCTTTTCGGTGGTGTCTTCCTTCCCGTCCATCACAGGTATCAACATACTTGCCGTTTTTAATTCAAAGTCCGTCATTTTGGTAGTTTCGTTAGACGATTCAGAGTCACTGTAACTTAATATTTTTTGATAAGTTTCATTAATTTTCCTACATAAATTCTCTATCAATATACCAGTATATTTGCCTCCTAAATCTTTTATATCATGACTTTCTAAATATTGCTGATAAAGCTCATATATTTCAATTGCATTCTCAATTTTTCTTTTACCTATATCTAGTTTTCTTCTAACTGGTCCTAATCTTCTTAAACTTACCCTTATTTTATCCAATGAATCACATATTTCACTTAACTGTAATTCCATCAACTCACAGCTAACTTACAACTAGTAGACGCACGAGAATGATAGCTACCTAGACCTACCTACGTAGGTAAATATTTTAAAACTATTACGCTGAAAGAACTAACACTTAAAGTTCTTAAATGTATTTAACATGACGACAGGAACATTAAATGTTTACTTGTTATTTTAAATTTTAGAAAAATTCCTTAACCGTTGGTTGACTTCTTTCTTCTGTTTATTTTGGATTTTTATTTATTATCAGCAAGTAGGTATTAGATTTGATTTTATTTATTTATGCACACAATTTTTATTTCTTGACATGTCCATATTTTATTTTACCACACTATTTTTGTATGCCGCACTCAACACTTCACTTTATTTTTATTTATTTTTATTTCTTGACATGTCCATATTTTATTTTACCGCACTATTTTTTGTATGCCGCACTCAACACTTTACTTTATTTTTATTTATTTTTATTGCCATT
The DNA here is from genome assembly GCA_027580185.1 of Tuta absoluta. Taxonomy (NCBI): domain Eukaryota; kingdom Metazoa; phylum Arthropoda; class Insecta; order Lepidoptera; family Gelechiidae; genus Tuta; species Tuta absoluta. Next base: position 104,310 of record JAQAHW010000099.1, on the reverse strand, counting down.
ATTAGATTTAGATTTTAACGCCTCACGTAGGAACGCCGTCGCGCTGGTCTTGTCATGCCGTCTCATGACCCTGGTCATCATGTCGCCGGTCTCTGCGGCCAGACAATCTCATCTGCATCCTCCTTAGCATGTCTGCCCTAATTTCGTCCGTGACCCATGCTTGGTGGCACCTCCTATACTGTGTATAGCCAACGTACAGGATAACGCATCCGCAAACCGCAACAATCACCGACAACAAAATGTTATTTGTGTACATGTGAGTCCCAGCGTCCACACCGGCAGCGTTGTCACCTCCGTGCTGAGATATTACAGTCTCTTTATTTTCGCAGACACATTTAGAGCACTCCTTTCCCATTTTTCCGCTGTAAAAAGTTGAATCCTTCGCTGTAAAAAATCACACCACTACTCTCGACAGTACCACGAACACGCTTCAAATGCATCGTGCTGCACAAAAGTCCGAGCGTTCTCACAGAAAATTGCTGACAACGCGGCGCGACCACGCGGCGCCTACGCCTGGCAGGTGCGCCATGTGAAGACGGGATAGTTTTATAATTAAAACCACGTCTTACTTGACAGAGAGTGCGTTTATTACTAGCCTGAAGTAAACGATGTTATTACAGTGCGACATACATACAATGCATATAAGTCATATAAGTAGTACACATGTTATGTAAAGGCAGGTATAGCTAGGTTCACACTACACCTTATCTGACGCGGGCGGCTCCTGAAGGTCGCAGTCGACACTGTTTGTAGGGTTACGACTTGTAAGTTTTAAATTGGTAGGTAGTGTAGGTATCTTACCTTACCTACTAACGAAGAAGTGTAAGTCGTGTTCATCGTATAGAACTTATAATTACTGAAACTTATTAGAAATTATATGTTAAGTCTGAAATTGAACGTTGACTAAGAACAAAATATGTAACAATACACTCTAACACAGAAAGCGATATCGGGACGAGCAAAAATATATCACTATCGTTATTTAGGCATCCAAACGCAATGCAATACTTATGCGCTCTCATTTTATTTAAGAAAATAGTCGTAATTTATATAAGTCAAAAAAAAATTACTTTAAAATTTGGGAAGAACAAACCTACTCCAAGTACTTCAATGCAGCAAAATAAACTGGAAGGCTCCTCCCTCGAGTCGCAGGCATAAAGGGACTCAGAGGACGAAGGATCCTGCACCCAGGAGTCATCCCGCAAACTTCTCGCGACCATCACGGCGAGCACCATCGAGGAACAATCGCCGTCACAAGGCAACTCAGTGAGATACGCCGGCAGGCTTTCTCAATTTTACGACCAATGGTCATTATTATCTAATGATCCTATTGTTCTTTTAGGATTGATGGTTACAGAATTCCTTTTTCTTGCTCAGTAGTGCAATATGAACCCCCTGGCCAATTCACATACTCAGAAATAGAAAAGTCACATTTCGGGGAATGTATTCAAGATCTCTTAACAATTGGGGCAATATCAGAGTGTCAACCCTGTGAAGGGTAATTTCTTCCTCACATTTTTTTAGTTCTTAAACCTAATGGCTAATTTAAAGAAAATTAAACAAATTTATTGAGACAAAGCATTTAAAACTTGAGGATCTTCGTACAGCTTTGAAATTAGTTACTGAGAACTGTTTAATGAGTACATTAGATTTAAAAGATGCCTACTTTCTAATTTGAATTCATGAAAACTCAAAGAAATACCTGCGTTTTCAATTTTATGATCATCATCATCATCATCATCATCATTGGCCTCACACGTTTGTGACAGATGATTTAATCAGTGTCTGAGGCAAGACTTTTCATGGCTGTATAAGCCGATACGAGAGCGGCATAATTTTCCGCACGCTCTACAAGTGAAGGTGGAATTTGAGACTGGCACATGCATGTTTAGATGACGTTTTTGCCTTTTGTTAGCGAGACCAGAAAACCAGGCATTATCGTGTGTTTTACGCCCATCAAACATACGCTTACGCCATTCATCCCTATCCTCAGCAAGCTTCTACCAGCGTTGATGGTCAATGTTAAACGCAGCCATGTCCCGATTCGCGCAATCTTTGAAACGCAGCATAGGTCATCCAACCCCTCTTTTAGCGTTTGCTACAGCGCCAAGCAGAACACACCGTGGTAGACGCGAAGGTTCCAAACGGAGCACATGCCCTAGCCACCGCAATCGTCTCTGCTTAAGCAGAGCGGTAAAACTAGGCAGCTGCGCAATTTCTAGAACTCGTTTGTTTGTGACTCTGTCCTGCCAGGTTATATGCAAGATATTTCTTACGCAGCGCATATGAAATGTATTGAGTCGACGTTCTTGTTTTGCATACGTTGTCCAGGTTTCAGCTCCGTACAAGAGTATGCTTAAAACGCAAGTTTGATAAACAATAATCTTGGTTTTTGTGGTCAGGTGTTTATTGTTCCATACTCTTGTACTGAGCTTGCCAAACATGGTCGCCGCCTTGCCGGTTCGCGTATCGATCTCAGCATCGAGCGTGAGATTATTCGACACAGTCGACCCCAGGTAGCAAAACTTATCGACTATGCTCAAGAGAACACCGGCTAGCATGATGTATGGTGCATCTGCGCCTTGAGCTAGCACTACTGTTTTTTTGGCAATAATGGTCATAGAGAACAGAGTACATGCGTGGGAAAACTTATCGACAATGACTTGAAGCTCACTTTGAGAATTAGCAATGAAAACTGCATCGTCAGCAAACAGAAGGCTATCGACGAATAAGTCATCGCGGTTTCGCTTAGACTTAAGAAGAAAGATATTGTACAGCTTCCCGTCAGCCCTCGTGTGCAGGGCTACCCTGGGATACCCTGTTGGTCACCGCTGAAAGCTTTAAAAAGCAATGAAAAGAAAATAGCAAACAGGGTAGGAGCCAAAACGCAGCCTTGGCGAACACCTCTACGCATTTCAAACGGCTCGGATGTATTGCCGTTAAAAACAACAGATCCTTTCATGTCCATATGGAAGGATTTAACGAGGCTCAGAAGTTTTGGTGGGCACCCGATGTTTACAAGTGCAGTGTAAAGGCCCTCTCTGCTAACGGTTTCTAAGGCTTTGTTAAGGTCTGCGAACGCCACAAACAGAGGTGATCCCTGCTCTCTACACTTTTCCTGAAGTTGGCGAAGTGTAAAGATCATATCTGTTTTGGAACGCTGGGCGCGGAATCCACATTGCGATTCGGAATATACACGATCAGCTTGTTTCTGGAGTCTAAATAAGACTAACCGAGCAAATAATTTACCTACTATACTTAAAAGGGATATACCACGATAACAGTTACAGTCACCGCGGTCACCCTTGCCTTTGTATAGGGTAACGATGTTAGCATCGCGCATATCTTGTGGTATATATCCCGCTTCCCAACATTTACACATTAGGTTTTGCAGGATGGGTAATATGCACTTGAGCCTGATGATTTCGGAATGGGTACCATTATTTCCAGGAGACTTTCCGGTCTTAAGTTGCTTAACAGCCTTGAGGTATTCCCTTATGGTAGAAAAGTCATCTAACTTGGCCCAGGTAGCTAGCATTATATTAACTGGTTCCGAATAGAGACGGATATAATGTTCTACCCATCGTTCGAGTTGGCGTTGGGCATCTGTGATAACAGTGCCATCCACTTCTTAAAGGGGGGCTGTTTTTTTAGGCAAAGGACCAATGGCCTTTTTAATGCCAGCATACACACCACCAAAATTTCCGACATTAGCGCACGATTGGATACTTTGGCAAAGTTCGGTCCAGTATGCATTAGCGAAGTACCGTGATGTGCGTTGTAATGCAGCTTTTGCATTAGCTTGTGTAATGTGTCCCACGCAAGGAACCCTCGTCAGGGAGTCTGGTCTCTTGTAAGGCACAAACATAAATGTTCAGTCTGTTGAGTTCGGCGTCGATAATGGCAGTTTTACGCAGATCTTGTGCGTCAGTAGAAGTAGAAGAGCCTCTACAGGTGTCAGGGAGGCCTGTTTTCATGGTACGGACATTCTTTGTTGCAAATCGCATGGATAAGCGGTGTTGGGAATTGTTTATATTATGCCTTTTAGTCGTAGGTGTACAATGTAACGGCGCCGATTGTCCAGTTGAGGCTGGTGCTCTCTACACCCTATAAGAGCAAACCAGCACCGGGGCGGAATAGTACCTTATTGGTCGGGGGCTGCCCAACTTGGAGCGGGCGGTAACGGCGATCAGTGGGCTTACGATGGACCCTCCCACTGTCGGAGCGACCCCTTGCGCCCGCACTTACGCCCATATGTGCGGACTTATAATCGGTCACTGCCTCTTCCCGTGTTGGAATCCGCGTGACGCGGGTAAAGTGTCCTCTCCACAGACACTGCGTTGCCTGGGACGCAATTATGAAAAACGCAGGGCTGCCTAGGACCTGCGCCACCCTCTCGGCCTTCCTGGTTGGATCCGCAGGAACGAATAGTCGATACGCGCGGAGCCAGGTCGTCTGCAGGAGTCTGCCGCGCGGTAGATCTCTGTCACACGCGCCTGACGGAGACCCCGTTCCGGGTTTAATTGTGGAGTTGGCCTCTCCAGGACTGTTGTGCTTGGGTCGGATTTATCCCTCGGTCGCTTCTTACGACCCCCACAGAAAGAGATGGGGTAGTGTTATTCTACTCTGCCGGCACCACACGGCTAAATTTTATGATAAATTATTTGAATTTAATGTTCTCCCATTTGGTCTAAATACCGCTCCTTACGTTTTCACTAAAATCATGAAACCAGTTGTCAGACTGCTACGATCTTGTGGATATCTGTCCACAGTCTATTTATATGACCTGTTTTTAATTGGAAATGCATATTGTGCCTGTATAGACAACATCAACACTAAAAAACAGTTACTTACCTCCTTAGGTTTTATTATAAATACAGAAAAGAGTAAGCTGATATCTGATAGATGTTGCAAATTTTTGGGTTACCTAATAGACATTGAAAAATTCTATGTCAGTTTGCCTAAAGATAAAATATTAAAGATCATAAAACAGTTATTAAGTATTTAAATCGTTGCATAATTCGAGATTTTGCCAGTTTTATTGGTCTTCTTAGTTTTCCTTGCCTTTCCGTAGAGTACGGCTGGTTATATTTAAAAGAATTTGAAAGAATAAAGTTTTTAAACTGTGACGACAGTCACAGTACAGTGACATAGAACAGGGTGGAACGAAGCTGCGCGCGCTCGACGCCAGCGCGCAGCACCCGCCCGCCGCGCGACTCAAGAAGTGGAATGAAAGGCAGACTTATGGTTTCTTCAGCTTTATTGTACTCGGAGATCGTCCGGCAGATAAGAACATTATATCTAGATTTACATGAACTTAAATACTAAATAATTCCTAATAAAAGTGCCAATTCGGCATCTCCCTCCACCAAATTGATTTGCATAGTAAGATTGCTCTTTGGAGCTGTACTTACTAAGCAAATCTCAGAGTTCTAGATTCTATTTAAATTGAATATCAGCATCATCGGTGGGTGATGATGAAATTGGTGAATCAGCGATCTTAACTCTTCCCACCTTATGGTCGGTGTTTTTGAATTCGGTACTGATTTCAGAAAACACCGAGTACTTATAAATAAAAATATAAAAGAACCTAAGTATTTTAATACATATATGTATAACACTAATTATCAGAGAGTAAAAAGCTACAAACTACACACCAACTTTACAATGAGGAAATGGAAGATTTACCTAAATCTAAACTAAACAAAATGAGCCAATCCTTACACTAATTACTTATTTATTATTACTTTTACTTAAGGAATGGTACTCCAAAGACTAATATCAAAATTAACACCAATGTTCACAAAACAACACAAAGTTGCTGCTGTTCTCCACATCTATCTCTCCGATGATGTTTATAGCCCTTGTACGTCTATCGTTTTTAAGCTTATCTGAAGAGTTCTTCCTCGGTACTGTCACATAGGTCCGAAGTTAACACTTGTCACCATAAGGTTGGGGTATTTTGGAAGTAATAAGTGGGTTTCCTTAGATTAGAAATCATTAAATTGGAATGGGAATAATTTTATGTACCTACGATCACATACCATCGCAATCATATAGGTACCTATCTATAGGTACAACAAAAACACTACATTTTATGCAGTTTTGCCTATGTGCAAAATTTAATATTTCAATCAGCTGCTTCAACCAAGTCAGCATAATACTTCGATTAGTATGAGTATTTATGCAATAAATTCAATTTTATCGTATACTGGGTCAAATATACCGAGTGTTTATTTAGTTATACCGTCAAGGTTTCAATAAAAATCCCCCAAAAATACTGTCTATTAAATTACCAATCCCGCGATTTTAACGGGATAATGATAAGGAAATAGTTATAATTTGTGTAAAATATTTTAGCCTTCGAACATATATGTTGGGTCAGCCAAATATAATACGTCCCTATGCAAAATAATGCCCCACTACTCTATTAAGTTACCAACCCTGCGATTTTAACAGGATGATGATAAAGTAATAGTTTTATTTGTGTAAGGTATTTAGCCTTCGAACATAAGTGTTGGGTCAGCCAAATACCGAACGTCCCTATATACCCACAAAATAAACTCCATGTTTCATTAATATAATCCCCAAAAATAAGTTATCTATTAAATTACCAATCCTGCGATTTTAACAGAATGTGGTAAGGAAATAGTTTTATTTGTGTAAGGTATTTTAGCCTTCGAACATAAGTGTTGGGTCAGCCAAATACCGAACGTCCCTATATACCCACAAAATAAACTCAGTGTTTCATTAATATAATCCCCAAAAATAAGTTGTCTATTAAATTACCAATCCTGCGATTTTAACAGAATGTGGTAAGGAAATAGTTTTATTTGTGTAAGGTATTTTAGCCTTCGAACATAAGTGTTGGGTCAGCCAAATAACGAACGTCCCTATATACCCACGAAAATGTCTCAATATTCAATTAATATAATCCCTTTGTTAAAAAATAAGACCCAGTATATAAAATCAACAACTATAAAGTGATTCAAAATAAAGTAAATAAACAAAATTAAATGGACGGGAACAAATAGATGGGATAGTGACAATGTATTACTCACATGACCGTCGTACTCGTTGTTCCCATACCGTGGATCTTCTACCGGAATCTCTCGAACAATGAAGTCCCTCTGTCTGCTCTCTTCCACGCTTCTTCAGAAATTTATAGGTTCGGTTCCCCTTTAAAGTGTTGATACACACGTCGAGCAGCGGTTGTCCTGGGATGATCCTCGAGCAGCAGGTCATCAAATGGGTCTCCTCCAGGCAGCATTACGGTGAAAGGCAGCGAATGTCCTGGGGGTGGTCCTCAATCGGCAGGGCAGCGATCAGCAAGACTGTTGAGTCTCCTCCAGGCAGCATTACGACGGCAGCGATTGTCCTGGGGTAGTCCTTAATCAGCAGGGCAGCAATCCGCTGCCTGGATAAGACTGTTGAGTCGATTATCCAGGCAGCGTCACGACGAAGGGGAGGTACCGGCTGCGCCACTCAAGAAGTGGAATGAAAGGCAGACTTATGGTTTCTTCAGCTTTATTGTACTCGGAGATCGTCCGGCAGATAAGAACATTATATCTAGATTTACATGAACTTAAATACTAAATAATTCCTAATAAAAGTGCCAATTCGGCATCTCCCTCCACCAAATTGATTTGCATAGTAAGATTGCTCTTTGGAGCTGTACTTACTAAGCAAATCTCAGAGTTCTAGATTCTATTTAAATTGAATATCAGCATCATCGGTGGGTGATGATGAAATTGGTGAATCAGCGATCTTAACTCGCGCGCATACGAAACCGGCGCACACGGCCGTGGAGAGGCAGTTGAACCGTCCGCCCGCCCGCAGCCACTTGTGCTTAGTACCTGACCCGGCCTCCGCCTGACTTCTGGAGTTTATAAGATAAGTACAGTGATTATTTTACTTTGAGCTATACCGCAAGACGTACGGGATACATAGTAGTGTCTCAGTGTACCAGGAAGGAATTATAAGAACCCCGAACCGTAACGCACCCTTCTTTAATTATTTTTGGTCACTAATATCCCGTAGTCACCGGATAACCTGTCTAACCCGTGTCCCGGTTTACCGCGCTAGTACCGAGGCGCATGAGGTGTAATCCAACCTCCTGACTCCAGTACCGGCTGCCATAGGCGCTGACCAGGGGTGGGCCAAGCCCAGGACCCTTTCGCTCTAGTATCGAGGCGCATGAGGTGTAACCCGACCTCCCACTAGAAAGATAGGATTTATCCCTAGTTAACTGGTTTAGTCGCTTGATCATCATCTGTCACACCGCTTAGCTGATCCCCACGCACCGCCCGCTTATGCTTGGCGCCTGACACTCCTGCTAGCAGAGCGGGAGTAACCGGGCTGCCTCCGTTCATCCTGTAGAGCGCTGACCGCTCCCACAGGATACCGTCCGCACACTGCAGAAGTGTGAACCGACCGAGGGGAGATATCTTCCCTACCGCCGCGCCGACGCTAAGCACGCTATAGCTAACCCATTTCATTCCAGACTTAGCTATTTACCGGAACGTAACGTATTAACGAGTAAACATACCTTGCTCAAATATTTCATTAGTTTTTGGTGAAAAGGTTATCGAAACTTACAATTCTGTTTACAAAATGAATCACCGGCTGTCGCACCATCGCATATATTGTGGACACTACAAAAGATCACCAATATCTTCATATTCCAGTCCAGGTACACTGAATTTTGACTGTTATAGTCTTGAATTTCAAATATTATTGATACACGTACAGCGAATCAAACAGAATTTATTTACGACTGATCAGCTGATTGGCTAGCTGACATTTGACAGCACAATAAAATTTCGTTTCACGCAGTTATGATTGATCCTGGATTGACCAGTGCGATTCTAGTACATCCATAGAATAAGAGAGGGTGCTCAGCGTATGACAGTATTGCTAAATAAAAAGGCGAGATAGCAATAACAAGAGAGAGATAGTGGTGAGACATCACTTTGTGACGGTTAAAGAATAGAAGCCTATTTTTGCGTGTTCTGATAACATTCCATTAGCATAGCGGCTAGAGCCATTGACTACTAAGCAGGAAGATCTGGATCGATTCTCACCTCACTATCACTTTTTTGCTTTAATTATATTTTTTTAATACATACATATATATATCACGCCTATAGTCCCTTGCGGGGTAGGCAGAGCATAAATGGCCGTGAAAAACAGCAATTTACGCCACGTCTGACAAAAATTCGAGGGTCAATCAGATAACTGTGTATCACTATAGTGACAGGTTGTCAGCCCATCGCCTAGAATTGCAATACACACCCTCGAGTCCCTTAGTCGCTTCTTACGACACCCACGGGCAAGAAATGGGGTGATGCTATTCTAAGCCGGCATCACACGGCGAAGCCGGCATCACACGGCGAAGCCGGCATCACACGGCGAATTTATTTGTATTTTTTTAATACTTTTTATTATGGCTCCGACTTGTGGTAAATGTAAAAAAATTATTGCTACGAGACAAAAATTGAAATGTAAAGATTGCAAAATAGTATTTTATAGCAAATGCACACATGTTAATGAAAAGTTATTTAACATAATGAATCCAGAGAAAAAGTTACGCTGGAAATGCAATTTATGTCGATCAAAAGAAAAAAGCTATGCCGGCACACCGCCTCCATTAACACATTATGTAAACACAACAACTGAACCAATAATAACAGAAACGACAACTGAACAAATAACAAATATGCCACAAGTAAGATCATCAACCGCATCAGAAAATGTTACTGAAAGAAAAAAGCACGTAATCAACATAAGAACAGAAAATTCCTTTGCATCATTAAGTTCAGATGACTCAGAGCCAGAGATCGACTGTACAATTACGAAAATGGGATTAAGTCGAAGTTGCCTTGATTTGACTATTAGTCAAAATGTTGATGAACTAAATGCCAAAATTCAAAAACTAGAAGATAGATTGAAAAAATCAGACAACTTGTTAGAAAAATACCTACTTGAAAACGGACGCCTAAAGAGTAAAGTAGTAGAATATGAACAAAGAATTTCATGTCTAATAGGAATATGCAAGACTACTACTCCTACGACGCAGGCAAAAAGTGCTCAAAAACCACCAAACGTAAATTTGACTCAATTAAATTTTTCAATGGGTAATCACAACGAAACTAATAATAATAACAGTATTGATGAACAAAATAGATCTTATACAAAAGACGTGAGCCTCGACAGTTCGACTAGTGAAGAATACAATCATCCAAATACGGGTACTAGTAATGTGAGCCAAGAAATGATTCTGCACTATATAACATTGAAAACAGAGAAAAGATAAAGAGAAAAATTATGCTATTTAGTGATGAAAAAGGGAAGGGCCTTAGAGACAATCTACAAAAATTAATGGGACCTAAATTTGAAATTATATCCATAATTTAACCGCATTCGCCTGTGTATGAAATTATAAAGTGTTGTGATAAACTATGTAAGGATTTTACCAATCAAGATTATGTTATTATATTACCGGGCTCTAATGACACAAACCCATTAGATTTTCAATCATCACTTTATTGTGGTATTTCATTACTTGCTAATACAAATGTATTGATTGGTGAAATTTACAACAATAAAAACATAAATGTATATAAACAAAACAAACTTGCACAACATATCTGCGCTCAATTTCCCCATGCATCCTATATATCAACATTTGAAAATCATCTTTTAAAATTTAAAAACCACAAAAGCATATTATGCAAACTAATGTTAAGAGAAATAATAAGATTGAACTACAAAACAAATCATGTAAAGTACTTGATTACATCTAACAAAAATTACGTAAAAAAATTCTATTATAAAAATGAATATCAACACACAAATGCTACTAAAAATAAACAGAAACTTATAACACATTACTTTAAACCTAATAATGGGACATTGGCATCTAAAATTAATAAATGTTTTACACCTACCACAGTGTGGTGTTGGCTGTTAGGGGAAGATAAAAGACAAACACGTTCGGTCGGTTCAGACGTATATTGGCGCCTGCCAAGCGATACAAACTAGCTTACGTGGCTAATAATGGGGAGTGACGTGTCGCTACACTACACCACCCCCCTTAATTTTAGAAAAAAAAATAGAATGATACATTTTGTTTTTTTTTACCTTACTCTAAAAAGTAATGTAAAAACAAAAAAAAAACAATCAGTATGACTTTGAACTTTAAAATTTCAAATTCTGGACTAAAAAGAAATAACTAACAAAATGAGTATATTTGTTTTAAATAAGTACTTTTTACGTACAAACATCATTATTTTCAGACAATTTTAAACATTCCAAATTAATTTAGATTTCTGACAAATATCAGAAGGCAAATATAAAAAGATCAACAATATGCAAATTATTTGCTTGCGTAAGTAAGATAAACACAAAAGCATTCAGGAAATGTAAAAATCTAAAAATTCACTTATTTATAATAATAGTGAAGTTCCAATCCTATCGAATCGACTATTATCTCTGACATATTTAAACAAATATTTTAAATACATATCAAAAAAACAAATTTTAAATGATAATTTCCGAAATTGTAAGTGATATCACGCAAAACTACTAGGATTAACATTTCCAAATCAATTTATAGTTGAAAACATAATTCATATAGGTATTATATTAATTTTATTATTGCAAAGATTTTATTATTTTCGTAACAAGTATAAGATAGACTACCAAACGGACTTACTAATATATAAATTATATAAAAATAATAACAAGTGTAGGGTTTGGCGTTCTGAATCAAACGACGATAAACAGTACAACGGACGTTTATTATGATATAGTTCAAGTGCGTACAATTTAGCACAATTTCAGACCCAGGTAAGGTTCAGCAGGCGCTTCGACCGAAACTCCGTACTGAAGCCGCAATGTATAATAAGGCGTTCAATAACTTGAAGGCAACCTCATCAGTACATATTAGCACCCTAGGTAGAAGTCAAAATACGCGGGACACAGCCGGGAGGTCATGATTCGTGGTGAACACAACGATACCGCGTTTTAAAAAACTAGTGGCGCCATCTGTTGAGAGTTCAGTGTACTACACTCCCCCCCTTCTAGGTTCGAGCTGTCCCAGCGAGGTATGTTCTATTGTTTCTTCGGCCTCCCACGTCTTCGCGCAGCAACAGGCTTTTCTTGCTGGACAACAATCTTTCGGGGTCTTCCTCTCTTCCTTAATGGCTGCGCCAGCTGTGGTAAGCCCTCTTCTCCGCCTTCATAGGGGGTTAAAGCTGTTGTATGATAAACCCCCAAGCTGACGTCTGGGTTGCCAGGATCTGCAACTTCAAAAGAAGATGGACCATGTTTTTTTTTAATTTGGTAGGGGCCATCACGGCGTGGTGCAAACTTGGCGCTTATCCCTTTGCTTGCGTGACTAATTGGATGCAGTTTCACCATAACCTTGTCCCCTTCTTTGTAGTCTGGTCTGTTTTTCCTGCTTTTATCAGCCAGCTCTTTCCTTTTCTCTTCTGCCATTTCGTTTACTTCTTTCGCGCGCTCTAGTACTGTAGCCAACTGCAACAGCTTCGGTGTGACCTCGGGTATAAAGTTTTCCGACAATACAATCTGACGATAATCGTGGTAGTTGTCGTCTAGTGTTCTTAACTCCCGACCGAAGGTAAGGTATGCTGGAGTATAGGAAGTTGATTTGCAGACGGCTGTGTTCATTGCAAACCGTATGCTTGGTAATTGTTCAGGCCAGTCTCTGTGATTGTCATTAAGAATAATTGCCAGTTGCGTCTTAAGGTCCCTGTTGCGTCTCTCTACCGGGTTTGCTTCAGGGTGGTAAACCGGAGTGTACCCATGCTCAATCTTCAGGCAGAAAGTTACCTGTTGCATTATTGCACTGACGAACTGTGGTCCATTGTCGCTGATCATTCTTCTAGGGAAACCATACCTCAGGAAGATCTCGTTGATCAACACCATTGCGCATATTTCTGCAGTTGCAGATTCTAGACCGAAAAGTTCTATCCAGCGGGAGTTCACATCTTCCACAATGAAAATCCATGTCTTTCCGCATCTGGAGGTAGGTAGCGGGCCGAACAAGTCAAATGAAATGACCTCGAATCTTTTATTTAGAGCATGTGTTTGCAGCAGTCCAGCTGGTTTGTGATTCGATGGCTTGTATCTTTGGCATGCGATGCAGTGTCGTACGTAACTATCAATATACTTTCGCATACCAGCCCAGTGGTAGCGTCTTGCAATCGCTTGATAGGTTTTTTCTGCCCCATAATGTCCTGCCTGCTTGTCATCATGGTAAGCAGCCAAAATGTTTGCCCACTCATGTTCAGGAACCAGCAGTTGAGCGTCATCAGAAGTCGAGTCAATACTATGTCGATATAGTAGACCATTATTCATAAGGTAACCCTTATTGCTCCAATACTGCGCATCTTCATCGTCTTTGTGGCTTTCTAGTGCTTTTATTATCTTGGCCAGCTTTTCATCTTTAATCTGCTCAGCTCTAATGTCTGCAGGACTTCGAACAGCTACATCGACTGTCATGGCACAAATGCCGCATTCTTCTGTACCACTTTCGCTGCAAGGTGGCCGTGATAGTGTGTCGGCAACCACATTGATGCGCCCAGGGATGTATTTAATCGTCATATCGAATGCTTGCAATTGAAGAGCCCATCTTGCTAATCTTCCGGTAGGTGACTTCAACTTCATGAGCCACTGCAATGCTTGATGATCGGTTACGATTGTAATAGGGGAACCTTCTATATAACCTGCGAACTTTGAAATAGCCCACACGACGGCCAACGCTTCTCTTTCCGTCGTTGAGTAATTTTGTTCTGCCTTTGTCATGAGTCTGCTGGCATACTCTATGGGATGTTCTGTGTCTCCTTCACCTTGTACCAACACTGCCCCAAGTGCGTAGTTGCTGGCATCAGTCTTGATGATATACGGTTTCGAATGATCGGCCTGTTTTAAGATGGGTGGTGAAGCGAGGTGTTTCTTCAGAACTTCATATGATTTCTGTTGTTCTGGACCCCATTTCCATGGAGCATTCTTTTTTGTGAGACGAGTCAGGGGCTCAGCGAGATCGGAGAAGTTTTGGATGTAGCGCCTGTACCATGAACAGGTTTGAAGAAAGGAGTACAAGTGCTTAACGTTGGACGGTGGAGGACGTTCCAGAATGGCAGCTGTTTTCGTCGAATCCACTTCTAATCCTTCTGGGGTGATTAGATGTCCCAGGTACTTGATTCTTTCGCAACCGAACCGGCATTTCTCTTTATTAACTATAAAGTTAAACTCTCTCATTTTCAAGAAGATGTCTCTCAGATCAGATAGATGCTTAGCGAAGGTCTCAGAAAAGATGATCAGATCGTCTAGGTATGCCAGTAATTTAATATGACTAAGACTCACGCGGAATCTGTCAATGAGTCTTTGGAATGTCGAAGGTGCATTTCGTAAGCCAAAGGGCATTCTCAAAAACTTGTAAATACCGAAAGGCGTTATGAACGCAGTCTTCTCTTGGTCTTCATCGCGAACGCGAATCTGCCAGTACCCTGCTTTCAAATCTAGTGCCGTCATAAAGGGAGTCGGCTTGGCCTCATGAAGCAGGTCATCAATACGAGGTATTGGGTATATATCTGGAACCGTGATGGAGTTTAACCTGCGGTAATCCACGCAGACTCTAATCTTTCCACTTGGTTTCGGCACCATCACTACCGGAAACGCCCATGGTGATGTGCAGGGTGTTATCACTCCATCTTTGAGCATACTGTCGATTTCCTTTTTTAAAATATCTTTTCTTTGAGGTGACAGCCTGTACGGGGGAACAGCGATAGGTAAGTGGTCTCCCGTGTCTATCACATGCTCAACGCCTTGTACTGGTTTGCCGTTCGTCTGGAATATATCATCGAACTCTTGCAATAGCTCTTCAATCTGTAGTTCTTGGGTCGCGTCTAATGCAGATTTCACATCAATAGAGCAAATGCCTATGTCATCAAATAGCGACATTGCACGCGGAGATAAGTCAAGCTCAGTCTCTTCGATATTATGAATGGCATCCTGCATCATGTATTCCATTCGCGGAGAGTATCCATCAAACAGCAGTTTTGATTCCGTACAGTTGATTTTGGGAGGTGCCTCGGTTAGTTCCAATGGAATGAGCTTATAGGGTCGGCGTGCAGTTTCATTGGGAATTGTAGCTTCCACAGTTGCAGCTTCTGTAGGCTCCCTTCTATGTTTTGCAGGGCGTTCTATGTTAATTGGCGCCATGCCAACTTTCGTAGTCGTAGAATTGCTATTTGCGGAGGGGTTACTGTTTTCATTAAACATGATGAATTTCTCTTCAAACAGTTCAAACTCTTGTTTTGGATCATCAATGTAATGCCACGTGAATTGTGCAATATTGAGAATCATTCCGGCTTGTTTTTGGAAATCAATACCCAAAAGCGTACGAGTTTCGATTGATTCGAGGAGAACAATGAAAGGCGTGCGTAAGCTACGGCCATAAATTTCAACAACAGCGTCAAAAGCCAATATATGCTGTTTCCTTGCAATTCCATCTGCTTGAACAATAGTCGCAACCTCTTCGTAAAATACTTGACCTTGTTTCTGGAGCATAGTATAAAGCTCATGTGAGGCAACGCTCACTTTGGCACATGTATCCACATAGGCCTTACCATCTAGCCCATTTACCTTCAGAAAGACCATCGGCCTTGAATGTCTTTGTAAGTGGATATCGATTGCACAGAAACCTAGACTTCCTCTAGTTCCTGTAGATTGTGGGGGTTTCTTTGTGCAGATCTTACAGTTACTTCTGTAAACTCCCGGAGTGCCACATCCGTAACAAGAGAACCCTGTAGCTGAGGTACTAGGGAGGACGTCGGTTGCTTTTTCATCATTCTCTTGCCTGACTTTATCATCTAGAACCTTCTTTCGTTTACGGCATTCTTCGAAAGTATGACCAATTTTCTTGCAAAAATTGCATCGCGTTGGTTTCTTTGCACGAGTTGTTGTTGTAGGTGCAGCTACGATAGGAATGCCCTGATCTGCGTTGCTTTTCTCTTTATCCTCCTTTGCTGCTTCTTCTTTCAACAACGCTTCAACTGCGCGTGCCTGCTTGCAAAGGTCTTCAAGATCGTTTACCTTCTCACGAGGAACCTTCTTTCTAATGGACAGGTGCAGTAGTCCATAGATGATGTTCAGCTGTTGCTTTTCCGAAAACTTTTCATCACTCGGGAATTCTGAGAAGAGCATTCTTTTCTTTGTGACGAAATCATCAGTTGATACATCTGGTGTCTGTTTTACAGTACAAGCTTCAGAATAAAGCATGTATACGGGCTTCTGAGGAGCGAATGCGTTTTTCAGGGCTTTCTCAAATGCTTCCCATGTAGTGACAGTGTTCTTCGTACCTTGCCACCACACCGCTGCTTCTTCACGTAAAACTAACGGCAGTCCAGCTATGACATCAGCATCACTGATTTTCTCTATGTCCTTGAAGACCCTTATCGCCGTGAGGAATGCTTCGACGGTTTCTCTGTCTTTTTTCCCATTGAATGTGGCAACACAGGTAGCCATAGAACCTCTCTTTCCGCCTCCAACGCTTTCTAATAGGCGTTTAAATTGGTCTTCCGTTAAGTTAACAGTCATCTTCGGTTTTAGTTTCTGATGAACTGGATAAGTCGTCTGCCTTCCCGATCGCGAAACCACAAATTTCGGTGTCTTCTGACCCGCGTTGGACGCCACTGTAGGGTTTGGCGTTCTGAATCAAACGACGATAAACAGTACAACGGACGTTTATTATGATATAGTTCAAGTGCGTACAATTTAGCACAATTTCAGACCCAGGTAAGGTTCAGCAGGCGCTTCGACCGAAACTCCGTACTGAAGCCGCAATGTATAATAAGGCGTTCAATAACTTGAAGGCAACCTCATCAGTACATATTAGCACCCTAGGTAGAAGTCAAAATACGCGGGACACAGCCGGGAGGTCATGATTCGTGGTGAACACAACGATACCGCGTTTTAAAAAACTAGTGGCGCCATCTGTTGAGAGTTCAGTGTACTACACAAGTCATTTAAAATCTATGTCAACTAACTTAAATGTGGTAAATTTTAACGAAGTAGCAATACATTTTATTATTATTTTTTCTGTTTTGTTGTGACATACATATTCTTAATAAATAAATATCTTGACAAAAAAAGAGTAGAAATCATTACTTGTTATCATGTTAGTCTCATTGATGTTAGGAACTTCACTATTCTTCTTAATTTTATCAAGCAAAATATATCTATAGGCTTCTTTCTAAAATATATATCCTATCCTATTGTTTTGCAATCCAAGGCGTTCGTTTTCTTTCTCGGTTGTTATTTTACTCATATATTTTATCCTGCCTTTTTTTTAACACACTCCATCTTATAATTTGAAAAATATTTTTGCCATTAAATATAAACTTGCATATTGTTTTAAACTCCTAATATTAAAAATTGGTATTAAATTTCAAGTCATTAATTTAATTATTTTATTCATATTTTATATTTTTGTTTTCTTTAAATGAGTTAAATCATCAACAAGGACATCACAAATTTTCAGATAGATATTTTCATTCGTGCTATTTATTTATTGCAATAAAAAAAAATGAACTAATAGACTTATATGAAAAACTCAACTCTAATCCCTTAGTTTACCAAAATAGGTATAAATTCACTGTCTTAACAATTCAATTTGACTCTCAGTTCAGTGATCAATTTACTTATCTACGTACTCTTTTCTTTATTTCTCTTATCATTCATATTTATTTAAATATAAGTTTTATTCATTTATTCGTATATGGGCTGGCCAGCCATTTCATTAATAAATCGGTAGCACATTATTATAATAATTATTATATTTTTGGCACTTTTTCTACCGACCTGTCTAGACATATTGTGTATTATATAGGCAATATTAGCCCTGAGTTACTTAGAACCCAACTTTAATATAAGGTCATCTTTAAGACATCTCGTGTCTCCAAAGTTTTTCACGGGGGAAAACTCGTTCCGGCCATGATCAAAATGAAGGATCTGAACCTTATACGTGCCTAACCCTATTGTTACTTTGTAATCAATGGGCTTGTCCTTATTTGCATTTTTAAAATGCTTACTTTTCCTAATCTGACTATTTCCAACTAACATTCTCGAATCGTTAAATCGTTTGGATAATAAAATATCAACTTTTGGTTGTACTTCCCAATCGTATTGCAATACATTATTAACCAAAGATTTTCCATCTACATAGTGTCATTTTTCTAGAAAAATATACAATACCTACTTTCTATCATAACCTTTTCTAAACTTGCACTTAGTGAGACCATCTAGCTGCAATACCAGAGAGTTGACGTACCAAATTGACTTAAATCTCAAATTTAGCCAAAATGATTTTTAATACGCAACTACTGATATGCCTATCTTCTTTTTCTCCTACTATTCACGTCCATGTGTGTAGGTATTGACTTTATTGACATTATTTTCTTAGCGGTTTGCTCATATTGCTTATTACTCTTTAAAATCTATATGGTAAGATGAAATTAAATTAAACAAAATAAACTCAGTAAGTAACTAATGAGTTAGTACTTACCTTAGTACTTCTCTATCTATAAAGTCAAAGAAATAACAAATTACAATTGACCTACATTATGTTGCTCGTGTGATACATTCATAATCATAAGTCAGCAAAACGGTTCAGCTAGTATACCTAGATGACAACAGCGCTCCGATTTCAATGTTGATAGGTAACTGAACTAATAACATATCTATACTGAAGCAACTTCAAACCATAACTAACTATCGAAATTTTGATTTTATTTCCATTATGTATTGTATCCATTTATTTTTATGTTTTTCATGAATAAAAATATAGTAACTTGGTTACTTCATTGTCATAATAATACATTACATCGAACATTTCTTTTATATCTCTGTAACAAGAGCCGATGCTACTATAAATGCTAACAGCATTGAATTCCGATTACTAAGTGTCATCATGGATTTCATCATCCACGTCTTTGTACTTGTATGTGAACACGTGTAAAATAATGTACGTTAGGCGAAAAGATAATCAAATTTTTTCTGTTTATATAGTTGGGAATCCCTAAATTCAGAATTATAACGCAGACCGTGCCTTTTAAATTATATTGTTATACCAAAAATTTTACTATTATTGATATTTATCTAATATGCATTTTACTGTAAAGTAAAACACTGAAATAAATAAGTTCATATTTAAATTTATAAATTGTATCGAAACCAAAATAATGAACCAATTCCACAAAATTAAAATTATCAGATCAGAAATATATTAATTACACGGATATTTATTATGCAATCACCTATGAGAGAAACCAATTGGTTGGAAAACAATAAAATAAAATCTGACAAATTAACCACTTTTTGTTAATCAAACAACACAAAAAATATATATATATATTTCGTACATACATTAACTGTAATCAAATCTAAAATTCTCATGGTTTTTTGGTACCTTTTGGGTTGAAATCAGCGCATCAACGGACTGTTACAAAACAATTTTTACCACATTTGAAGAACTTACCTATTTATTGTTTTTAAGAGTGTTATTTAAAAAAGTTACTTATTTTTTGTATACCGAGAAACATATTGACATGAAATAAATTCCTTCTAAGTAAGTACTTTTAACAAAATCAAATCGTTTTAAATTAAAGTCTGTTATTACTTAAAATAAAAATGTAATTGTATACGAACTCAGCGTTTATTGTTTTTCTAAATACTGTTTTGAACTTTAACTCTACTATCATAAGACACACCATAATATGTATAAAAGTAAAGTTTTTAGTGTATGTATAAAATACTAGTTTTTTGTAAATCTGTAACTGCATCGGATTTGGCAACACTTTCTTATCTCCAATAATATTTAGATTCTTTGAACCATCCACCAATACTCACGCTCAAAACTTCAAATAAAGTATTGAACCAAAAATTTTAACCTTACTATGAGTTACTTTGTTTATACAAATAAAGTTTTTATTTTTTAATAGTTCCATTTTTAACTATGCAACGTGTGTGAAAGTATTTAATCATAAACTACAAACTAACGCCTTGGAATGACTAAGAAAAAATACAAATTACTAAGAACTAACTATGGGATTGAATTAAGTGTATAATAACAGTTTTTTTAATTTACTGAATTTACTGAATTTAAATATTTCAACTTGATAATTAATTACCTATAAGGTTTAAAAAATTATTTCCTTTTCGCATATTTAATTTACTGCGAACTTTGTTTCAGAAACAAAACTTTTTAATATGACAAAAAATTTGTCATGTATATTAGTTAACTTTAAATACGAGTAATTATTTCATGTCAATAAGCTCGATTGGAAAATAAAGTTAAAACACTTTCATTGCAATCGCTTGTACACCTTTGTATGTCTACATTAACAGAAAAAATAAGTTGAAAGTTGATATTATAAGTAAGATCTGTTTAAAAAATAATAACACCACTATGTGTTCTTGATGTCTTCATTCTTCTCTTCTTTTTTTTTCTTCTTCTTTATAGACGAGTATGCCAAACAATCAAAATAAAAAATTACCGGTGTAAATATAAATAAAAAAAAAACACTCACATTTGTTTTGTTATTTACCATGACTCTCTGGAATCACTTGATATTTCTTCCCTAAGTTTTACAACCTTGAGACAACCCAGATCGGATTGTCCACTCATTTCATCAGCCTGCCGCATCCACTTCCGACTTGAACAACCTGCCGGCGCCCTGCATACTCTGCTCATCTCACATTATCACCATCGACATCCGACTCCAACAACCTCCCGGCGCCCTGCATACTCAGCTCATCTCACCGTAAATTAACCATCTGTCACCAACTCTCCCTGCGCTCTGCAAGTCTCATCATCACCATCGCATCTGACTTTATAACTTTCTGTCTTCCACCACGGTGTAACACTATGTCTATTCTTTCCTTATTCTTCTTTTTATATATATTAAATTTTGCTTTAATTTCACTGCACGGTTTTTGAGAAAATATTATAAGATACTTTGATATTTGTACTGTATGATATACGAGTGATACATTTTGTAAAAAACATGAAATCTCGAAGCTATGTTAGACGTATCTTTTATTTAAAGTCACTTCTTGTAAAATAAAGTTTGCATGTAGATATAGTTCCCATAGTTAATACGTAGACTATAATATAGTTAGATAGGTACTCGTAGGTACATTGGTACCATACACTTAACACAATGTTTGTAACTTAACACTAATAATAATTGTTTATGTGGCACATTTCTGCTCGTCCGTAGAGTAAAATGCACTTTATCGTTGCAACTGTCCAAAATCACTTAAAAATTGTTCTTTAGCACTTCAACTTCCCCCAGACAACCAACTACATCAGAAACCACAGCTCAGCACTGCCAGAAGGCAGCGCTGCCAGGGTCGCCATGCGGTGTTGGCTGTTGGGGGAGGATAAAAGACAAACACGTTTGGTCGGTTCAGACGTATATTGGCGACTGCCAAGCGATACAAACTAGCTTACGTGGCTAATAATGGGGAGTGACGTGTCGCTACACTACAACAGAAAAACACAATGAAAAATCCCTAAAGGCAAATGCTTCAATGTCTGATGAAAGCGAGTTTTTTCGAGCCTAAAAGTTATAATACACCACGGTGTTTCAAAATTTTACACTTAAATATAAGTAGCTTAAAATCTAAAATTGACCAAATAGAAATATTGACTGCTCAAAAGGATATTGACGTTTACTGTTTCAGTGAAACACATTTAAAAGAGGAAAATGTTACTGTTTTCAACATTGAAAACTATACCAGGGCTGCTTACTCTTGTAGAAAACGCAAAAAGCAAGGTGGAGTAGCAATATACGTCAAAAACTCGGCAAGCTTTGAAAACTTGCCATGGATATCGGATATGTCTATTGATGAACATTTCGAATGCTGTGGTATATAAATTAAAGAACTAAAATATGTAATAGTATATGTGTATCTTTATAGAAATCCAAAAAGCAATTTTGAAATTTTTATATCAAATCTTGAATATTTGCTAAATAAACTCGTCAGCAAAAATAGAAATAACCTGAAGAAATTTTTTCTCACTGGAGATTTTAATGTTGATATACTTGTTCAGACCACCAGAAGTGAAACATTCTTAAATATTCTAAAATCGTTTAATCTACAACCCACAATTAAGGAACCCACAAGAATAACTTCACACTCAGCAAAATGTATAAATAACATAATAACAAATGTGAAAAAATATGTATCAACTGTATTACATCTAGGATTATCGGATCATGCAGGACAACTAATATCCATTTCTACTACCTTATCTTTTAGTGAACGTTGGTGGTATGTCTACAAAAGGGACTTGACTCATGACATTGATATATTTTTGAAATACCTTTCTCAGATAAGCTTTGATGATATTTATGCACAAACGGATGCAAATTTAGCATATGAAAACTTCATGGATAAATATAATATGATTTTTGAATTGTGTATACCTTAAAAAATTGATTAAAATAAGCTACAAAAAGAAATCGAACTGGAAACAAAAGGAATTATAAAAGCCAGTAAAATAAAACGACATATTTATTGCAAAACATTATAAAGTAATAATCAAGACTTTAAAAATGCGTACAAAAACTATTGCAAGATAATAAAAAAGGTTATAAGCACATCAAAATTAATAACAAATACGAGCTTCATTAACAATAGTTCTAATCAAAATAAAGCCACCTGGTCTGTCATAAAAAGAAACACAAGTGATACGAATATAATTAAAGAAACAATTACTAGTATAATAAATGACAACATAACTATAACTAATCCCAACGAAATCACCAAAAATATTAATAATCATTTCATAAACTTATGCAATACAAAAAAAATTAATAAAATATATACACCTATTAGTAAGACTAATTGTAAAAGTATGTTTTTGATGCCAGTAAATGTCAATGAACTAAAAAAAGTAGTGAAGCAAATGAAAAATAAAAAAGTGTTGGATTCGATAATATTCCAATACAAGCAATCAAAGCTAGTATTGATTTGATAGCGGAACCACTAGTTCATATAATAAATTTGGTTTATGAGACTGGTATTTTTCCTGGCGCATAAAAAAGGATCCAAGTCTGACATAAACAACTACAGACCAATTGCTCTCCTTCCTAGTCTAGCTAAAATAATTGAAAATCTATTATGTAACAGATTGATGTCTTTTCTTAACGCTAACAATATCCTAAGCCCTAATCAATTCGGGTTCCAAAATGGAAAAAATACCACGATGACAATTTTCAAAGTTCTTAAACAAGTTTGGTCTGCAATAAATAACAAAAATACATGTATTGGCTTATATCTTGACTTGTCGAAGGCATTCGACTGCGTTTCGCATGAAATTTTATTAAAGCAATTAAATAATATAGGTGTACGTGGGAATGTTTTAAAACTATTTGAATCCTACCTTATAGATCGATTTCAAGCAACTATCATAGACGTATATAACAAAGAAACAAAAACAATAGAACAGATTCTATCAGATTTTGAAAGTGTTATATTAGGAGTACCCCAAGGCAGTGTATTAGGCCCAATATTGTTTTTAATATACGTAAATGAGTTACCTTCGATAACTAAACATCTGTGTGTATTGTTCGCAGATGATGCTTCTATTTTTATTTCAAGGGATAAATTAAATAAAATTGAATACGAGACTGAAATTAATTATACGATTGAAACTATTGTGGACTGGTTAGCTTCCTTAAACTTAAAAGTAAATGTTGAAAAAACAAAATTGATCCAATTCCGGAATTATAAAAAAACACCTCAAGATTTGAAAATTGTAAGTCAAGGTGTAACAATAAATGAAGCCAGTGAAATAAATTTTTTGGGTGTAACTATTGAAACTCACTTAAGTTGGAAGTCCCATATTAACAAAATCAATAATAAGATATCGGGTAAATGTTACGCTTTATCTATATTGTCAAATGTGACTTCAACTGACGTAGCAAAAAATGCTTATTATGGACTTGTGTATCCTTTACTAACCTATGGTGTTATTTACTGGGGAAACTCAGTAAATGTTCAATCAACCTTTGTTTTGCAGAAGAGATGTTTAAAAATTATTTACAAAATGTTCAGCACTGACTCATTAAGACAAGTATTTGTAGACGAAAGATTTCTCACATTGACATGTATTTATATTTTAGAATTATGTTTGTTTGTAAAGAATGACAAAGAAAATTTTGTAAGAAAAGCTGACTTCAGAAAAAATATACGTAATAGGTATAAACATGACATATGCTCTATATCAGTAAAAAATAATATAATGTACAAAAGCGTCCTGTTTACTGGTATAAAGGTCTTCAATCATTTACCACTGTCAATAAAGCAGCAAGAAGGCACTTTGTTTAAAAAACAGTTGAAAAAATGGCTTTTCAGTAAGGCATTCTACAACTTAAATGAGTATTTTGCATGCAATTCTGCCTGAACACTTGTAAAATGCATGTCTTAAAATTGTAATACAAACCATTTATATTGTACGCCAGAAATTGGCAAACTGTTGAAACTATTCAAAATGTACCACCTTATGTAACACAGTTCTGACAATAAATCTTATCTTATCTTATCTTACCTAGGGCACTGCTCTATTGCTTTCATCACCGCTTTAACCCGTTTCTCTTTCCCCCAGTTTCGCTGCCGATCGTCCCGGGAGGACCCGCCGTCGTCGTTCCCCAGCCAGGCTGCGGCGAACGGAGCACCGAGCCCGCTGGTCGGCTGCCCCGGTTGCCACGATCACAGTGCAGTGTTGATAGATAAGTCTAAGCTTTAGTTAACTAGTCAACCCTATGCAGAACTGTGAAATATATATTATTGTGTAAATGTACTTGGTTTCCTTGCTCATCCCGCACACACACACCCTAGCCACTTAATGTCCAATGCTGTCTCAGCGCTTCACGCTGTAGCTAGTCGGGACTGCATTACAAAACTTAAAAAATGACCCGGACAATTATGATAGGTATATGAACCTACCGTCTAATCTATCTTACGATTATGATTGGTGGCTTAAGGCAATGAAATTCCCTTCAAATAAAATTAAATATGACTGCTAAGACTTGGGAATTTTCACTGATGCTTCGACTTCGGGATGGGGATGTGCTTGTGGTGACCAGTCGGCTAGTGGCGTATGGACTAAAGAAGAACGTTCTATGCATATAAATAACCTCGAATTACTTGCAGCATTTTTTGGATTAAAAGTTTTTTTGCGAAATCGAAGAAAAAATGACAGATTCTTCTCCGTATCGATAACACAACAGCCATATCATACATAAATCGTATGGGTGGAGTGCAGTATCTACACCTTACTCGAGTTACAAAAGAATTATGGCAATGGTGTGAAACTAAAAGTATTATTATTTTTGCTTCCTATAACCGATCGTGTGATAATGTTATAGCTGATGCGGAGTCTCGTAAAATTCACCCAAATATTGAGTGGGAACCCAACAATAAAGCGTTTAATTTATTAGCGCAAACTTTTGGAACCCCGGATATTGATATATTTGCAAGTCGTATAAACAAAAAATGCGCTACATATATTTCATGGCAAAGAGATCCTGGTGCGTTTGCTATAAATGCATTTACCTTATTGTGGTCATAATTAAATTTTTACGCTTTTCCTCCTTTTACAATGGTCTTAAAAATATTGAGGAAAATAATCTAAGACCAAGCAACAAGCATAGTCGTTGTTCCTCTTTGGCCCACGCAACCATGGTACCCCATTTTTAATAAGCTTCTTTTGGCCGAACACTTGTCCTTTGAGCCTAGTCGATATTTAATTTTGTCTCATTCCAGCAACTGGACATTTTATCACCGAGTTACGCTGGTTGCCGGTCTAATATCCGCAAGTTGCTGGTGAGGCGTCAAGTGCCGCCCTCCTCCATTCAGATAATGCTTGTATCCTTATCCGATAATACAATTAAGCAATATGATACATGCCTAATTTTTTTTTATCGATTTTGTAGTTCTCATATTGTTACCATTTATCATCTGTTGCTAACGTTTTAGGGTTTCTTACCAAATTACTTGAAAAAAAGTCCCAATACGGTACGTTAAATAGCTGTAGATCAACCCTATCGTTAATTCTTGACGTTCAGATAGGAAGTGATGAATGCATTAAGCGATTCTTTGAAGGAGTTGGTATGGTATCCTAACGAAAGTCTTACCTTAGAAAACCTTACTAAAAAATTTGTAACGCTTTAAGCCCTTGTCACTGCGCATCGACTTCAAACTCTTTCAAAAATTAATATAAATAACATTGAACATTTTCCAGAAAAGGTAAATATTAAAATTCCGGATCCAATCAAAACATCTCATATTGGTTCCTTGCAGCCGTTACTTGTGCTGCCTTCATTTTTTGAATAACCTGGAATCTGTCGAGTCACGACATTAAAGTCTTAATTAACAATGACTGAGCCGATACGCAGTGATGATAATTTATTTATAGCGCTAAAAAACCACATAAATCGGTCTCATCTCAAGCATTATTGCGATGGGTAAAAGCTACCTTGAACGAGTGTGGCGTAGATGTATCTGTGTTCACAGCACATAGCACGCGCCCCGCCTCCACTTCGCGCGCACACCAACTCGGTGTAAATATGGATATAATTAGAAAGACCGCTGGATGGAGTGGCACTTCCAATACATTTGGTAGATAATCAAGAGTTATTTGCTACTGCAATTTTGCGTAACTGTGGGTGTCTCCACAATCTTCATATTTGGTCTACCCACAGTTTTCTATTAATCTAGCTTGTGGGTATCCTCATAATAATGATACAGTACACCCTCAACTTACTAATATATTAAGTTCACATTTTGTATAAATAGCGGTAAGAACTTGAATAAACTGGCATTCGACTGCCCAAGCCCGAACCAAACCCTTCTCTCATTTTGCCTCCTCACTCGTGGTACGCAACTAGTGTCTCCACTTCCTCGACATACATCCGTGGTACGCAACTAGCGTTTCCACTTCCTTAACACCCACTCGTGGTTCGCAACTAGCGTTTCCACTCCTTCAACCCTCACTCGTGGTTCGCAACTAGCGTCCCACATTGGTGACCCCGTCTTAGCAAGAAACCGTTACATTCGCCGCAATTCATCATAGTAATTTCTCTAACACAATCATGGTAAACAACGACGAAGAAGCTCCCAAAGCACAGGAAGAGCTAAAAAAACAAGAGGAGCAGCAAACTCGCCATGAATGCGTCAGTGGTGTTTCTATTCAGTCGACGATTATTCCCTTCTGGCGCGAGTTTCCAACTGGTTGGTTCGCTCAGTTTGAGGCGGTAATTGACCCCCAGAAAAAGAGCGATGACCAGAAATACGCTTTATTGCTTCAACAGCTCAAAGAAGAAGATTTAAGGCATTTGGCGGACATTTTGAAGAATCCACCACCAGGTAATAAATACAAGGCTGTCAAAGAGCGCCTGATAGCGTCGTAAGAGCAGTCAGATGTTAAGAATTTTGAGAAGTTAATAGGAGAACAGGAGTTAGGCGATCAAAAGCCGACTCAGTTGCTTCGTCGTCTGCGTGATCTTGGTGCTGGTATATTAACTGAGGATGGCTTAAAAATACATTGGATGAAACAACTGCCAGTGCACATGAGAACTGTATTGGCAATAAGCACTGAGG
Source organism: Tuta absoluta (assembly GCA_027580185.1). Taxonomy (NCBI): domain Eukaryota; kingdom Metazoa; phylum Arthropoda; class Insecta; order Lepidoptera; family Gelechiidae; genus Tuta; species Tuta absoluta. Next base: position 76,611 of record JAQAHW010000099.1, on the reverse strand, counting down.
TACACTTAGATAAACTGGCGTTGGTGGCAGATAAAATGTTAGAGTATACGGCGGTGGCATCTATAGCGCCATTGTCTATCGACCAGCAGCATAGTGATCAGCTTAGCAGACAGATCTCCGAGTTAACAACCAAAGTGGACGAATTATACAACACGCAATCGCGGGAATCACACCCTCGACTCGGCTCCAGCAGTTGGTCGCGTGATCACTCTCGCTCTCGCAGTCAAAATCGACGAGATAGTTCCATAAACAAAATCATGGAACAGAAGGGGCTTTGTTGGTATCATGCCACCTTTGCTAAGAGAGCATACAAATGTTCCCCCCCGTGCTCATGAAAACCCGCTTGAAGGTCGGGAAACTAGTCTCGGACCACATTGCAGCGGAAATTGGTGTCAGGAGGAATCGCCGCTTATAAATTTTGGATAAAACAATCGGGGAGCGTTATTTAATTGATACTGGCGCTGAAGTGTCGGTTTTGGCAGCAAAAGGCAAAAGAGCCGGTAGCAGTAGTCACGAATATACGCCTTATGCAGCAAATAATACACCAATCAGGACTTATTGGGGAGAAAAATATGGCCCTCGTCTTAGGCTTAAGACGCCAATTCACATGGACATTTGTTCTAGCAGACGTTAATATTTCAATAATTGGCGCAGATTTTCTAGATCATTTCAAATTATTGGTTGATATTCACAATAAAAGATTGATTGACTTGAAAACGGAACTAGCAGTAAAAGCAATTTCTATTAGATCAGTTCGAGGATCCATTCACATGTTGAACTCAGATCATGTGTACTTCGACATCTTGAAGGACTTCCCGAACGTAATCAGGCCATCATCGCTGAAGGAGCCCTCCAAGCACAGTGTAAGACATCACATTGAGACTACGGGACCGCCGTTATATGCAAAAGCACGACCTCTTCCACCTGACAAATACAAAGCGGCTCAAGATGAATTTGCTAAAACGATGGAATTAGGAATCTGTCAGTAGATAGTTATTGGGAGTTCTAAATATTTTTTCGATTGTTAATGTAAAGCGGAGTGCACGGAGCGGAGCGGAGTGACACGGAGACACGAAAAAATATTTATTCCTCCCAATAACTCCCTCCTTCGTACTTCCAATTAAGGAATGTATAAACTAACGTAAAAACTTACCAAAAAATGTACAATGACAAATTGTGAGAACAATCTCTCCTTAAATACTGCTGCTCTAAGATAAAATGATCATTAAAAAAAGAATATTGGATACAGTAAGATTAAAATGAAGTTCGCAAAACAATCTACTAATTTGAATGTTGAAAAAATTTGAACAGATCTAAAAACTAATACTTCTCGTCATGGTAAACTTCTTTCAAACAACATTCGGTGTATTATATGTGGACCATCAAATTGTGGGAAAACAAACCTAATGGTAGGGCTTCTTTTGCACAAAAATGGATTACGTTACAAAAATGTATATGTCTTGTTTAATATTTAGTGTTGCTATGCTGGGGTAAGTTAGGTATTAATGACGGTCTATGAATGCGCCGCGATTTCGCACGCGTCGCTCTGGGCGTGTGTTGTCCCTTTCTCACTCGCAGGGCGAGACTGGCGACGTGCGCGCAGACCGCCTGACGGCGCCAAGCGGTGATTTCTGCACCGCGGTCAGTCACTCAAAACCGTTCGGACGAGAACGTATTGTGTTTTTGTACGGATTTCCCGCCACGCGTTTTGTGATGCCGCGTGTAATGGACGATTCAATTTGAGATCGCGCGTGTTGATGCATCGTATTATTGCGGTTCTCCTGGGTTATACTAGAATACCAGGCTTAGTGATTGTTGGATGTCTCGACGTCTTCCACGTGAGCGTCGCGTTGAATAGGCATCAAGTGGCCATATCGGCTCGCGTTTTGTACGGCCCTAATTCGTGTTGGGTCACGCGTAATGACTAATATCAAAGTGAAATACGAACAGAAGCTGTGAGTGGTTTGAAGTGAATAACGCGCCAAGGCTGTAGTGGAATGCTGGGTGTCGATATCTTTTCCACCCAGCCCTGTAAGTACCCACGGAATTCCTATTTGATCCATTCCCTGAACTTCCTTTCTCCGTTGGGTATTTTATGCATTTGGACCGGCGTTAACTGTAAGTGATAAATCTAGTTGTTTTAGTATAAAACTGTTTATGGTGTGTTCCCTTTAGTCATATTTGTTGTACCATATCATTGTGACTCCTTAGTACGAATTGCGGAATTCGTGGGGTGATATAATTTGGAGGTACTTACTTATAATCTAGTGCTAATACGTGTGACGTAACGCCAGATCGGCAGACGGTATTTACTACCGACTTGAGTTATGTAAAGGTTGGAACACATCATTTGCCAATTTCACTCAACTTAGTTAATTAGGTTAAATAGATTTAGGTTCACGTTTAATTCATAGTATGCGCTGCTATATTGTGCAGCGTATGTTATTTAGCGCTGCGTAACGCAGCTATTGTCTGCCTCCAGTTGAACTCCTGGTATTTTGCTCGAAATTTATCTGTGTAAATCGCTTCCACTGCGGAGTTTGGCTTGGAATTAGACAATTTTTGGTAGCAGAGCGTGGTTCAGAAAACCACTAGATTTAAGATTATTTTAGTATAAGATTTTTAATCTACCTACATAAAAAAAATATATTTATTGTGATTGTAGTGTGTGCCCTGTGTAGAATATCCTATCGGTAGGATCAGGGCCAATCAATTAGTGAATTGCTTGTTATTATCGTTGTGTTTACCCTGTGCGGATATCCTAACGGTAGGATCAGGGCCGATTGTCTATTTTTTTTTATTGTAAGGTTCGGTGTTACTTTGAGTTGGTACCATGGCTCCCACAATTACACAGCTTCAGGCAAAAATTAGAACGCACCTAATTTGGTTCGCGACTAAGCAGGCGATGGTCGGTCGCGGGGACCGAGGGGACGCACTCATCGCTTGTGCGCAACGGATTGACGAACGGGTCGCGGAGGTGTTGGATTGCCTCACTGGATGCGAGGAGTTATTTGATGGGACGCCTGATGAGGAGGTCAAACTTACGGTCCGGACGAATGTGACCCAGTGCATGGAGATGGGGCAGGAGATCCAGCAGGCGGCTGCTGTGATCACCAGGCGTAGAGCTGGGGAGCCGGACCCACCCCATGGTCCGCGGGGACCGGGGGTGCAAGTGCCCCTGCCGGCTGTGGCGATTCCGGTCTTCCACGGGGACTACACGGATTGGACCCGATTCCAGGATCTGTTTGACAGTGTGATTCATAACCGCACTGACTTGCAGCCGGCATATAAAATGGCACAATTGATGGCCAAGCTGCAAGGTGAGCCCCATGAGCTGGTAAAGCATCTACCAGTCGATGATGCAAGTTACGAGACGGCTCGCGGTTTGCTGATCGAGAGATACAGCAACAAACGTCTCATGATTGACCAACTCCTGGAACAGTGGCTCACCGTGCCGACCATCACACGAGGGACGGACCTCAGGGCCAAGGTCCTCAACCCTGTCTGCGTTGCAGTGAACGCTCTTGAGAGACAGGGGATGTCGGTGTCAGGCTATGATTATATCCTGGTCCACACGTTGTTGCGCCGCCTGCCGAGCGACATGGCCGCTCGTTTTGAACAGTCACACGGAGGTAAGACATCTGATTACCTCCCGACCTTCGAGGAGCTCAAGTCCTTCCTCGAGGCCGAGTGCAGGCGGGTAGATGCCCAATTTGGAGAGTCGCCTCACGCGGAGTCTGCGGCCGCTCGCCGCCCGGAACGGCCGGGTGCACAGGCGCGAGACGGTAAGAGTAGGCCACCCAGGCGATACAATGTCGCTAATTTGGAATCGAGGTGTGCCTACTGCAGAGAGGCGGGGCATCAGGTGACTGCGTGTGAGGAGTTCGCTGCACAGCGGGTGCAGAAACGTCGTGGTGTGGTGCAGCAACGGCGTTGGTGCTTTAGGTGTATGGGGCCGCATCAGGTGCGAGAGTGCCCATCAAGCACCAACTGCAGGTACTGCCAGGGTGCCCACCATCAGCTCCTATGCATGAACCGCAGCGGAGATTACGGAGGCAGAGCTGACGCGGGTCAGCGGACGGAGTCTGCCCTACCTAGACGGGAGCAACGCTCCCCACCCCCTCCAAGGAGGAGTCCTCTTCCACCAGGGTTTCAGGGACGAGGCCAGGGACATCAGCAGGTGATGCCCCCTTCACCACGCGCGAGACAGTCACCACCTCGGCAGCAGGTGCCGGAACAGGGTAGGTGGTCACAGGTCCAAGGTCAGAGGCACCCATCACAAGTACGTGATGCTACGGGCGGGTGCCAATACCAGGGCCAGTACATGCAGTACTCGGCGGGACTGAACAACATGGTGAGGTCTCATGACCCACGCATGCCTCTCCCCTTGGCTGAGCACCCGCGGCTACAGGCGCATCCACGGTACGCGCGCCTGCCGCAGGGTTACTATAGGCTGCCAGCCATGGCGTACAGGACCAGAGGTCCCTATCAGCAGGAGTGGGACCCACTCGAAGGTGTACGGAGAGAGGGGACCCCCCCGCAGGACGCGGACACTCCGCGCTTAGATTCCTGCTAGGTAATCGCCGCCTACACGCCAGCTTCGGCCCCCCGGCCAATTACGGTATTGTTGCCTACGGCAATGATTTGGGTATGGGGATACGGTGGCCGCAGCATACAGGTAAGAGCCTTGTTAGATACAGGGGCTCAGGGTTGTATTGTGTCTAGTAAGCTGGTGAGTAGGCTACGCTTAAATATAAGGCCCACAACGGATGGGGCTGTAGGTATTGGAGGTGTAGATGTGCCTGACGTTCGGGGTCAGGTGAGCTTCGAGTTCACATTAGGTAATACAGGTACAGGGGTCAGCTATCATGCCTCAGCAGTGGTGCTGGATGAAGTGGTAGGGAAACTTCCTCAGGTTCGGTTACCGTCAACGGTACGAGGGTTAACCACAGGCTTAGAGTTAGCTGATCCTGAATTTGATACTCCTGGTACGGTGGACGTTCTCCTCGGGTCAGACGTCCTCGGGAGATTCTGGTGTGGCAGAAAACGGGTACTTCAGCAAACTGGTTTAGTGGCCGTTGATACCACAGGGGGGTATGTTATTTTTGGCCCAGTTTGGAGACCTCAGGACCTACCAGAGGGCGATACGGTTCTCTATGGTAGTGTGTTGTCGGAGGTGCTGCAGAGGTTTTGGGAGTCTGAGGAGCCACCCACAGCGGATAGACGGAAGCCAGAGGATGACGAGTGCGAGCTGTTCTATCAGTACAACACTGCACGAAGTTCGTCAGGTAGGTTTGTTACCAGGCTGCCATTTCTCCCAAACCGCCCCTCCTTAGGTAGTTCGCGACAGATCGCGGAACGGAGACTACTGGCTATGGAGAGAAAGATGAAGCGAGATGCAGCACTTCGGCAGAAGTATATCGAATTCATGAGGGAGTACCTAGAGTTAGGCCACATGTCGGTGTCCAGCATAGATTGGAGGTGTGTCGAGCATTACTATATACCACACCTGGCTGTTTTGAAGTCACCGGAGGCGAAGATACGGGTAGTGTTTGACGGTTCTGCTCCTACATCGAATGGTGTGTCTGTGAACCAGTGTCTGCACGCGGGTCCCAAGTTGAACCGGGACATTGTGGACATCCTCACAGATTTTCGGTTGCACCAAGTAGCGTTCGTCGCAGACGTCAAAATGATGTTTCGCCAAACAATTATACACCCGGATGACCGTCGGTACCAGCTGATTTTGTGGCGTGAGAGCCCTGACGAGCCGATGGTCACTTATGAGCTTAACACGGTAACGTATGGTCTGAAGCCAAGTCCGTTTTTGGCAGTACGCACGCTGCGAGAGTTGGCCGCACAGGAAAGGGTAAGATTCCCTCGAGCCGCAGCAGTACTGGATCGCGACGTCTACGTGGATGACATCTGCACGGGTGCAGATAGCGTGCAACAAGCACTGCTACTACGAGACGAGCTGATCGCGATCATGGAATCAGGAGGTTATGAGTTGCGGAAATGGCTGTCCAGCTGTCCAGAGCTCCTGGCCGGGTTGCCAGGTGAGTTCCAGCAGGACCCGCACCTTTTCGAGAACCCGGACAATTCAAATACGTTGAGCATCCTAGGGGTGCAATATGGGCCAACGCATGATGTCTTTACGTATCAGATCGAGCCAGACCTTATGCAGAAGACTTGGACGAAGCGTTCGGTATTATCGACGATCGCCAGAACTTTCGATCCTAACGGGTGGATCGCACCGGTGACGTTCATGGCGAAGTGCTTCTTGCAAAGGTTGTGGATAGCAAACTTGGGTTGGGACGACCAGCTCTCCGGAGAGCTGTTGAATGATTGGACCAAGTTTGTGACCACCTTACCAGGGATCGTACGCATCGCCATACCTCGCAAGTTGCTCCCATCGGTGGGATGTAAGGCTACCCTACATGGGTTTTGTGATGCCTCGGAGCGAGGGTACGCGGCAGCTGTCTATTTGCGGACAGTCAGTTCAACGGGAACTGTAGACGTGCGTCTAGTTATGGCCAAGAGTAAGGTGGCTCCGGTTAGGACAAGATGGACCATTCCAAAGTTGGAATTGGCGGGAGCAGCGCTTCTCACGCGCTTGCTACATCATGTCGCTAGTAATCTACGCGGTACCATCACTTTGGATGAAACGGTGTACGCATGGACCGACAGTAGGATAGTTCTGTGCTGGTTACAGACGTCGGTACATACTCTTGAGGTTTTCGTGGCAAATCGGGTGTCACAGATTAAAGGATCGGAAACTCCGTTGGTATGGAGACACGTACCGGGAGAACAGAACCCAGCGGACTGCGCCTCACGGGGATGTAGGGCCCCTGATTTGGTAGGTCACTCACTGTGGTGGGGACCTCAGTGGCTGACTGAGTCACCTGAGAGATGGCCATACAATGAGTGCGGGTCGCCGCTTGGGCCACCTGATCGAGGTTTGCGAGTGAACGTAGGGCAGATCGTACCTAAGCCTAGTGCGGCTTTCTTGCTGGAACGATACAGCTCCCTCGACAAACTTCTAGGGGTGACAGGTTGGATCAAACGGTTCGTGAACAACTGTAGAAAACCTCAAGCAGAACGGAACTTGGCACCTGTCCTCTCGCCTGCGGAGCGGAATGCGGCTCTAAGTTTATTGGTTAGGGTCGTCCAGGCGGAACATTTTGAGGAAGAGGCCAGGCTGCTCAGGGATGGCCGTGGAAAGCTGAAGGGAGGTCTTGTGCGCCTCAACCCGTTCGTGGACGAGCATGGAATGCTCCGGGTTGGAGGTAGACTTCGGAACGCTAACCTGCCCTTTTCAGCACGGCATCCGCTGTTACTCCCAAAGAAGGGACCTTTGGTAGAACTTATAGTTAGGGATCGTCACCAGAAAAACTCGCATGCGGGCTGCAATGCACTTTTGGCTATTCTGCAGCGCGAGTTTTGGATCTTGTCTGGACGACGTACGGTACGGAGCATTGTGTTTCGGTGCTTGCCTTGCTATCGGTTGAAGGCAGCCACAATGCAACCTCAGATGGGAGACCTCCCACCGGACCGGGTGACGGAAGCCTGGACGTTTGCGGGTGTGGGAACGGACTTTGCGGGGCCTTTTATGGTAAAGGCATCACGCCTTCGCAACGCGAAGTCAATCAAGGCGTATTTGTGCGTGTTTGTGTGCCTAGCAACCAAGGCCGTCCACTTGGAACTCGTGGCCGACCTCACTACGGAGGCTTTCTTAGCAGCTTTAGATAGATTTGTGTCGCGAAGAGGGCGACCAGCGCTGATCAGGTCGGACTGTGGTACCAACTTTAAGGGCGCTGATCGATGTATGAAAGAAATTATAACGTTTTTATCGGAAAACGAGGAAGCTATCGGCACGAGCCTCTCCCGTCAGGGCATTAACTGGGTGTTCGATCCACCAGGATGCCCCCACTGGGGTGGTATATTTGAAGCGGTTGTAAAGTCCGCTAAGACGCATTTGATGCGCGTTATAGGTTTAACGATATTAACCTTTGAGGAGCTAGCGACCGTGTTTTGTAAAATTGAGGCCGTTCTCAATTCACGTCCTTTGTGTCCGCTTAGCTCAGATCCGAATGATCTGGAGGCCCTGACACCAGGGCATTTCTTAATTGGCCGACCACTTAACGCCTTGCCAGAATACCCCTACACAGAGGTCAGTAGCAATCGTTTGACGCGTTATGAGTTGCTGCAGCAAATGTCTCAGAATTTTTGGAAGCGATGGTCGCTTGAGTATTTGCACATTCTGCAGCAACGCCTTAAGTGGACGGACAGAACTGAACCCCCTCGCATCGGAGATCTCGTTCTGGTTAAGGATGCCAACCTGCCGCCACTGCGATGGCGCAGAGGGCGCATTCTCAACTTGTTCCCAGGTAGTGATGGCACTCCTCGAGTCGCGACAGTTCAGGTAGGGGATTCAGTTCTTAAGCGAGCAATAGCAACGCTATCTCGTCTCCCCAGTAGTGAATAGGCCTAAGGGATTCGGCCTAGGGCGGGTGAATGTTTAATATTTAGTGTTGCTATGCTGGGGTAAGTTAGGTATTAATGACGGTCTATGAATGCGCCGCGATTTCGCACGCGTCACTCTGGGCGTGTGTTGTCCCTTTCTCACTCGCAGGGCGAGACTGGCGACGTGCGCGCAGACCGCCTGACGGCGCCAAGCGGTGATTTCTGCACCGCGGTCAGTCACTCAAAACCGTTCGGACGAGAACGTATTGTGCTTTTGTACGGATTTCCCGCCACGCGTTTTGTGATGCCGCGTGTAATGGACGATTCAATTTGAGATCGCGCGTGTTGATGCATCGTATTATTGCGGTTCTCCTGGGTTATACTAGAATACCAGGCTTAGTGATTGTTGGATGTCTCGACGTCTTCCACGTGAGCGTCGCGTTGAATAGGCATCAAGTGGCCATATCGGCTCGCGTTTTGTACGGCCCTAATTCGTGTTGGGTCACGCGTAATGACTAATATCAAAGTGAAATACGAACAGAAGCTGTGAGTGGTTTGAAGTGAATAACGCGCCAAGGCTGTAGTGGAATGCTGGGTGTCGATATCTTTTCCACCCAGCCCTGTAAGTACCCACGGAATTCCTATTTGATCCATTCCCTGAACTTCCTTTCTCCGTTGGGTATTTTATGCATTTGGACCGGCGTTAACTGTAAGTGATAAATCTAGTTGTTTTAGTATAAAACTGTTTATGGTGTGTTCCCTTTAGTCATATTTGTTGTACCATATCATTGTGACTCCTTAGTACGAATTGCGGAATTCGTGGGGTGATATAATTTGGAGGTACTTACTTATAATCTAGTGCTAATACGTGTGACGTAACGCCAGATCGGCAGACGGTATTTACTACCGACTTGAGTTATGTAAAGGTTGGAACACATCATTTGCCAATTTCACTCAACTTAGTTAATTAGGTTAAATAGATTTAGGTTCACGTTTAATTCATAGTATGCGCTGCTATATTGTGCAGCGTATGTTATTTAGCGCTGCGTAACGCAGCCATTGTCTGCCTCCAGTTGAACTCCTGGTATTTTGCTCGAAATTTATCTGTGTAAATCGCTTCCACTGCGGGAGTTTGGCTTGGAATTAGACATGTCTATTCAAAAACTCTCCATCAACCAAAATATGTATTTTTAGAAAATGTTTTGCAGCATGTACCTGATGTTTCTTTTGCAAAGTTTTACGAAAACGAAAATGTTTTGAGCCCACAAAATGCTAAATCTAATTCCATTATAGTTTTTGATGACGTTGCATGTGAAAATCAAAATAATATGCGTGATTATTTTGCAATGGAAAAACATATAAACATTGATTGTTTCTATTTAAATCAGACTTACATGAAAGTGCCAAAACAACTCGTAAGAGATAATGCAAACTTATTAGTCCTTTTCAAACAAGATGATATAAATTTAAGACATGTCTATGATGAGCATGTGAACACTGATATGAGTTGGGTAGCTTTTCGCAATATGTGTGCTAAAATTTGGAATGATCCCTATAATTATTTAGTCATAAATAAAGAGTGTGCAAAAAATAATGGTTGCTATCGCAGAAGGTTTGATACCTTTATTTTTTTCGATTAATTTAACTGTTGTCTTTCACGATCATAATTTGCTACCTATATAAATGATGTTTAAAAAAAAATGGATCATTCTACCAAATGCACTTCATGACGCTTGACTCCTGATAAAATTCACCAAAATGGAACAGACTTTGAAAAGAAAAATCGTTGATGCTGCAGAAACTATTAAGAAAAAAGTTGCAAAAATGCGTGATATTGAGACTGAAAATGCGAGTGCTTTCGAAAAAGTGTTTAAACCAGTAACAGGTTTTTTAAACCATTTAATAGAAATGAAAAGATATGATTTCGAATCTGAAAATCAAAGATACAGCTCTGACAAAACCTATAAAAACGAAACTGTTGTCAATTCTGATAAAGAAGAATCTCCGGACGAATTTGAAACTGAATAAGAGGTAGAAGCTGAAGACGAGGAGGAATCTGAAAAAGATGGTAAGGATGGTGATGATTTAGAGAATACAATTCCTACTGATGATTCATTCAAATCAATTGATTCTATACTAGACTCAAAGAATGATTCTAAAGATAAAGATACATCTACTTGGTCTTTTTCGTCAGAAAATTTTGCTGATGTACCTTATGGTGTAAGAAACGATCGAGGAAAACTTAAGACGGGTACAGCTTCTGTAAATATAGACGAAAATGGTTTTGTTAGTATATCAGGACGTAAATTTAGAATAACTCCTGGCATAAGGCAATAAATTTTTAAAAGTAAACTGGCAATGCCTTTGATTACAAAAGAAGATTAAATGAATTACATAACAATGCTTTTAGATACAAATGTTCATAGACGTGATTTTAATCCAAATAAATCTATGAAAAGCAAAAAATATTTATATGTTATAAAGCAATTATTTAAGTTGCGAAATGATTCTACCAGAACAAACACTAGTTTACCAAAAGGAAAAGGGTTGTCGGTGATGAAAAAACTTAAAAAGAATACAGATTTCATATACTGGGATGATCCTAACGAATTGGTCGAAAGACTGAAACTTTTGATTGCTTCGCGAGAAGCCGGTAACACTGGATAAGACAATGAAATAATATCTATTATCGAAGAACTTAAAGAGAGTGGTGTTCTCGAGCAAAAAAAACGTCTTCTTGAAAAAAAATTGTCATTCTAGTATTATTTGTGAAATATAAAGGTTGTATACAATGAATGTTGATAAATTTGGACATCATGTACATAAAAGGTTTCGATTATCAAATATATTTGACTGTTTCGATAATATATTAAAAACAAATGATGGAGGATATGATTTACATGAAAAAAGGTTAAAAGGGATTAAATATCCTACTGAACCTGATGACGCAGTTAATAAACTTTATGTTGATAGAATTGTAATATATTTTTGTAGGAAGAAACAAGTTGAAGAGTTTATTAATACTGCTATAAAAAAAGATTTTTTAAGGTTTAGAGATCAGTTGATATACGAATTTTATACGAAGATGGAAATTGAAAAATTATGAAAGTGACTAAAAAATAAGTAAGCAGGCAATCGTGAATGAGATCCACAAGGCAGCGAGAAAAACTTTCAATAGAAGACATGTTAATCTCAAAGGAATTGATGATTTGTGGTAAGCAGATTTAATAGATTTACAAAATATACAAAAATATAATAAGGGTTATAGATATGTATTAGTAGTAATTGATTGTTTTTCAAAATTCGCTTGGACTGTTCCATTAAAAACTAAAACTAAATCTGATGTTGCTCTTGCATTTAAAAATGTTGTAATACAATCTCAAAGACATCCACATAACTTACAAACAGATAAAGGATCAGAATTTTACAACAATAATTTTAAGCAAGTTACAGATTCATATAACATTAATCATTACTCTACGTATTCTATAATGAAGGCTTCTATCGTAGAAAGGTTAATAAGAACTTTGAAAAACAAGTTGTATAAGTACTTCAGCTACAAGGGGAGCTACAAGTGGATCGGAGAACCGCTGCAAAGTGTAATGCAAGATTATAGTAATTCTATACATCGCATTACAAAGTTTGAACCTACAGGTGTTTACAGCTATAATTAAGTTATAGTAATGAGTAATTTAAAACATGCACAGCGTAAAGCTTCTAAAATAAAAGTTAAATTTTACCCAGGTGATTACGTTAGAATTAGTAAGTATAAAACTTACTTTGAGAAGGGCTATACCCCAAATTGGTCAACGGAGTTATTTAAAATTAAAAACATTAATTATACTAACCCTATTACATACTGTTTAGAGGATCTACGCGAACAACCTATTCTGGGTTCTTTTTATGAGCAAGAGCTTCAAAAAACTCAGTACCCTAATAATATATATCTTGTTGAAAAAGTGCTAAGAAAAACAAAAGATAAGATTTTTGTCAAGTGGTTAGGGCTACCTGAAAGTGAAAATAGCTGGATAAATATAAAGGAAGTGGTTTAACTTTTAAAGTTAAATTTCGTACGGCAATGGAAGGTGAAGGACTTGTTAATAACATCATAAATAAATTACCCTTCGAAGAGCATTAACCTGGATACAAGTATTGTGGTCCTGGGACAAAGTTACGAAAACGTTTATTGAGAGGAGACAAGGGCATTAACGAATTAGACGAAGCTTGTAAACATCACGACATAGCTTAGGCAAATAACACAGATTTAGCTAATCGTTTTAAAGCGGATATAGAGCTATTAGACATGGCGCAGAGAAGAACTCGTTCAAAAAATGCTGGAAATGGTGAAAAACTAGCATCCTGGTTAGTGAGCAAAGTTATGAAAGCTAAAATTTCAATTCAATTCAATTCATTTTATTAACTAAATTTTACAATTGACAATGTCTACAGGTAGAGTCCCAAGGCGACAATGCATTATATTCAAATTAATTTAATTAAATTTAATTACCTATTTACATACAATTAACCTAGCACATGAAAATAACATTTTATTTGTTTTTGTAAATTGTCACTAAAATATTATAAAACTAAAGTAACATTATATTTCAAATTCACACATAATATATTAAAATGTCAATGTTTAGACAACAAACACACAAACGAAAATATAAATAACTAAGTTCCTACTACTACTCCTTTATCAGTCACAACAATCCTCTAGTTCATACTCATAATTATTTTGTCAAGTGGACTAATATTGCACTTTTAAATTCCGTTAAAGTGCAATGGAATAAATCAATGCCACCTCTGCAGATCTCGTTAAGTATATCAATAGCAACCGAGACGGGGGCGTATTTTAAAATATTTGTCCTACACTTAGGCACGGCTAGTACCTGATACCGTGGTCCACGTCGTAACCTTGTGTTCGGTACACAAATCTTTTATGTCTCCAAAAGCACGGGGTTGTCTAATTTTCCTCTAAAAACCTTGAAAACATAAGTGGTCAAAGCCAATTTTCTTCTAACTTCAATGCTATTGTATCCTATCATGCCTAGCAAAAATTTTGTTGGATATATTATAGGGTAAGCCGGATATACACCGAATTGTTTCTTGTACATGCATCTCAGGAACTTATTTTGAAGTTTTTCTATCATTGATACATATTTAGTCTCATGTGGGTTCCATATCATTTAGCAACTTTCCAACTGACTTCTTACTAACGCATTGTAGAGAGATTTCACGACTAAAATGCTATGGAGGTCCTTAGTTTGTCTGAGAACAAATCCCAAGTTTCTATAAGCTTTTGTGCAAATTTTAACAATATGGTCTCCAAACGTAAGGTTATCCCTCATGTGAACTCCCAAATCACGCACCGTTGCAGCCTTTACCATTTCCGTTCCGTCAATCCGATATTTGTAGTTGTAGGGGTTCGGTTTTCTTGTATAAGACATGACATTTACATTTACTTGTATTAAAATTCAATTTGTTTACTTTGCTCCAATTAACCACTCTATTTATATCGTTTTGCAAAATTTGGCAATCCAACGCATTCCCTATCGATCTGTAGAGTTTTAAGTCATCAGCGAATAGTAGACATTGAGAGTCCTGCACGATATCTGGTAGGTCGTTTATCATTATTAGAAACTCTAGGGGCCCTAGGTTGCTACCTTGACTTACTCCTGAGTTATTTGTGTACAAATCTGATATATAGCCTCCATATTCTACGTATTGCTTACGATCCTTAAGATAATTAGCAAAGAAATTTAGTAAGGCATTCGTAAAACCGAATCCTGCAAATTTCTCCAAAAGTACATCGTTATTAACTTTGTCGAATGCCTTCTGAAAATCAAAATAGGCTACGTCCACCTGTCCACCAACATGAGCATCCATAGCATCCAAAATCAAATCAGTCGCAGGATTCAAAAGTTTTAAATAAATCATAAATAAAATTCGCGCTGACCTAAAGAAAACTAAACCCTGCAGTAAACAGTCTGGGATTTAATTTGCTTACAATGCAGCGAAAAAATATATTTCAAAGAACAAAGTACGTTTGCCACGAGTTATACCACTACCTAAAACTGGAGGGATTTTACCGTTGATCCCCATTTTCGCTGGATTATCAGCCTTGGGAACTTGTCTAGCTGGTGGGGCGGCAGGTATTGCGAAAACTGTTAACGATTATTAATTGGCTCAAGAAAACTTACGTGAATCTCAGCGACATAATAATACTATGGAAGCATTAACAATAGGAAAAGGTCTCTATATTAAACCTTATCAAAAGGGGAATGGATTATTTATAAAAACCCAAAAAAACTAAATCAAAGGCTACCATATCGTGCTCTTTCCAATTACGATATATTAAAGAATGCTAGAAACATACCGTTCTTTATAGGTGTTTTTATGAGAAATACTTTACCTAAAAAGCCTAAAAGAATAGAATGTGGAATAGTTAACCTTGATAAGTCTACAAGTGGGGGGACGCATTGGGTAGCCTACATTAAGTATAATAGGTACTGTGAATATTTTGATAGCTTCGGTAATTTAAAACCTCCTATTGAATTAATTAATTATCTGAAGGATTATTCAATTTATTATAATTATACAAAGTATCAAACGTTCAATACTGTTCATTGTGGTCACTTGTGTCTTCAGTACTTACGAAGTTTTTGGAAAAATAAAATATAAATTACTATTGATCATCTTGTTTTTATCATTTACAAAATGTCTTTCACTCTGTCCATTACTGGAAATCAGTCGATATTATCAACAATCTATTCACCTCCTTTACAATTAGAGGGTGATTATGAGTGCGCTCTGTTACATTTTTGTACTTTTAATTCATTTCCAAATGTAACTACAAATAATAATAAATTTTACTACGGTAAAGATGTCGTAGAGCTGCCAGAAGAAACATATGAACTTCAAGATATTGACGATTACCTGGAAACTCATTTAAGAGATACGACATTAAAATTAAATTGTAACAAAAACACATTGAAAACTTCGATCTACTGTTCTAAAGATATAAATTTTGAAAAAGATAAGACGCTCGGAAACCTATTAGGATTTGACCGAAAAGTTCTTGAAGAAAATTTATTACACGAGTCACAGTTTGTAATAAATACTACCCTGGCCTCTTGAAAAAAATACTTTTAAAATAGCGACATCTAGTAGAGAACTAAATTCAATATGTGAGAATCAATTCAATACGTTCGATCAGATTCGCTAGTAGTTTAGTACAATGTCGATAGATGGCATCAATCTAAAAAGTTCATCAAATTGGCAAGAGATGGCTCTCAAAGTAAAATAATTTCAAACGCTAAAAGTACAATTTAGGTATTTATGTACGTATTTTATGCTTAAAATATTTTTCTTATATTTATAAACTCGTTTAGGTTATGTTAAGTGCTTTTCTTTTAAATAAAATATAATCGAAGAATATTTCCATTACGACCGTGGCGACGCCTCGTGTCAAGTAAACTAACTATTTGGGGATCTGTTTAGGGGAAGAATATAAAAACCTTTAAATATTCGTAGACATTTTACATTATCTGAAAACCAGAGTACTATTGGACTGGGGTTTTTTCTTTTAGGAAAATGTTTACATTATTATAATATAATGGGTTAGAAATATATGGGTAACCAGTAAATCTAAGTCATATACAAGTACAATTCGGTGTCTCGCATGAATAGAGGAAGAAGATAAAGAATACATTACTAAGTCTGTCTGTTCAAGATATTCGCCAATCAACTTTAAATATCATAGCATTGAATATTAGTTGAACGTAAAATAACCCACTAAAATATCAGTGATAAATGGGAAACACTCATACTAGAACAATCTTGATAATAATAAAGTCTGAGTTTATTAAAGAAAACTAGATTCTATGATTTTCATAATATCAATTTAGCGTTACGACGATATTTCAAAAAAAAGTTTAAATAATTTTATTTTGTACGGAACCCACAATCAAATAAATCTAATATGGATCGAAGATCGAATAGTCGAGATCTTTCCAGTTCGTTAGCTCCACCTGGTGTCGAGTAGCGGAATAAGCGGTTGTGCCTCAAATGGAGCTGGATTATTCTAGATTTAGACTATTCGAGAAATTGTATCTGGACCTTCCGTTTTGAGGGATATATAAGGCCTGGTGTGTGAGCGAAAGGGGAAGTCTCATTTTAATGGGTGAAGTATGCGGATCTATGAAGAATAGTAGTAAAAGTGGAAGAAAAAGAGGAGTGCAGTGTGAAAGTCCTGACCCTTAGGTGCTGCTGGATTGGTGTCACACCACTTCATGTGGAAGATGGATTTTGTCCCGTGGTCGCTGCGCCTCTGCCCTGGAAAGTGGCTGCTGTGTGTTGGAGTGTGGAGATACATGCTTGGAGCTGTGTTCGTGTGTCTTCTGTGTATATCAGCTGACTGCGAGTTGAGTGGATGACCTTGGAGTGCTGTGGGCTGGCCTACTATCTACCTAAACCCAGATAAGTGTAGTTTTGCCATCCTAATTCTTGTTAGATTGATAGTAAGGAAAACATTTCAATTAGGTACTAAATTATTGCCAAGCGGTTAGGTTCTGCTAATGATTTATAATATTTAGTAGGAGTTAGGTAGGAAATCCTTTTACTGATTCCATCCTATCCTTACTTATCTACCACACCATATAAATATCAGATTGGACTGGTTATTAACTAAGTTTAGTTTGTACTTTGTTTCAACAGAAACAATTTATCATGGAAAACCTTTGTTGCTAAGGCGACTATGGAATTTATTTAAATGCTCCTGTGTTTTATACATATTTGGAGTTTGTCCAGCAGTGAAACAACATATTTATACATACCAATAATTTGATTTGCTTTGCAAATAAATTACTTATATCTCAATAATGAGAATGGCGGTGTCCATCAGTGGATTAAATATCTACTTATAAATTGTACTTGCTATTTTATAGTAGTACTTTCATCAGATTATGTGGTGGGTAGATAATATACTCCCATCCTAATATCCTACCCTGAAATGGGTTCAGATGTTTAATTTTATTGCATCTATATACTTTGTTTGAGAAACCTATCATGACTGGCAGAATGATGCCAATGTGGATCTGTGAATACAGAATACTTACCTAAAGACAAATGATTGTCATTAAATGTCATGTGACAGCTATTATCTTCTATCATCAAACCATACTATATATTTTGCGTTCAATATTTCTGTACCAGCATTATGATCTAAGACCAATTATTTGACCACAGGCGGTTATTATGAGATTAATTTTTGCATTAGCCTTTCTCTAATATGGGTTCTGCTGATAGCATTCCCAAACACTCATCTGGCTCGCGATATGAAGCTCATAAGTACTAAAGGGTCTAGCATAAACTGCATTCCCTAACTAACCTCCATATGGATCATACTAATTGTAGACAAATGTCTTGTGCAGATTATATCTGAACGTTGGTCTAAGGACCACTACTGAAATACTACAAGATACTAGTTGGAATCATGTCATTTGACTGATAACCTAACTTATAATACTTACTTCATCAACCAGGCACAATGGTGTCAATTCGGCTGGTCATGAGATTGGCTATACTTATACAAATATTAAATATGTTGTTCTATGAACATCTGAATCTATTAGATTCCTAAATACTTCTCCGTGGTGTCTATAACATCACAGCACCTGTCTGTTGGTGCAAACTGTTCAACCCTGGGTGTCAAAACCCACTATCCAGTTCAGGGAGAACCGAATTAACACAGAATTCAGTTGTGATGTCTGCTCTTTTGGTCGGGTTTGCACAATTGATATTTGTGCAAGGACGACTAGGGGAAAATGGATATCAATTCTGAATATCTGTAAGGGGTGAGGGTTCTACTTCTCAGGGGCGGAGAGGGGGCCCCGTGAGGCTCATATACCTTTCCCGATACCATTCCAACCTTTACTCATGTCAAGAAATGACATGAGGTGGGGTGGTATGGGATCTACCTCCTAGCGGTCCACCCCGGGCAACGGCAACACAGGCTTGCCTGTGGATAAGTCCGGCTGAACGATCCCACGTGCGCGGTGGAAGGCTCCGTAAGGGGCCGCCTGGCTCGCGACCACGATCCCACCGAAGTCTGGCGCCAAGTAGCTTGCTGCGTTCCGTCAGTGTGTGGGAGTGCCAGTGCCTTAACAGGCTTCTTCTGGGTGAGCTCGCTCCATCTTAGACTCTGTCTCTGTCCTATGACCTAGACTAGAGTCAAGAGCAAACCCATCATTAAAAAAAAAAAAAAAAAAAAGAAATCCATGTACCTTCTTAAAGTACTGTTCGGGTTACTTATTTTCTATATTAAACACAACGTAATGGGTCCTACCAACTATCTAGACGATCATGTTAATAATTTACATCACGAGCCATTTATTTATATTGTTTTGGGACATTGTTTGAGGTCTGATACTCTTTCAAGTGTTGGAAATTGAACAACCCCATCATCCATTCAATAAATTCATAGCCGACTTAGTGGGGTTCGTTACAAGTTACCTGTAAACATTTTGACGACAACACTGATGCGGATCGAATGTGACATAATGAGTGGCTCATTTACTTACGGAAAATCAAGTCATATTATTCATGAGTTTGCACCTAACGTGCCACCTGGTTATATAATTATAGAAATACCAAAAAACATAATTTATTTCCCAGTCAACCAGAATAATATAAGTTGCATAAATATAAGAATATTAGACGCTGGCAACAACTTAATCAATCTACGTGGTGAAGAAGTTCAAATATATATCCAACTTTAGAAAAAATGATTATATATAGTAACTAGCTTTTACCCGCGACTTCGTCCGCGTTAGATAGTTTTTTTTTAGGCAGAAGTTCTAAAGTAGGTATGTGTATACATGGTAAGTGTGACAGTGATATTAGAACAGTTCTTATCTCTACTGTTTAAAGATGACTTGCTTGCTTCTGTTGTTAAAGGGACAATTCAAAATTTGCCATCCGGCCTGAGAGATCAATATTTATAACCAATGAATACAAAAGTCAGTACATAACAGAGTACTTACTCCAGAGGTGCCGATTTGAGCACACTAAAATGGTTAGCATAAGTAGATTAGACAGATCAAAAGGTAATATAAGTTACTGTTATACATTTTTATACCTCTATATACCACATTTTTTGTTTTTCTGTCCTCGGTAAAGAAGGCAATGTCCTTTCTCAACTTATTCCCATCATACTGAACAACTTTTGTTCTGAAACCATTTCTGTATCTCCAATAAGGTGGGCTCCTGATGGTAGACCTGATGGTCTACATACGGTACTCCAGATCCTCAATGTCCTTGTGAAAAGAAGCGGCCCATCATCATGAACAACTTTTGTTTCGGAACCATTTCTGTATCTCTAATAGTTTACGTGGTCTCCTGATGGTACACCTGGTGACATAAGGTACTCCAGATCCTCAATATCCTTGTGAAAAGAAGCGGCCTATCATACTGAACAACTTTTGTTTTAGAACCATGCCTGTATCTTTAATAGTTTAGCTGGGCTCCTGATGGTACACCTGGTGGTCTACATAAGGTACTCCAGATCCTCAATGTCCTTATGAAAAGAAGCGGCCCATCATAATGAACAACTTTTGTTTTAGAACCATGCCTGTATCTCTAATAGTTTAGCTGGGCTCCTGATGGTACACCTGGTGGTCTACGTAAGGTACTCCGGATCCCCAATGCCCTTGTGTAAAGAAGCGGCCTAATATACTGAACAACTTTTGTTTTAGAACCATGCCTGTATCTCTAATAGTTTAGCTGGGCTCCTGATGGTACACCTGGTGGTCTACATAAGGTACTCCAGATCCCCAATGTCCTTGTGAAAAGAAGCGGCCCATCATAATGAACAACTATTGTTTAAGAACCATGCATGTATCTCTTATAGTTTAGCTGGGCTCCTGATGGTACACCTGGTGGTCTACATAAGGTACTCCAGATCCTCAATGTCCTTGTGAAACGAAGCGGCCCATCATACTGAACCACTTTTGTTTTGGAACCATTTCTGTATCTCTAATAGTTCACGTGGGTTCCTGATGGTACACCTGGTGGTCTACATTATGTACTGCAGATCCTTAATGTCCTGGTGAAAAGAGGCGGCCCATCATACTGAACAACTTTTGTTTTGGAACCATGCCTGTATCTCTAATAGTTTAGCTGGGCTCCTGATGGTACACCTGGTGGTCTACATAAGGTACTTCAGATCCTCAATGTCCTTGTGAAAAGAAGCGGCCCATCATACTGAACAACTTCTGTTTTGGAACCATACCTGTATCTCTAATAGTTTATCTGGGCTCCTGATGGTACACCTGGTGGTCTACATAAGGTACTCCAGATCCTCAATGTCCTTGTGAAAAGAAGCGGCCCATCATACCGAACAACTTTTGTTTTGGAACCATGCCTGTATCTCTAATAGTTTAGCTGGCCTCCTGATGGTACACCTGGTGGTCAACATAAGGTACTCCAGATCCTCAACGTCCGTGTGAAAAGAAGCGGCCCATCATACTGAAAAACTTCTGTTTTGGAACTATACCTGTAGCTCTAATAGTTTACGTGGTCCCTGATGGTACACCTGGTGACATAAGGTACTCCAGGTCCTCAATGTCCTTGTAAAAAAAAGCGGCCCATCATACCGAACAACTTTTGTTTTAGAACCATGCCTGTATCTTTAATAGTTTAGCTGGGCTCCTGATGGTACACCTGGTGGTCTACATAAGGTATTCCAGATCCTCAATGTCCTTGTGAAAAGAAGCGACCTATTATACTAAACAACTTTTGTTTTGGAACCATACCTGCATCTCTAATAGTTTAGCTGGGCTCCTGATGGTACACCTGGTGGTCTACATAAGGTACTCCAGATCCTCAATGTCCTTGTGAAAAGAAGCGGCCCATCATACTGAACAACTTTTGTTTCGGAACCATGCCTGTATCTCTATTAGTTTAGCTGGGCTCCTGGTGGTACACCTGGTGGTCTACATAAGGTACTCCAGATCCTCAATGTCCTTGTGAAAAGAAGCGGCCCATCATACTGAACAACTTTTGTTTTGGAACCATGCCTGTATCTCTAATAGTTTAGCTGGGCTCCTGGTGGTACACCTGGTGGTCTACAT
Organism: Tuta absoluta; assembly: GCA_027580185.1. Taxonomy (NCBI): domain Eukaryota; kingdom Metazoa; phylum Arthropoda; class Insecta; order Lepidoptera; family Gelechiidae; genus Tuta; species Tuta absoluta. Next base: position 55,018 of record JAQAHW010000099.1, on the reverse strand, counting down.
CTATACTCCAGACCCTCGAATGGTGATAAAAAGTAGTCTATGTCCGTTCTCGGTATGCTAGCAATCTCTGTGCCAAGTTTCATGAAGATCGGTTCAGCGGTTTGGCCGTGAAAGCGTAGCAGACAGACAGACAGACAGACAGACAGACAGAGTTACTTTCGCATTTATAATATTAGTGTGGATAAATACTCACCATTACCGAGCAAACTCCACAGTACTTCTTGTGCAATCAAAAAAGGAAGACCTAAACCTAAAAAGCCGAAGAATATCCGAAAACCAAAGACTTCTGAACTAACTAACGAGAACAAATTATACCTAAAAAGCGTAGGTTTACTAAAATGAATATTTTAAACATTTCTAGTACACCTGCTTTTGATAACAGCATAGATGGAATCGAGTTTCATTCTTATAAACCATACGTCACCAGCTTCAACAGAAACGATGTAATTAGAATTCCGATAAATGAGCAAGATTTATATGTATTACCATCTGCTAGTACACTTAATAGTTAAAATTTACTTTCAACACATTAATGAACCTCTTTCAAGATATTCGTTACGAGTTAAATGGTGTTGAAATAGATAAAGTGAAAAATGCTGGTATAACTACAACTTTAAAATCCTTTTTGTCTATGAATGATAGTGAATCACGAATGTCTAAAGCATGGGGTTGGGATATCGAAGGCACAAAAAATACAAATAATGGAACCTTTTCTGCATCTATTCCACTTGGTAATATACTCAGTTTTGCTGAAGACTACAAGATAGTTGTTATAAATTGTAAACATGAACTCATTTTGCTCCGTAGTAATACAAATATTTGTATACAAATATTTAAGGATGATAGTGTATGAAATTAAACAATCAAACTCAGCTCCGGTTCTTGATGCCTTTGTTCTTATGACATGGAAATTAGCGTCATTTTGCATGTTCAACAGGAGCCGAACTTAGCTGTTCAAGTTGTTTTTTATATTGAATTATCATGATATTGTAGGGTTTGACTTTGAGAATAGAAACACGTTTTAATATTGCACAGTACTTTTTAATTATTCTTTTTTCAATTTGTAACATTGCACCTTATAAGTATTGCACATTACATTGCACCTTACATTACGCTTTACATTACACAAACATGTTTATACATGTACATACATGTAAATGAATCAAAAGATTTCAACCTGAGCCACTTTTATGAACCATATTTGACAGCCGTCAAATCAACCTTCTGTCTTAGCATCAACGTGAATCTGATAGTTGAAAAATATGGGTTTTAAGAGTGGTGTAGACGTATTCTATTCTACCTAATAATTTATATCAAGCCTGATTTATGTCCTCACGACAGAGTTGACACTTTATCATTCAAAACTATTCTTTTATCATCATTTGAAGACAAAGCCACCTTATCTACTGATTGTGTAAAAATCTGATGTTTCAATGATTTAAAAATTATATTCTTATTAAGGATAGAAGTATTATTTTGCAAAACGTCTTTGTAGTCCTTTAAGCGTAACTTTTTTACTGCTGCTTTCTTATTTCCTTTTGCTTTTTTATTTTTATTATTGACAGTTTTGATACAAAACAATTTGGACCGTAACCCTACGAATTCAGTTATGATTTGACCACCCATTTCGTCTTTAAATAAACCAGGAACTTTTTTGTTTTTTGGAATAATGCCAAATAAATTATTTTCACCGTAATCACTGGTATCAAACTATGCATTAAAATTTAATTTTATATCTTCATATATGTCTTTGGTACTAAGGCCGTACGCTCGCTCACGCGGTTTCACGCGCGGGACGTCCCGCGCGGGCCAGATTTGACAAAACACAAGATTGGCGCCCCGTGACGCGGCCTGCGGTCACCCGCGCCGCGGCTTCAGCAACCCGCGACATAATATAACCCGTACGAACACGACGACATTTGCCATATTACAACTACCTAGGCACTATGCGCCTTCTAAATTTGGACGGGTAATAATGGCGGCGATGTCAGACCGCCGCGCGGATCCCGCGAGACCGCGCGCGGCCTCACGCGCGGGCTCGCCCGCGCGTGAAACCGCGTAAGCGAGCGTACGGCCTAGTAGAGTATAAAAACTATCGGTATCTGTGTAACAAAGTTCAATATTTGACTAATAAAACGGTTTCAGTACAGAATAGTGAAAGTCGTACATATGACTTTTAGAAATTTCAAGGACAGTAAATCCAATATAGATAGGTTTGTTAAGATAAATTGTTTCTGGTTTCAAATGAATGCCAACGAAATTTTCAGAAAATACTGTGGAGCTGTGATAATTAGGTCGGACAATAAGTTGTTCTGCTGTCGACTGTTTTTTAGTGACATTGTGATTGTCACTTCATTGATTTACTCATTTTACGTTTAACCTTTTTTCAACATCTTCAAGTTTCTTTCCGAAGATAGCGTTAATTAGTTATTTAAAAAAGTCTTGTTTAAATTACGAGTTTGCTTTTTTGCGTAGCTCGGTATTTAAGTCAACATACTGTTTTAAATAGGGACTTTGCTGAAATTGTATGGCCCTGTGAATCTTTTTTAAACTTAAACTTTTTCGCAAGCAAATTTTTAAATGTTGATAATGGATGATATATCTATACTTGTCATACAAGTTTGGAATCAATTTAGCATTTTTCGACCCAGGTGGAATAAACTTCTGAGGACAAAAAGGAAGATTGTTGTGTAAATCATGAAGATGTTCGGGATATTCTAAATCAACTTCAAATATGTAACCAATGTCGCAGTCGTTAGGCATCTTTAGTATATCACATGAATTAAAGTTAACAGTTTCAAGAAGTTTAAAATCTGAGTATGGCAAGTAAGAACACATTGCGCGACCGTATAATTTATTACAGTCGATATAAATGATAAAGTTATCAGGTGCGTTGGGGTCATAACCAGAAAGGTATTTATTGTTAGCTCTTCCATGACGCTTGCAGCATAAGCAAATTCCACCACGAATACCGCTTTGAATCATTCTAAGTATTTCCAAATCATGAATAAGTTCCAATTTAACTTTTGTCATTAGTAACATAGCATCAAAGCTGAGACTTGGGGCTGTTACATAGAATGCTGGATCTAACCTATAGTGTTTTTTACAAGTACGTCGGAATTTTTGGAAGATATCACAGATCAGCAAGGTGTCAGATTTCAAATATTCCATTGTATAGGTATTCAGGTCTTTAATATTTAACTTCTGCCAGACTGTACATGCGTGATTATATTCTGATTCTGAAATAATTTCATCTGTCAAGCTACTATAAAACTTTTCGCGCGGTGGTAACAGAGTTTCATTATAAGATTCCCAGCTATCCATATACTCGTAAGGATATACGCCTTTTGTTTTCATCAGGTTGAATATTTCTTTTTCAGAATAAAAGTGTTGTAAGTGAATAAAATCCTCATCATTTAAAGTATCTGCCAATTTCTTTAAACTTGTTCCTAAGAATTTAAATGAATCTACAAAACGAACTGGCATATAAATTGGTTTATTTTTATCATCTCGCCCCATAGTAAAAAAAATTGTGAATGAAATATAGTTTTCCTTATTCTTTGCGATAACACTTACATTTCATTTCGACTATCATAGCCCGACAAATTATGAAAAAATATAGGAACAAACTTTGGCAAAGCAAAACGAAGATTGCAGTACGAATGTGCAGCCCCACGGTACCTGCCAAATTTTACCACATATACATAGTGTAAAAAAATTTGCTAAGAATATTTTAAGGGGTGAACCAGTACGTAAAACTGAACAACTATCCCCACGGAACATAGGTCGAAATATGAAAAAAAAATTGGCCCTCCCATACAAATTATCCCGGCCGGGTAACACACTAAGAATGGGAGGGTCAAATTATTTTTTCATATTTCGACCTATGTTCCTTGGAGAAAGTTGTTCAGTTTCACGTACTGGTTCACCCCTTAAAATATTCTTAGCAAATTTTTTTACACCTTATATGACAATCATCACATTTCAAAAAGCTTTTCATTTCTAATTTAGTAAGTGGCATCATCTTTAGAGGTGCATTTAATATGTTGTGAATTTTTCGTGTAATTTTTTTGACACATCCTCTTTAAGATATTAAATAAACTTATCAACACAGTCTGGACCGTGGTAAGATACATATTTATTTAGAGAGTTGTCATACGAACACACAATGTAGTAAGCAAAAGCAGAAGGTATGTGTTTTTGAACATTTGATATTTTGGAAGTTAATTTATCAGTATTCTTTTGAAGTAATGACTCAAAATCAGCTTAAATAACTAATGGCATATCTTGAAGTCTTTCGAAATGATTAAATTGTAAAAGTTCTCCCTTTTCTGGCAAGACGGTTTTTACTCAGCCGCATTTATGATCATTAAGTTTACTCTCTTTAGAAAAAATAACATGCAATCATTACAGAAAAATATTTTACCATGATGTTTTGATACTTGTGCACTAATTAGTCTACTGAAATTGTTTATCAAACAGTAATGCGAACGTTGTTCATTTTCGACCAACAATAAATATACATGTTTATTTTTTAATTTGTTTATTACAATGTTTTTCTTTTTTTTTGGTTTTGTACAAAGGGCCCACTACAGTCGTATTATTTTTAAGACCATATATATTTACGCTGATATCTAAATTATTTTTTTCAAATATTTTAACATCTGATAAGCCAACAGGGAATGTCATATTTTTTGTATCAAGAAAAGAATTAAAATTCGGATAGCTCGAAGTTTTGTTTCCATTGTTTTTTGCTGGAAATAGTGCAGCCATTATACAATAAAAGAAACAAAACTGATCATTATTTTGAATATTTAAGCAAGCTCGTTTAAGTTTGATATTTTTTGGCAAATCTATAAAAGATGAAGCCCTTAAAGGGTTGTTTATATTTTTTTATATTTGTTTATATTTACTTCTAAGAACATCTTTTTTACAAAATGCCAGCCACTGTCTCTTTCTTGAAACTCGTTGACTTTAGTAGAAATTGTGTTTATGACTTTGTTGTACAATTCCTTAAAATCATAATTTTTATGAATTACTATATTCTCTGTAGCAAAAGATTTAACTTCCAGGTTATCATTTTTCGGTAAAGTGAACTCAGCGAACAATTCAAAGTTAACTTTAATATTATCAAAAGCAGCAAGTCGTGCGTCGACAAGCTGACAAATGCGTGCACGTTGAGAATGTAAGAAAAAGGCAGGCGTAGGTATAAGTGATCGCTGTATGTTCGGTGTCCGTGCGGCCTACTCTATAGCTAGCTATGCGGTTACGGAATGCATTGCATACCTTTTTTATGCCTTCACATTCTTGAACAGAACTATTATTTTTATGAGATCTACTTCGCAAATGAGTCGAAAAAGCTTTACTCGCAACAGAAACATCGCAAATTGAACAATATACAGATCTTTTGGACATGGCTGGTAAAGATATAAAGTCAAAATGATAATATCAACTCTGTAGTACGTTAGGTGCTAATAAGTAACTTGAGTGCAAAAAATAAGAAAAAAAGTACTTTCGAAGTGTAAGTGAAATTAAAATTACTTATTCAGATTTCTTATCGACATAGAAAATACCTTCTTCACGAAAATGCGCTCTACAATGCTTCAAAAATTCACGCAACGGTCCTAGTTCAGGAGCAACGCGATCAACTTGATATTTTAAGGCAAGCGATGCCTTCTCGTGTCGCTTAAATGGGTGGACCCCCTTAAGTTCGTTACAGTGGTATAACTTCACCTCAACTAGCAGATCTCCAAAGCGCTCCGTGTAGCGGCGCACGACGCCGTCAGCCACGCGCTTGGAGTATGCTGAGCGGATGCGGTCGTCTGCTTGCTTTACAGGCTCTGCTTCGTCGTCACTGCTCATGCCAAGCAGAGACCAGCTGTCTCGTTTTTTCGTCTTCGCTGAAGAAGCGGAAGCCGACTGCTCGCGCTCCACAGACCGTTTTCGCTTGGAAACCTTGGTCTCTGGTTTTTTATTTCTGAAACAATGAATAGATGCATGTTAATATATTACATTTATAAAACTACATAGGTACAGCATAGGGTACAAGTTCCAAGTCAATATTTACCTTTTCTTTGCCTTGTCTTCTTCAGCTTTTCTTGCACGCGGCTTATTTTTCTTGGAACTGAAACATTCGATAATAGTCACTTAGTTAGGCTTAATGAACACACGCAGTATAAAATAAATTAATATAAACATAAAAGCAACTTACATAGTAGGAATTTCGTCTTCTTCGGAATCCGAATATCTCTTGTTCAATCTCTCGTAGTCTGTCTGTCACTATCAGACCTGAAAAATAATTACAATTAATGTTAGTTATATCGTCTATTAAATTCACAAATGAATAATTTTTAAAAACTTACAAACATTATTGCAACGCAGCGTATCCTCGTTTTAAAAAGTAAAGATGGGTGACGGAGGGCAGTCGGCGGCGGGCGGCAGACAGCAAGCGGTTCTCACTTGGTATCGGACAAAATTCCGTTTCCGAGGAAGTAGCAGTATTAAATGTTCTTCGGTTGATAGCTTGTATTTGTACTAAAAATAATGCATTGTTGGCAATCAATATTGCAAACATTTTTTCATAAGACAAATTTTAAATCAAAATCTAGTCAATAAAATACATACCTGTTTTGATGTGAAACTGGCACCGCTCAAAAACCGACACTTTTTTTATAAAATGGTACGTTTTGGCATTCAGCCTTATGACAACACGTGGTTGTTTACGTTCGACAGCGACCACTAGTGGTCTTCCTCTTTTGAGTTGCAGCCGAAGATAATAAAAAAACTAAAATTAGATAGAACAATTTAAATTAGATCACTGAAGCTAAGTTTTTATTTACTTAATTGAATTTACGTTAGAGAGGAACTGTCGAACGCGAAGGCGGCTTGCAACTGGCTCGATTGCGGCGCTCGCGGTGCGACCAACACAAATTGCTGATTTAGCGTCTGGACACTATGTCGCCTCAAACGTGTAATCACGCTTGTATTCCTTTTGGGTTAAGCATCTTCTGAATGATATTAATATTTTATGAATACTTTTGTCAACTTAAAATGTTGTATACTACTGCAATTCTATAATCATCATTTTTATTAATTCATCAACAGTTTGTACAAATTGATCAACAAAAATATTATATTTCAGTTTCTGAAATAATGAAATTGAAAACTTGACTTGAATGGAACCGCATTTTGAAACCTGTTACACAAAAGAAACCGCATAGAGTTCAAAACGAATCAATATGGAAAATTAATATTCCACTGCGCTCCAGATAAAATTTTCTTGAACCGTCATTAATTTCACTTAACAAGTAATAATTACTAAAACAGGTAAATATGGTCAGCATAGACGTAATAAATTATTTGAATTGTGAAATATATAAATGATTTTGCTATAGTACGGCATGTTTAATTATTAAATTAAAATGACACTTAACATACCTACTCTTAAATTAACATTTTAGGTTACAACTTTGTAATGTGATTTAAAATCCTATACCAAATTTTAGTTTTTAGCACAAAGTAAAAACACTCTTTGTTGAACTGTGGAATAAACCCACTTTAGTCATCATAAATCGGTTCCCATAGTCCAGCCATACTCAACCTTTTTTTTTACTAGGGCCAAAAAAAAGTTTGGGCATGGGATCCCGGGCCGCAAGCGAGAAATTATTAGGTCATAAATAAAACAAAAATCAAAGGTAACGATGTATTTACTTTATTGATTAGAAGAAAATTGAAATAACTATATTTTAATGCGATATTTGATGCCGGCTTAGAATAGCATCACCCCATTTCTTTCCCGTGGGAGTTGTAAGAGGCGACTAAGGAACTCGAGGGTGTGTATTGCAATTTTGGGCGATGGGCTGACAACCTGTCACTAGAGCGATACACAACTTTCCGAATGACCCTCAAATATTTGTCAGACGTGGCGTAAATTACCTTTATGCGGCCGTTTACGCTCTGCCTACCCCGCAAGTATATGATATGTGTATGTATGTATATTTGAAACTGTGAACACTTTTTCACAATTTTTTGAAGATCTGGCTTCTTGCTACATGCAACTCTTATTACATCATCCAGATGAGAATCTATGAGTTTATTTCTGTATACATTCTTTGTATATTTTATTTAAGAAAAAGGAGATTCGCACACATACGTAGACCCAAAGAATGTTAGTAAGATTTGAGCGCATCTTTGTTTGTACGTTTTTATATTTTTGGGGAACAATGCTCCAAAACTCGACATATTCTCTGTTCTCCCTTTTTTCTTTAAACACGACTTCTAGGTTGGTGTCGCTTTGAAAATCAATAAATTCATCAAACAACTCTGCGTAATTACAACTAAAAACCGAAGCCAACTCTGTGATAGTAGCTGTTTCTAAATGCCATGGATTTTCTATAAGCAACAAAAAAAAATAATCTTAGATCAAAGGTAATATTAACAGTTTTCTTCCTAAATGTTGATACTATCTTCTGTGGTTTTAATAACAGTTGGAAAATTGTGCAGCTGTTTGCTCTGGATGACTGTGTGATAAATAGCTTTTCCGTTTCTCAAAATGTCTAATTCGTTAATGATAATAATGTTGTTCAGTTCGGGACAACTCCTTCTAAGATTGGTCTGTTGTGTAGTGCTTCTCTTTTCTTCCTCCTCGTTTTCAGACTCCAATAAATCAATAATCAATAAATCATTTATTTATGTGAGACACATGTTACAATGTATGGTGGTAAATAAATTAAAAGACCAATGCGCTTCGCCTGATGGCGTACAGATTTACACGTACATTTTACATTTAAATTATATAAGAACACAAAATTATGATTAAAACTATACATGTCAAATAAATTTATAAGGTTTATACAATATAACATTATTATAATTTATCAATTCATGCTATGTCACATCCTAATTACTACTTAATTTTTCGTCAAGAAATTCTTTCACAGTTTGCGCTTAAAGGATAAAATGTCTGGTGAGTCACGTATGCTTTTTGGCAATCCATTGTATATTCTAGGGGCCATTGCCAGTACACTTTTTTGATATTGAGTAGTTTTACAGCCTATCTGTTGAACCTTATCGCAACGTCGAATTCTATTCATCTTTGGGAATAGTTCACCATGTTTCTTAACATATTAAGCAATTTCAAAGATGTACATTGACGGCAGCGTTAACAGTTTAAGCTCTTTAAAATACGGTTTACAGCTTGTGAACCTTTTTAATCCATACATTGACCAAATACATCTTTTTTGCGCTTTAAACACTCTATCCCAGTTAACAGCATTCCCCCAAAAAATAATCCCATATCTCAATCTTGACGCGACACAACCATGATATGCTGTAAGTAAAGCTTGTTTATTTACTTTTTTAGCCAGCATATAAAGTGTGTCTACGCATGAACCTACCATACAACTAGGCTAGGGCGCCCGCGGGGTGAGGAACCGACGCACCGGGGGTATCCACGACGGTACGCGCTCTCATTCGCTATACGACTATACACCAGTGATCATAAAGCTAATCTGTATTAGGTTTTTGATACTAAAATCAGTGTTATTTTGTAAATATTCGCCTTATTGAAGAGCTTCTGCCCCTGGATAGATGAAAACCTGAAAAAAAACTGAGATTGCCGACCTACACGTCAACATTTGGACCTACGAGTCGGATCTACGCTGAAGAGCCAAGCAGCGGGGCCAGCAGACCAGCATTAAATGGTTAGGCCGATCAAAGTTTCCTTCCCATCCAGAGTCAAAATCTGTGCTAATTCCGTGTTATTTGTGCTAATTCCAGTTGACCACGCCCGAGTCGTGCGCGTCTACCTTAATTTTTCTTCGTGCGCGTGCGATCCACGAACAACGTGGCTGTGCGGTTCTGGAAACTGTAAGTACTTGATAACCTAATCCCACACTGCCAAAATGACTAAAAAACGTAATTCGGTTGATGATTAGGGTGGTCCTTAAAATCGAAGATTAGAAATTTCAACCGGACACCCTGTAATAATGTTCTTATACACAAAAAAACGAACCCATGTTTTTTTATTTTAATTTTAAATGATATTTAGGGGTCGCTACCGAACTTTAAAAAAACTATATTTTAGCATTTTACGCCTGTAGTACTACTCAGATTAAATAACATTGTACTACTCTACGATTACAATTACAACATAAAGAACGTTTGAAGAGAGCTATGCACTCATTATCCTTCCCCTCTCCCCCTCCCCCCTTCCCGATATCGCATTTATGACTAACGCACTCGACGCCAAACAGTGCCGAAATCACTTCTAGAGGGAACTGACGCGCTTGTTACCGTGCCCACTTTGTTAACGAGTTTTTTCGCTAATACGTCATGGCATCGACACGTGGTGATTCTATATGTACGAGAAGTAAAACTGACGTGTGGTTAGTGGGGCAGACACTGCCTGTTCTGTTAGAGTTAAAGCTTCCATCCATCAAAGAAGTATTACAGTTGTTTTTCTACCATAAAATCGAGAGAAAACAAACCGTCAATGCTTCTGCGGAGTTTACTGCTCTCGAAGTCTTGGCTGTATGGGAAAAAGCAAGCATACCTACTCGGAAGAAACAGCATGTGAAAGAAAAAATACTGAAACACTTTAATCAATGGCAATCTCTCAAAAAAAATAAGGAAAATAAGAAAAAGCGATCTGATATAATGCAAGATAAAGAAAAAACATGGCAGATTACACTTGAAGAACTTTTTGACATAGCTCATGCTAATGCTTTGGAAACTATGAAAATCGAGGAAGATAAGAAGTTTTTGCTAGCTCAAAGACAGAATCGATCTGGAAAGATTGGAACATTAGATAAAAAATATGCGAAGAAGGTGCTTGAAAAACAAGGCAGAGCAGAGCGACTACAAAACTTTAGACAGCGAGAAGAGGCAGGACTAAAAAGATTAACAGAAAAATGTCTTCTAGCATCCTCATCCACATCACCATCTTTAATGGGCAGCAGCGAGGATGAGACTTGTGTCGTTTCACAACAGCCAGGTCCCTCTACTTCGGGAGCACCACCAGCAAAACGAGGCAGGAAAAATCTAATAGATGACCGTTTAGCTGTAAGCCTCGATGTAGCCAAATTAAGCGATAGAAAAGCTGCTGTCGTCCTTACATCCGTACTGCAAAGTGCTAAATGCGATCCTGTAACGTACAACATAAACAAGTCTTCCATTCGTCGTCAGCGAATACAACATAGAGAGAAAATAGCGCAATGTTTAAAATCAGAATTTAAGCCAGAAGTACCCCTCACCGCTCACTGGGATGGCAAAATGTGTGAAGATATCACTGGGCATGAAATTGTAGACCGATTACCAATTTTAGTCTCCGGTCAGGGTGTCGACCAGCTTCTAGGCGTCCCGAAGCTTAGCCGCGGAACAGGTGACGCTATTGCAACAGCTGTTTTTGAAACAATAATTTCATGGGACTTAAGCGAAAAAGTAAAGTGTATGAGTTTTGATACCACCGCATCAAACACTGGGAATAGAAGTGGAGCATGCATCCTTTTAGAACAAAAATTAGAAAAGGATTTACTGTGGCTGGCTTGCCGTCATCATATTTTAGAAATAATGCTAGAAGCCGTGGTTCTTCTGGGTTTGGGCCCGTCTAGTGGGCCTGATATTCTTATATTTAAGCGATTCAAGAACAATTGGACAAATATTAATCAAGAGCAATTCAAATCTGTATCTACCGACACTTCTTTGTTGAAAGATTGTGAAACCATATCCGATGACATCATTTCTTTCGCCAAAGAACAGTTAACGTTATATCAGCCGAGGGATGATTATAAAGAACTATTGCAGCTGATTGTGATATTCCTGGGAGGTACGTTTGAAAAACCAATAACCTTCAGAGCACCTGCAGGTTTACACAGAGCTCGATGGATGGCGAAAGCAATTTATTCATTAAAAAATTTCTTATTTAGAGATCAATTCAGAATGTCCAAGAAAGAGCTTAAAGGTATAAAAGATATTTGCTTATTCATCGTAAGAATATATGCAAAATATTGGTACACGGCACCTTCTGCGGCATCTGCACCTGGGAATGATCTGCAGCTTTTAAAAGATCTCAAACTATATGAGGGGATCAATGAGAAAATATCAAAAGCTGCATTGAAAAAAATGATGGGCCAGTTATGGTATTTATCGGAAGAACTTGTAGGATTCGCTTTTTTCGACGACAAATTAGACATACAAACCAAAAAGAATATGGTAAAAGCATTGAACAATGAAGGTTTAGAGTACTGCCCTAAGCGAATAACCTTAGAAAGTAATTTGGTTCTCAACAAAAACCTTGAAGATTTCGTATCAAGTAACACACACAGATTATTTCGCATAACTGGAATGTCGCCCGATTTTTTGAAGAATGACGTGGAAACATGGAATAACGATGATGGTTATACCAGAAATAAGGCAATAGTTCAGAACATGCGTGTTGTGAACGACATCGCAGAGCGAGGTGTGGCGCTTATGGAGGAATATAACAAATTACACACCAACAATGAAGAACAGAAACAATACCTGTTGTTATTGGTTAAAGACTATCGGAAGAAGTTTCCAAATACGAAGAAATCTACTTTATTGTCAACTTAATTACTAATTTTAATGTTGTTTAAGTTATTTGACGTTATTTCATAATTTTCTTCACAATATCATGATTGATTTTGGTATTAATAAAAAAATGCTTAAGTGTATTTTATTTGTTTTTATTCAGGATTTTCCCTGAACGGTAGCGACCCCTAAAAGTTGAATAAAAATTCCGAAAAAAATACAGTGTTAATATTTTATGCTATAGAACATTATAAAAGGGTGTCCCCTAATTTAATTTAAAAAAAAAATTTTTCGCCCACTTAAGGACCACCCTATTGATGATGGAGTTAGTTTGGAGGACAATGTTAAAGAGTTAGTGAATAAACGCGGTGTAATGATATGTGTGTGTTTACTGATTATAGAGGGTCAAAATAATAAGAGAGAAAGTAAAGAGTTATTTAACAGTTCACGAATGTCCGGGTTTATTTTCTGGTTCCACAATTTATAAGATTTTATTATTTATATATTTATATCAGAAGGAATAATATGGGGACACTGGCCACGACGCGAGAAAAGGAACGACTGGCTCTACATTCACGTGTCCGCCGGGCGCGGGCACGTTTTGCTGAAACTGCATTATGTGTCACCACATCATTCCCCCCTTTTGAAAAAAAATAATGTAAAATCCTGAAAATATTATTTTACAAAAAACAAACATACATTTTAAAACTACTAACAAAAAGTAACACCCTGTATATCAATCGAGTACATATAACGTAGCACTATCATTATAGTACATTGGAATGCAGACGCTAGGTTGGCAAAATATAATACACTGTAACATTGTCTTCATTGCATTAATCTCTGTTCACAACATTGTAATAAGTTTTAACATCGTAATACAAAATCACGCCTTTTCCTTGCGGGGTTAACAGTGGAATAAAAATATAAAATTTGCAAGTTACCTTAAAAAAAAATTTGATTTGAAATATTGTAAAGAAAAACTAACAATTTTACAAAATTTTCCTAATATGTGAACTATTAAACAAAAAAATTATATTCTAAACTTATACTGCTACTAGTTTGCTGTTTAGCGGCATTTGCTGCCATACTCGACTCAAACCATTTTGCTGACTACAGAGTCAACTGGCCCAAGTCTTGAAATAACTTTTACATTTCCGACACATCATACACGTACACAATAATAAAACCAAGACTATAACTGCAATCACAATAGCTCCATAAATTTCCACTTTTGACTCCAAATTACTCTGAGAAGCTGAATTCGCTCCATTTTGTGCAATAATGACTTCTTTTTCTTCCTGCTTAGTTACTGTAGTTCCCATTTCTACAACTTTGAATATCATGAAAATAATATCAAAAATATAAAAATTGTATGTGTTGCTTAGTGTTCTTGAATGTACGAATTAATGTAATATTTTACAGTATTGCAATATATATTGATCTTTTAACTTACTTAACAAAAACGCACAGGTGGCTTACTTACTCTGCCACTGCGTGTGGTACAAGTTATGAGCGGATTCAACTTTTCATCTGTTTGATTATTGTGTACTGCATTGTTTACAAATTGCGAATCATTTTTAATTACATTCTCACATTCTTCTGATGACACTGTACACGCTGGCTTTAACCTATCTACTGAAATGATTAACTCTCTGTTTGGCAATTGAATCTTAAAAATCTTATTATTTCTAAACCTACCTAAAACGCGATAAGGCCCATCGTAAGTAGGTGTCAAAGATTTTTTTTAATAAATCATTACGTACAAAAACATGAGTGCAAGTATTTAAATCCTTATGAACAAAAATTTTTCGAGAATCGCTTGAAGTTTGTAACTTAGGCTTTACATTATACATTACCTCTCTTAATTTCTCCACGTAAGTGTATTGGTTATTGTACTTTGGACTAACCTCGTTGAAAAAATCACCTGGTAATCGTAACTTATGACCTAATACCATTTCTGCGGAACTTAGGCCTGTGTCACACTTGTACGCTGCTCGAAGTCCAAAAAGTACCGTAGGTAATTCATCCACCCACGACTGATTATTTTGTAACCTAGCCGTTAATGCTACTTTCAACGAACGATGCCATCTTTCTATCATCCCGTTACTTTGAGGGTGATAAGGGGTTGTTCTTATTTTCTTTATCCCCAACATTTTCATTAAATTGCAGTAGAGCTCACTTTCAAATTTTCTACCCTGGTCACTAATTATCCTTAAAGGACATCCAAACATACATATCCATCTTTCATAAACAGCTTTTGCTACTATCTCAGCGGTTATTTCTTTAGTAGGTATTGCTTCAGCCCAACGCGTAAATCGGTCTATGATCGTGACACAATACCTATAACCGTCTGACGACACCGGAAAAGGCCCTAATAAATCGACCTGACAATGAACAAAACGATCGGATGGTTCAAAAGTCCCTAACTCTGACTTGGTATGTCGATTTACTTTAGTTTTTTGACACGGTAAGCATAATCTAGTCCAATTAGTAATATCTTTATAAATTTTTGGCCAAAAAAATCTTTGTGTTGTCATTTTCTTCGTAGTTCTTATACCAGGGTGACTAAGTTTATGAACTGATTCAAAAACTTGTTTTCTAAATTTTTCCGGAATATAGGGTCTGACATCGTCTGTTGAAATTTTGCAATATATTTTTTTACTGACGTTAGGTAGACGTATTTGTTTCAACAAAACATTGTCGCAACTATTTTTTTATTTT
Organism: Tuta absoluta; assembly: GCA_027580185.1. Classification (NCBI taxonomy): domain Eukaryota; kingdom Metazoa; phylum Arthropoda; class Insecta; order Lepidoptera; family Gelechiidae; genus Tuta; species Tuta absoluta. Next base: position 39,745 of record JAQAHW010000099.1, on the reverse strand, counting down.
TTATTTTTTATTAATGATGGGTTTGCTCTTGACTCTAGTCTAGGTCATAGGACAGAGACAGAGTCTAAGATGGAGCGAGCTCACCCAGAAGAAGCCAGTTCACTCTTACTTTGAAGAGATTAGGGTTGTATGCTTTTGGAAACACAGACGCAGGAAGTGAGTTCCACTCTTTAGCACTTTAACTATTGTTTAACAACTGTGTAATTTGAGTGTCCGTTTCCTGCGCTATCGCGAGTTCCTCGTAATCTATGGCTGTTGGGCATTCTATAGTTTCTACACGTGACAAAGCGTCAGCAACAACATTCTCTGTACCACTGACATATTGTATATCGCTTGTGAACTCGCTGATATACAATAATTGTCTTGTTCTTCTAGGTGTTTCGTTACTTGTTCCAATTTTCGATAACGCATATGTCAAAGGTTTATGGTCTGTCAGTACTGTCAATTGTCTTCCTTCTATCTGATTCCGAAAATGATTAATGGCCATATAGATTGCGAGTAACTCCCGATCAAACGTACTATACTTCTGCTGCGTATCTGAAAGTTTTTTAGAGAAATATCCAAAAGGCATCCATGTATCACTTACCTTTTGCTGGAGAACTGCCCCCACGCACGTGTTGGAAGAATCTGCCATCAACGAAAGCGGTGCCTGAGTACTAGGATGCGATAGTGTACTAGCGCCTATAAGGCTGTCTTTACACTGTTGAAACGCTCGCTCCGCTTCTTCATCCCATTGAATTTTTGTCTTATCTCTTTTTTTTGTCTCTGGGGGGGAGTGATGTGGTGACCTTGTAGATTAGTCACTGACTTTCATAAGTACTAAAAACTATTTACAGGCTTATTTCAAAATTATTATTTACATTAATTTCAAATATGTACAATAACCTACTTACTAATATTTTATATTTACATCCTAACTTAAATTGTAATAATAACTGTAGTAAAAATATTGTTTAACTAACGTCGCGACAAACTGTTTCTAGTTTAATATAGTAAACACGTTGCGCGCCGTAGGCAGGCCGGTTCGATTAACCCTGCCGGTCCGCACCCGCGCATGCCCCGCAGTGGCCCGTCCACCTGACCGCTGCAGCCTGCGCAGGCGACGCCCGCCAGTCGAGAAAATATCACGACGCGGAACGCACGCTTGCTTATGCCATAAATAGTGCCTACTCGCTACACCATCTTTGCTTTTGGCTAAATATTGTAAATAACGATCTCTGCTTACTTTCATTCTGTGCTCTCTTGAACTTTCTCCTTCTGTACTGTTGTGCTATACTGTGGACTATCATTCTTGCTTCCTTTCTTACTTCAATAAACTGTTTTGAGTTAAGAAGAATTGTGCTGGTTTATAATTTGCTTTCACCACATTCGCACCCATCAAGCCACCATCTACACACCTCATCATACACAGTAAGCAACTTCAAACTCTATAAACTGTAGTGTCTGTTTGTTTGTTATTCTTTCACTTCCACTACATGAAAAGAATTCATCAAAGGGCTTAATCAGTTCACAAAACACTTATCTACATAACATCTCAAATCATATTTACAACTTTTTAGTTTTACGTTATTTCAGAAGAAGCAAAATCATTAAACTAAATACAGCCAACTTATTAGTTCAGGTTTAAAAATGCAAGTGGCCAGTATCATGTTACGCCTTTGCGCAAACATATTTTTGTTTTGTTTTTGTCCATCCTGGTATTGTAATTTTTTTTTGCGAACTTTGACATTAAGAAACTTTTTTGATATTTCTTTGTCATTTTTGTCATTGCGTGCACCTTAAGCGCAACTAATACTGTTCAATTTCAATTTTAAACGTTTATTGCATAAATCAGTATACATAGATGTAAGTTCAAAATATAAATAGAAAAAACCAATTAGCGACGGCCATATGTTCGAGTATAATATTATGATAATATATAGCGGGCTTCTGCAACAACTCGCTGCGCTCGGCTCGTGTTGCAGAACACCCCAATTTTACCCTACCAACATTTTACTGTTCTGGTTTGATGACGCTCGGAAGAGATTGCTGATTTCAAAACAGATCGCTGAAACTGCTCTTTTAATACGAATGGTAACTTTTTAATCTTGAACATAGGTTCTTGTTATATGAATGAGATGAGTGTTGGTCACTGCAAGGATAGATAACAGAACACTGATTCAAAGGTGTAATATCTTAGTTGTATAGATTCATTCTAATGCCAACAGACTGATAGGTGTTCTCGGCCAAGCTCTTATTTGACCATCACTATCCATCGGTTAGTTGTAGTAAATTAGGAATTATTTAGATTTGACTTTTTGGGAAAGAAGGTTTTGTAAATAAAAATGTTGATTACTTAAAAAGTATTTATTTATATTAAGTTTGAATAATTACACCATTTTTTTAAACAAGTAACATTTCTAAGTGCACATATTGTTGGATGATAAATACAATTAAAAATATCATTACATGATCTATATTCTTCATATAAGCTTAATAAACTTGGACAATGCAAATCTTCTAAATTAATAACATCGCTATTTTTAAACATATTTTGAATCCAAATCTTTTTTTCAACACCTTTATAATAAATAGTTTTATCTAACAAAAACTTATCAGTAAGAGTAAGAAATTCTTCATAAGGAATAAAACCATCATTCCAGTATATTTTTCTGTTTCTCCATCCATCCATCGCACTTGCTTCCTTTCTGTAGGTGTAAGGTCGTGAATTAGACAAGCAGGTTTAACCAAAAGTTCTTGAACTAGATCACCACATAATATTGCTATTTCTTTTAGAATAAATTGGTTGTCATCCTTCTTAAATCCTTGCACATCAACAATAGCTATGGATTTCATGATAGTTTACGCACTACGTTAGTTAAAGGTTTGTATTCCAGTAGATGATCGTTTATAATTAAACAGTAAGCACTTGTGTTATTTGGAATACCTTTTTCACTCTCAATTTCTAAGCGGACGTCCACAGGTCCAGTTTTTATATTCTCGTTTTGCCTTGAACAATCAATCACAAACAACGGAGCCTTTCCTTTGATTTTTTTTATATCAAGCAATGGTTCTACAGGAAGATTGTAGAACGACTGACGAAATTTGGCATACATGTCATATAATATACTGTACTTATTTTCATCAAATTTTAAATTTAGAGCATCATAAGGATAATAATGTGAATTTAAGAATAATGTTACATTAGTCAAATTACAATGATTAAATATAGCATTATCTTTTGTTTGGTTGTTTTTTCTATTCATTTGTAATCCGAATATAATATAACGCGGCTTTTCTAGCTGACACGTTGTCTTAATTGACCAAGAATGTTTACTAGTTTGTGGTAATAATGGATATTCGTTTAAATCCCAGTTCCGAAATGCTATTTGTATTGCTTTATTTTTTTCTAAATATTTCAATAAAGCAAGCTTTTGTTGATCAGATACTTTGATGTGTGGCATGCGCCATTGTACTTTTTGTATAATAATTTTTACCGAGTCCTCTTTATCTACTACTACACAATTTAAGTTTGTGTTACTTCTGTTGAGTATAAGTTCATGTTTGCAATTTATAATGATTTTTTTATAGTCCTCCGCGAAACCTAGTAGCTTATCTAGTGGTAAAAGAACACAAAAATTGTCATCTTGTTCTTGAAATCCATCTACATTCCAACCCCACATAGCTGCTGCTGTGCTTTCGCCTTTGTTCAAAGATACTAAAGACTTCATTGTTGTTGTTATTCCAGCATTTCTTATACGATCTATTTCGACCCCATTCATTTCATATCTAATATCTTGGAAAAGAAAAGAAAAAGCATTATTTGTTAACGACACTTTTTCGTTTTTAACACTCCAGTTGCATCTTTAGCTGTCACAGTAATTTTTCCTTCAATGTATATCGCACTTAATGAAGGAAGAAGGTAGATATCTTGTTGATGTATAGGTATTCGTATTTCATCATTTTCAGCAAAACTGTTATTGTAAGGATTATAAGTATGTATCTCAAAACTCTCTATAGAGTCGTCAAACTGTGGGTTATCTGATATTTTTAGAACACTCATAATTGATATCCTAGGGCGCGAAGAAATTCTTTATTACTTTTTGTTATTTTTGTTGAATTTTTACGTCTGAATTGTTTCACATTAGACTTGCTACTGGCTTTGCGTTCAGTTTTATTTTCAGTTTTATACGAACAACAGTTACTATCATTAAATACTATCATTTTCTTTTTTGTATGTGAAGGCGCAGTTGTATATTTTCGTTATTAAAATCAATAAGATTTCCTTTTAAATTTAATATTTTTACAGTTATTGATGAAATATGCTTTTTTCGTACAGGAAAATAAATTATATTTTGTGGCACTTCACAAATTTGTTGTCCTGGTGAAGCGTTGAGCACAAATTCACTGAGCGTGTGTGTAGGTACACCATTAGTAAACGAACCTTGTATTAGATCACATTCGATTCGTATCACTGACACTGGGAGAATGCTCACTGGATAAACAGACTCATGCCATTTATTTGGTTCTAAAACTGATTTAGGGAACCCCAGTAATGAACCTACACTGTTATCAACTCCAAAATTGATTATATCAGAGCAGTACAGTGAACATTTAAAAGTATTGATACAAGGTTTGATTAAGATTTGACAGTCTTCAACTTTTGATTTGATATATTCATATAGGTCTGATAAGTCATAAGTTCCATTAGGAATTATAATTACTTTATTTTTACCGTAAGCAAACACATTGTTATTTTTATGTATGTTGGGAATCGAATTGAATGTTGAAAAATATAACAATCCACATTCATAATTAGAATCTAATATTAATGGAGGTACAAATTCAGACTGAAGAATCGAGTTATTTCCAGTGATTGTTATCGTTAAGGACATTGAAGCTCAACTAAAATCAAAACATATGGTGCTTACTATTTATTTAAACTCCAAAACGATTTTAAAAACTTTAAACATAAATGTCCACATTTGAAAGTACTACTTTTTTGTTCATTTCATTGGCATAGTTATAAAATATATCTGATCCTAAATACTGTATAAGTTCTTCGGGTGGTTTCAAATTACCATAGCTATCGAAATACTCAATATATTTCTTGCACTTTGCATAGGCTACCCAATGAGTTCCAGCGTTTTCAGAACTGTCAAGATTAATGATTGCACATACCTTTTTTAATGGATACATAGGCAATTCATATCTCATAAACACACCTCTGGAATGTCTCGACAAAACTTTTGCAAATCAAAATTAGTCAGAGCTCTGTTGGGTAGCCTAGATCTTAGTTTTTTTTACTTTTTACGTATATTCCTAAGCCATCGCCATGTTCTCTGAGAGACAACTCTTTGCCTATACGTAGTGTTTTAATTTTTTCGTTAGACTTGTTAAGCTCTTGTAAACGTTTTTTTGCAGATTTAATAGCATTGACTGTTTTTGAAATACCAGCTGCACCTCCTTTTACACCTCCTACAGCAGACAATCCAGTAACTAATGGTATCAATGGTAAAAATCCCCCGACTTTAGGAACAGGTATTACACGTGGTATGTCCATGGTTGTATTTGAATTTGGAATTAATTCTTTTGCAACAGCAATTGCTAGATCAATGGCAGCTTTTTTGCATGTAGGTTTAAGTTTTTTTAAATGTTTTTTTGTAATCGAAACTATATTTTTGAATGTTCTTCCCAGTCCAGCACCACTTTTAACTTTTTTTTTCGCTTTCATGTTGCGTTGTTTCTTTGAAGATTTTTTCTTTTCAGTTTTTGTTTCTGTTCTTACCATTGTAGTAATAGCTAACAACTATAATTTATATGAAATATAATAAGTATACTCATTAATAATAGATGTTCCTTGCTTCAGTCCTAGTATTGGAATGGAAACAGAATCATAACGCTTTTGCTTATAAAACTTCAGATTTGTGGATCCAACTATTTTCATTTGAAGGTAATCCAAACCATTTAACAAATAATTTGTTACCTTTCTTTCTCAATACTTTTTCAACGAGATATATGTTTGGATGTTTAGTTTTTTGTAATTCTTGAAGGTAAAAAGAACCCAAGATTGGTTGATTTTTAGCATCTTTAATAAGAAAAGTGATAGGATTTGTATTCTGCACTTTTATTATTTTAAATATTTCTGCTGACCAATTTGGTGTATAACCTTTTTCAAATGTTCCTTTATATTTGCTAATCCGAACGTGGTCACCAATTTTAAGTTTAGATTTTTTGTTTTTTAGTTTTTTGTTGCAAATTTTATCCTGATATCTTTGTAATATTTGCGCTTTATTAGTTGTATTAACTTGATTTGGTTTACAACCGATGGTTCTGTGTACTGTATTATTGTAAATTTCCAATAATTTGATTAAAGCCCCGTCTTTGAACCAAGTATACTTTCCTTTGAGACTAAAATGTTTATAAATTAAACTTTTAAAGGTTCTTATAAATCTTTCTACAATGGAAGCTTTTTTGACAGAATATGTAGAATAGTGATTTATGTTGAGCTGTTGAAATAAATTTGCAATTTTTGCTTCTTATTGTAAAATTCTGAACCTAAGTCTGTTTGTAAGTTTTTAGGAATGCGTCCTTTACTGAGTAAATTTCGAAACACATTATACACTTCATCCATTTTTTTTGATTTTAAAGGATATACCCAAGCACACTTTGAAAAAGTATCTATGATTGCTAATATATATCTGTAATTGCAGTTTTCATAAGAAACTGATTGCATATCAATTAGATCAGCTTGCCATAAATCATCTATATCTTTAGTTACCACATGTCTTCGAGGAAAGTTTTTCCTTGCTTGTTTATGTAATTCATTCACTACTATTGCTTTACTCATTTTTTCGTTGTTTTTTGTGCAATTGCCTCTACATTGTTTTTAAGACTGTTAAGCTCTCGACCAATTTGGGTTAAGCTCTGATTTACTGATTTTATTGTTATTAATAAATTATCTATACTTCTATCAACATACTGTTTTGTTGCACAATCTTTTTCATCTTTTGGAGACCCAATATTTTTGATAATTTTATTTTTTGCGTTTAATGATCCATTTTCTGTTACAGAAATAGGAGACTCATAATAGTCATCACTCTTGTGCCTTTTAAATGCATGATGTCCAAACTTGTTAATGTTCATGGTTGACTGTCGTTGACAAACTGAATGAATAAATAACTTTGCGTCATATTTATTTATTTATTTATTGTTTGATTATCCCTGCTTCTTTTAATTCTTCTATTATGGAAATAATTTCATTGTCATGATTTGTATTTCCTGCATCTTTAGAAGCGATTAAGATTTTTAACCTATCAACAAGTTCATTAGGATCATCCCAGTATACTAAATCTGTATTTGGTTTGTATCTTTTTAATGACGGTAGATTGCCACCTTGCTTCATGTTTTTAGTGTCTGTTTCAAGAAAGAGGGGCTTAATAATTTTTGAATATTTCACACCTGAATTCCCTTGTATCTGGCCAAATGGACTGAATCCTCGTCTGTGTGCATTAGTATTTACTAAAATATCTTTATACGTAAGTTTATCTTTGTCCGTAATCAAAGTAATATTGGGTTTATTTTCGAACAGTAACTGTGAAAATCCAGGAGTTATCTCATAATTCACGTCTTTAAAACTAAGCATAGTAATTTTATCAGAAGAATTGTCTGTAATCGTTTTTAATGTGACCGGCTCATTTTCTATCATTAACCAATCACCGTCATTTCTTATGCCGTAAGTAATATTTTTAGGTATGGTATTGTCATACACATAAGAGCCATCGTTTGAATCTTCATCGGTATTTGAATTATCATCACTGTCGCAAGAATTAAATTCTTCTTCATTTTCATTGAGAGTTGCTTCTTCATTTCTTCTTTTGAAAGAAATATTGTTACTCGAAGTTGAAGCTATAGCATTTAACGAATCAGTTATTGGTTTAAGTATTTTGCGTTGTTTACGTTCCAAGCTGTCATCATCTTCTTGCATCTGTTTTAATTTATTTTTAATATTGCACACAGATTTAATAAGTTGTTCTTTTAAATTCACTGCCATTTTCAAACACTTCTGTTAATTTTCATAGTCTACAACAAAGTGATTTAATTATGTTTTAGTTTCGATATTTATTTCATTCTAAATTAACAAATGTGTCAAATGTTTTCCTATATCTCCCCTTGTTTAATTCACAATCTTTGTTAATAATCAAGCAAGCGAATCTGTCTTTCCATATATTATTGGCTAATGATTTAAATTTATTCCAACTGATATCAGAATTTACATGCTCGTTATATATATGTTTCAGATTGATATCATCTTGTTTAAAAATTACCAATAAATTTGCATTATCTCGAATCAACTGTTTTGGTATTTTCGAATAGGTCTGAGATAAATAAAAACAGTCGATTTTTTTATGTCGACCCATAGCAAAATAGTTTCGGATATATGATTGCTTCTCACATACTACGTCATCGAAAATAAATATAGAATTTTTAAGAGCTTCTTGTGGCGGAACCACATTTTTTTTCATTTTGAAATATAAACAATTTAATACCGTTTACTTTGCATAAAACATTTTTTAAAAATTGATATTTCGGTTGAAATGCTGTTTTTGAGTAGAGGTAAACATTATGAAATTTTAAACCATTTTCATTAAGTAATAAACTTATCATAATGTTTGTTTTTCCACAATTTGAAGGTCCACATATTATACATCGAATAGAGTTTGGCAAAGGCAAAGGAAAAGTACACTATGTCTATAGCCTTTGGAACATTTTTCGGCCTTTATTTCTTCGATTTTTAATGATACGGGTTGCTTAACTAACTTCATCATGCTTACTGATACTGTTTTATAGTCCATACAATTAATATATGAGCATGATTGACTATTTCTAGCTATATAGTATTTTGTGTCAAAAGGACTCAAGGGTATAAAGCGTATTACAATTTTGGCTGACACGTTGACTATCTGCCGCCGTGATATAACCTATAACGCTCTGCCTACCCTGCAAAGGATAAAAGTGTGATATGTGTATATAATAATGTTTACTATACAAATTGGTTTACTTTTTAAGGACAGGTATAAACTTTTTAGAATATGCATGTGCAAGTGTAAGGTTAATGTACAGATTGTTTAGGTATTATCTAGCCACATAAATGAGACACATGGTCCTGCATACATCACCAGTTTTTGTATATGTTAACTATGTTTCTTATTATAATGGCTGGCTCTTATTACAAGTCGGTTAAGGATGTGCTGTGCTGAAACAGGAGATTGGTACAATGAAAAAAAAAACAACATTAATGTCATTGTGCATCACACGTTTCAGTGGACCGGTTGTTTTAATCTCATCTTGTACACATACCAGACGTTTAAAATTTTAATTACAATGGTGAGTTCTTTATTTTTTCTTAAACTTAGGTTCTTTATAAATTTTAAAAGGTACTTACCAGTATTTGTTGATACCACATAAAACCCTGTTGACGGTTAAGTTTTTGTTTCCATTTTAACAGAATCGATAATTATTTGTTTTTTAAATACTACTTCCAATCTTAACTGCACTAGTTATATTTTATTTTGACACAATTTCTTTTTGTTGCAGTACGCTTCTACTTCGAGAACACCTGACAATGAATCTCCTGAACTTATTACACCCTTCTATTCACAACCAACAGACGCAGATAAAAAATCACGTGAAGTCGTCTCCCGTTTCTACTCTCAGCCCTTTGAATTTGATCCATTTGGATATTCTCAGGATTTAGATGCATATATGAAATACCAAGAGGATTGTTTGAAAACAGGATTAGAGGCTAAAACACCGGAGGCTAAAACATTAGATCCACCTACGATAACGCTGAATTCGTCTACGCAGAGTAACCATATGCCTAAGAAAAGAATATTTAAAAGGAAGAGTGAAAAGCCATTGTTACAATCACATATTATAAAAAAGATAAAACATGGAAAACGTTTAGTGCAAATAAGCATCTCAAACGTGGAAGAGAACATGAATGATGAGATAATGATTCAATATGTTACACAGGAGGACACTGACCCGTTACTACAAGCTACTGAGGATCTTGTAGAAAGAATAGTAGAAAAAATTAGTGTGGGTGTGGGTAAAAAGTCTTAGAGATATTTTGTATCTACATTTTTAAATTTTATGTTTATATAATAAGTAATTTGTTAATTTTAATGTTTTTAAATACACAATGTATTTTAGTAAAAGTGATTTTATTTTTCCCAATTTTTAAAAGTAAAGGTGTTAGGTTTATAAACTATCAATAAAACTAAAAAAGTAAAATGAAAAAATATTTATTTTCAAAATAATACATGGTTACATTAATTAATTCATACATTCATAAATGTCACATTACACATGTTTTATTCTATTCTAATTTGTTCACAACAACATTAAAATACAGTAGAGTAGTGACCCCAAGGCATCGTTACATGGTTTCCTTCTAATATTTGCCTTTTATCATCCCTTGAACTTAATACAAGTTTATTAATTTTTTGAGTATAGACCATATGGTTCTTTGATCTCAGTGTATACATTGTCCCTCTTAAGTTTTCATCAAATAATAACGCTCTTTTGTATTTATCTATGTCTAGTCTATTAACAACATTTTTTTTTACACCTTTGGCTTTTCGTAGCTCAGTTTTTTTTTAACTTATACAATATAACTTGGCTCTTAAACCAACGAACTCGGATATGATATCCCCTGCCATTTCATCTTTGAAATATCCAGGTATTTGTTTGTTACTTTGAGGAATATTATAAATATTATTTTCTTTAAAGTTACTCGTGTCAAAGTACTGAATGTTGCTTTTAATATCTTCATAAAAATCTTTAGTATGTAATAAGTAAAGCAGACTATCTGTGTCTGTGTAACATAGTTGCTGTTTTTTACCATAAATCTTTTGTATGACAGAATAATGAAAATTATACAAATGAGTCTTTGCGAGTTCAAGAATCGTAAATCCTAAATAAATAGGTCTGTCTAAAACTATTTTTGTGAGTTCTAATTGTACAGCAATTCAATTTTCAGAAATAATTGTCAAATTTTTGAAATTGGGTGCACTAATATATTGTTCAGCACCGCAAAATTTCTTTGTTTTATTAGAATGATCGACCCAAACATTAGCAAGCTTAACATCAACCTGTTTTCTTCTATTTTCTATTGTTTTACCAAAGATAGAATTGTTTTGCTTTTTAAAAAAGTTTTTCTCAAAAATTGATTCTGCATTTTGACGAAGAGTCGTATTGAGAGAAATGTAAGAGCTTAAGAATGCTGTCTGATCAAAACATAAAATCCTGTGAATTTTTAAAAGAATTAAACCATGCTCTAAACACTTTTGCAAGTGCACATAATGTATAACATATTTGTGTTTATCATATTAACTGGCTATCAATTTTTTATTGTTTCCGAATGGAATTGGAACTTTTAGTTGTTCTACAGCAAAAGGTAAATCAGCATGTGTGTCATGAATGTCATGTGGATAATGTAAGTCTACTTCAAGTATGTAGCCTTTTTTGCTATCGTGAGGTATTTTATTTACATCAAAAGTGGATAAAGCATTTTGATCCAAAAATTCAAAATTACCGACAGGCAATTTGGACATCATAGCATAACCGTACAAGTTGACACAATCTAAATATGCTAAGAATGTTGAAGAAGATTTTGGATTATAATCTGACAAGTATTTATTGTTGGCTTTGGCATATCTTAAACTACATTGAGCTAAACCGCCTTTTATACCTTTTTCCAGCATTTGATACACCTCAACATCAGATATTAAGTCTAATTTGATATCCGTGTATAATAACATAGCATCCCAGCTTAATGATGGGGATGATACGTAATAACATGGATCTAAGTTGTAGAAATTTAAACTCATGCTTCTCAATTTTTCAAAAAGATCAGAAAGTAAGAGAACATCGCATTTAAGGTAAAAATCTGTATATTCTCCTAAGGTTTTAAAGCCAAAGGTCTTCCATACATTCAAAGCATGATTATATTTACTGTCAGAAATCGGCTCAGATGTTAGTTTATTATAAAATATATTTTTTTCAGGTAACCTATTTTCATCATAACGCTTCCAAGAGTCAACATAATCATAACAATAAACGCCTTTTTTTGAGCCAATTCAAATAAATTTTGATCACCAAAAAAGTATCTTAAATTTTTTAAGTCATCATCACAAAGAGTATTAACAAGATTGTCCAAACTGGAATCTAAGAAATTTAATGAATCGATAAATTTTAATTGACCAAATTCATCTTTATTAATCGGTATAAAGTTTGTAAAAGAAATATACTTTTCCTTATTTTTTGGTATTAAGTTTATGCATCCGTAAATGTTTGCAAGTTCATTAATGAATAAATGACAGTCATAGCCTGAAAGATTGTGGAATATTATTGGAATAAACGAACAGGCTTTGCAATTTCAATTACAAATATTATGTGCTGGTCCTCTAAATTTTCCACTGAAATGATCATGATCTAACACTTTTTTGTCACTGGGCAAAAAAGGCTTCTTACAAATATGACAAATAGTTGAATTTCGAACGTATTCCTTTTCTTCAAATGTTAGAGGAATCATTTCTTTTTGGATTCTTAACATCTCATAAAGTCGAATTGTATCTTTAGAAATGGATTCAATGAATTTTTTAGAACAATTTGGACCTCGATAAGAGACATAATCATTTAACTCTGGATTAGATTCGCAACAAATGTAATAAGCAAAGCATGTTGCTTCATGAACTTGTATGTTTTCCATGTGTAAGGATTTATTTTTATCATGGTACTCACGTAATAAGCTTTCAAAATCACCGTAAATTACTATAGGTATTCTTTGTGTTCTCTCATAATTAGAAAAACAAATTTTACTACCTGCTTCAGGAAGCACTGTTTGTATTCTTGCACAGTTATGATCCGTCAGAGGCCTACTACTAGTAGTAGGCGGTTGAAAAACTCTGACACCAGGGTTCATCGGGTCGTTGGACGACTCGGTGTCCCATACGACAAGAAGAAGAAAAAGTTCATAATTTACTTTCAATGAGCAATGTTTTTTCAAAGACGTCTCAATAAGGCTACAAACTGTTGGTGAAGTATCTGACAAGAATTGTTCTGGTATGAGATATTTTTTTTTAGGGTTAATTTTGTAACTGAAAATTCTATTTCTAAATGCTGTAGCTATTATCTCTACGTTTTCAAGTTGACTCCGAATCAAACAGTTCGATTTATGAAGATTACTCTTTTTATGGGTTGCCAATTTGGTTACATAAATTTTACATTGATTACAATAAACCATTTTTAATTATAAGTACTAGAATGTTGTTGAAAAGAAACAAAAGAATTTAAATATGGTTAAAAAATTTGTTTATGCTATATTTTCAATTTAGTGAAATATAGAATAAATTCTATTCTATATTTCACTATATATAAAAACAATTAAAAATTGGAAGGGTACAATACAGGCCTTACAGCCTTGAACTGCTCCTTAGTGTCCGTTATTAATTTAGAAACAGACTTCCATACTGCGCTATCCTGATCGACTCTTATCTTAGTATTGATCAATGCCAACTTACACTGGTCTTTAGCGGCCAGTTGACGAGCTTCTAGTTCACGCGCATTAGATATACGTATTTCCACGTAGTACTCCCCAGTACGGCCGTAGTCCGATTGGAACGAAGTGCCGGTGCCAGTGCGACGTGAGAAGAAACTCTTTAGTGCTGAAGCCCGGACAGGTTCAAGTTAAATAAATAAAAAATAAATAAAAATGCGTTTATTTAAAAGACCACATATAGGCAGTAACAATTTCCAGTGACTCCTGCACTAAGCTCGAGGCTTGTATCGCAGGGGCCGTTATCTAAACAATTAACTTTGTGGAAGACCGGTTAACATTATAGTGATATAAAACTAGTGATATAAAATTAGATATAAAAAGTGTTTAGTAAAATAAAACAGGAAAGATAAAAGTATGTCTATGAGGGTTAGTAATTTAGTACCTATGAGATAATAGTAACTTAAATGTGTATGTATGTGTTTGTGTGCATGTCTGTGTTTGTGAGTGTATGAGTGTATGTGTGTGATTTCTGTGTATTGTATGTGTGTGTTTGTGCCATGTCTGGTAGGTCATTGTGTTGCTAGGAGTAAATTTTCTGTCTGCTCGTAATCAAGTCTTTGTAGCCATGATTTCACCCCTTTTTTTAATGTACTAGCTGGAAGATTTTTAATGTTTAAGTTAGTCATTTGTTGGCAGACCTTGTTGTATGCGAATATCTGAGCGTATGGTGATAATCTTCTAGCAAACTGGGTGCGTGTCGATGGGACGGGCAAGCGATAAATGCGTCGTTGAATAATTTGACTATATTCAGGGGATCTCAGAACTGATTTGTGCACTGAAACACAGGCTTGTAGAATGAATAACTGCCTAACTCGCAGTACACTTGTTAGTTCATATAATTCGTCAGTTGGAAACTGTCGCGTTTTACGCAGCATCACTTTTAGTACAGCCCGTTGACTTCTTTCAAGCACTAGTAAATTAGTTTTGCAAACGCCCCCCCATGCCAGAATGCAGTACCGTAGCAACGACTCACCCAGAGCCGTATACACTTGGAGAAGGAGTTGTAGGCTTGCCGCGTTGCGGAGGGACTTCATTATAAAAATCATTTTTCTGAGTCGGCCTGCCAGTACACCAATGTGTGTCTTAAAGGAAAGTTTATCATCCACCGTCACACCAAGGTACTTTATGATCTCAGCCTTTGCTATAACGTTGCATTTACATGGATTTACATCAGTTTTGGGTGCCTTATTGGTGTCACAGCAAAATTTATTGCAAGTATGTATTATTAATGGCAAATGAGGCGGAGGACTTGAAGCTTTGGTTTTGTGGAAAACGAGATATTTAGTCTTATTTGTGTTGAGACTTAGTAAGTTGTGGCTCAGCCAGTTGGCCACCACAGCCATGCCTTTTTCTGCTCGCTCAAAGAGCTCTTCCCATGTATTACTGTTGAAAAGCACCACAGTATCGTCAGCATAACAGATAAGTTCAGCTTCAGGAGAGGGCAGCAGTTGAAGAATGTCATTCATGTATATGACAAACAGTGTTGGACCGAGTATGCTACCCTGGGGAACTCCATACCCTACTGGCAATCGACTACTGGTCCTGGTTCCGATTTTAATACATTGACTTCTATTTGAGAGGTAACTCTTGAACCAGTCCAAGGCAATGCCTCTTACTCCCATATTGTACATTTTTTTCAGTAGAATTGGAACCGAGACTGTATCGAAGGCCTTGGAGAGGTCAAGAAATACCCCAAGACAACACTTGTTTCTGTCCAGGACCGAAGAAATTTTTTCTGTCAATAGTACGACTGCCTCCTCTGTGGATTTTTTTCGCCTGAATCCAAACTGTCTGTCCGATAAGAGGTGTGATTTTTCGAGAAAATCAACTAATCTTTTATTGACTAATTTTTCCAATAATTTAGACAGAACACTTAAAAGGGAGATCGGTCTGTAGTTACTGGGGGATTTCTTGTCACCTGACTTATAAATTGGTGTAACCACAGCCAGTTTCCACTGGTCCGGAAAAGTACCACTCTCTAGGCTAAGGTTACAAATATGGACGAGGGCTGGCAAAATTGAGGCCGCAATCTGTTTGATGAGTTTAGGCGTATAGCCATCAATGCCCGGAGCACTTTCGCTATTTAGACCACAAATCAAGCCCTGAAGCTCATCAACGTTTGTGGGGCATAGAAAAAGGGATTCTAAACTCGAACTTTTAGTTCTACAATTTGCTGCCAGGGTCAGTTCAGTGGTATTAAGGTTGGCTAAGGTCTCGTGGGCCAGCTTTTCGCCGATGTTTGAGAAGTACTCATTACAAAAGTTGAGAGATTCAACTTCATCCGCATGCACGGTCAGTAATTCATTTGCAGCGCCCTGGCTAGACGAAATATTGCAAATGTCCTTAATGGAGACCCACAATTTTCTTGGGTTGTTTTTGTTAATGTGCAGCTGCTCACTTTCGTAAGCAGTTTTTAACCTAAACAAAAGACCATTTAGGAAGTTTCGGTACCGCTTATAAGTTATCTGATAGATTTCATTTTTTGGATGTTTTCTTGCCTGCAGATGCAAGAGGTCACGATGTTTCTGACACTTTATTAAGCCTGGAGTAATCCACGGCCTCAGACTGTATTTCGAGCGGCTGATCTTGATAATTTTTGTGTTTTTTCGAATTGCAGACTGTAAAACCTCATCAAGTTCCCTAACTGCGGTGTTTATATCGGAAGAATTTAAAACTTTAGAAAAATCTGCTGATTGAATCTGTGAAACTACCATCGGATAGTCAATTTTAATCTTAGTGCGGTTAGCTTGAGGGCGTGAGATTTTATCCAGGGTGCAACCTAACATACAGATTAAATGATCTGTAATTGTCGTGTGACAGGTCAGTCCAATGACAGACGGGGAGCGAGATTTAACAAAAATATGATCCAAGCAAGCTTGTTCCCTGGTCGGCACCGTAATAGCAGGTAGAAGTTGGTGTTCAGTCATTAAACAGAGGTAGTCTTGGACGCGTTCGTCGGTGAGTTCATTAAAGAGATCCAAGTTCATCCTGAAATATGTAAAACATTATTGTTAAATTACAATGACGCAAATTTTGTGGTTGAAGGTATAAAGTGCATACACCCTTACGGTTAGTAAAGAAAAGAGACAAAAATTTGGAACGTATTTTTGAAAAATCTTTGTTTAGTATTTTTTCGTATATAGGAGCCCAATACGAACACTTTCAATTCCTTGAAATTTGAGCGTGGGCGCACTAGATCCAAGATATTGGTCTTGAAGTTAGTAAGGAAAAAATACTTTAAAAGATTTGAGTATTTTACTCGAACCGAATGAGAAAAAAATTACTTACATCAGATTCGGGAAACTGTACAATGCGTTTCCTTTTTAATGGTTGAGCACAGGGCAGCTCCTCTTCAGACTCCGACTCCAACAAAGGAAGCGGTTGTGGTGCAGCTTTCTTTGCCCTGCTTGTGCTTGCAGCAGGAGTTTTTTTAGCTCGCGGGGCAGCTGCCTTCTTCTTGGGAGCAACTGACGGGGCTGCCTGTTCTTGCTGCTCTTCCAAATCCGATTCAAATGGATTGACCCACCTGTAATAGTAGGCACACACACATGTCTTTATTTTATGTCTATCAAAATAACTATGTGGCTACTTCACAAATCTCTTAAAGTCAAGGATTGATAAAGTTCGAATTTTTTCTTTGCATATGACAACTATCTCAATATAAAACTCTAAAAAAAATAGAGCATGCGTTTAGCAGGCCCTAACTTAAGGCATTTATTACTCAGGAAGAAAACAGGGAAAATATTTGTATGAAAACGTTTAGACCAGATCTTTCTCTCTCGCTTCGTGTGGGACACCGAGTAGACGAAGGATCCGTTGAACCCTGGTGTCAGAGATTTTCAACCGCCTGGTGTCCTCTTAAGATCCCTACTAAGGTCTAAGCCAACTCACTCAAAATCAATTCACTAAAACTTAAAATTATTTATTATCTCTCTAAAATCAATGGGATGTTCTAAATACTCAATTGAAATGGTACAAGCACAAATGTAAAATAAAGCTATAAATAGTACATACTTACATGGTTATTTGTAGATAGAAAGTATTGTCACTTGCACTGCACTCACAAAAAATTGCTTAAATTTTTGACGATCAAGAGATCAACTCGAAGCTCAGTAACAGAATGAGCAATTCTGGTTGTTGGCGGGAAGAATGGACGCAATTCATAAAGACGCTTTCATAAAGCCATTACTCAAAATAATACGATTACTATGAATCGAATTAAGAAATTATTTTCATCCGTATGTGCTGAGTACATAAAGCTCATTTTAACAACTAAACGATCAACAAAACTCATTTATGTTATGAACACTTCCTAAGGCAAATCGAAGCAATATTGCTATTGAAACATTTTGTACGTATAAGTACAAGTGAAGTAATTGGAGACGAAATTTTAAAAAGGAAAGCCTATGTACTTGTCTGCTTTGTAATATCAACAGCAAATCCACCTACACATTTAAGGGATCAACCTGATGATTATAGATTTTCATATAATTGCTAAGGATAACTAGTATAAGTTGATCTCTTAAATGGGTAGGCGGATTTGCTGCTGATAGTACATCGATGACGTAATAGTTTGAAATGATTCCGTGCTTCGGAGAGCATGTTAAGGCCAGCGGTTTGGTTAAAATGAAGAGTTATTCTAAGAACTATGTCAGAGGCCTTAGAATCAGAATCTCAACTCCGACACCAGGGTTTCAAACACTACCACTCTTTTATTTTTATAAAATAAGACATAGTTGGTTTAGTCTGCAATGTAAAGGCCTCTGAAACCAAGTTTGTGAAATCGGTTTGTGATGTCAGAAAACGGTCAGCGATCTAAAACCATTATGAATTTCCAAGGTAGTTAATATTAAAACATAGTATTTAGTCAGTGCCTATTAAGCACTAGTTACGTTTATTTAATCTTGAAATGTTACAGTACAAAAGATAAGTTTGTAAGATTGATCAGTAGATAAACATTTCATTAATAACTATTTTAACTAAAAATCGACGATATAATTGAATCTCAAACAATCTTTTTTTTTTTTTGCAGTCGGGAAACGGTATTGTAACATGATGAGTTACAGTCGGCAGGAGATGTTTGGTATACCTACCTATGCAAAAACGTGGTGATCAAATCGAAATGTTTAATGTAAAATAATATGAGTAAGAAAGGGTTGTTAATAATTAAAAACATTAATATTTCATAATGATATATAAATGAAATTTAAACAAAAAAAATGTAGCAATACCTAGTAAACAACAGTGCAACCAACACTGTCATAAGTCACTGTCTTGCGAGTTCTTATGACAAGACAGCTTACTTTCTTTTCAAATAATTACCTAAATAATTTACAGAAGTAGGCAGATAACTGGTAAATCGATCACGAAACCATCCTAATTATCATTCAATCATTACCTTCAGGTTTATAGGTACATATCCCATACAGACGACTGTACACTATCACAAACATTCTTGCGTCATGCTAGGCAGCCAAACGACATAAGTACAAAGTGCTAACTCTTATGTCGTAACCATAAAGTTTAGAATAGAACTTTGATTTGATTGTTCTAAAACGCGGTATCAATGTTTTTCTCTTGGTTAGTATATAAGACGAGAGACTTATTTATAGAATCGACTAGTTCCGTTGATGCGCGATATGAGGTCTGGCCAGCCTCGTTGAGCAAATCGTACGGTTACGATGTCACCCTGAGCTATGTTGAGTACTGACAAACAATATAAAGGTTAAAGGTTATAGATATCAGTTCGGTACTCTACAGATGCGAAGGAAAAGAACATCCCAAGCTATGTGGAGTGCCGCCCAAAGATAAAAGGTTATGAATAAATAGATACTAGATAGGCACTCCACAGATGCAAGGGTTTTGCTCTTTTATGTCAAAATTTCTTAACGTCAAACCACCGTTTTTAAAACCTGTCCTGTCCAACGCATTGATTAGTATCAGTTTGTTGCGTATAAGAACTGATACACTTACGGACCAGTGTTCTGTCGCTGCTCATCTCATTCACAAATAGGACTGCAAGATCCGATCGGTACCTGCTGTACGGTGATCTGCTTTGCAGTTAGCAATCTCTATT
This sequence comes from Tuta absoluta, assembly GCA_027580185.1. NCBI lineage: Eukaryota > Metazoa > Arthropoda > Insecta > Lepidoptera > Gelechiidae > Tuta > Tuta absoluta. Next base: position 20,066 of record JAQAHW010000099.1, on the reverse strand, counting down.
TTGTTTTTACAACACGAGCCGAGCGGAGCGGAACGAGCGACAGTCTATTGGCATTAGAATGAATCTATACAACTACAGATATTACACCTATGAATCAGTGTTCTGTGATCTAACCTTGCAGTGACCAACACTCATCTCATTCATATAACAAGAACCATTACTATGTTCAAGATCTAAAATGTACCATTCGTATTAAAAGAGCAGTTTCAGCGATCTGTTTTGCAATCAGCAATCTCTTCCAAGCATTGTCAAACCAGAGCGGTTTGACGATGCTTGGAAGTAAAATGTTGGTAGGGTAAAATTGGGGTGTTCTGCAACACGAGCCGAGCGCAGCGAGGCGATGTGTTGCAGAAGCCCCAATTTTACACTACTATTAGCACTGGCGGAAAAAATCTCTTACGCCACGCTTCATCACTGAAAAATAGAGGTAACTTCAAATTTTAATTTCTCCGTAATTAAATATAAAATGAGATTTTGCGCTGCCCTGGCGTATTCCTCATATCTTAAAAATTAAAAAACAAAATTTTGTTGACAGTGATGTGCCTGAGATTATGTATAAAATGCATTGTCGTAGCTCGATTTCACCTCACTTCACGGAATGACGCCCGTTAAATGGAAATAGCGTTTCTACTTACCTATTCATTAATATAAAACTACGTAATAACTCACTAATCAATAAGTAGCGGTTAGGAAGATTTAAATAGCTAATTTGTGCTGAGCGTCACTGTACTTGTTACAGTAAAATAAAACCACGGAATAACTCACTAATTATTAAAAAGCGGTTAGGAAGATTTGAATAGCTAACCTGTGCTGAGCGTTACTGTACTTGTTTGTTACAACACAAAGTATATAGGTACCTACGCCGGGGGCTTGATGCTTGGCAACAGAGATAGCATAACATATAACAAAGCTTAATTAAGCGATCTGTTTTGCAATCAGCAATCTCTTCCAAGCATTGTCAAACCAGAGCGGTTTGACGATGCTTGGAAGTAAAATGTTGGTAGGGTAAAATTGGTAGGTAAAATTGCAGAAGCCCCAATTTTACACTACTGACGTCCCAGCGAGTTGTCATCTAGGCGGCGGGTAACGAGATGTTCTGCTACCCACATTTGTCTTTATAATTTTAATATTATTGATTGTATCTAAACATTGCACTAGGCTGCCGGCACACAACACTCAGTGAGTGTTGTGAGTGCAATCTCGGTATTGCGAGATCTCGAAATACCGAGATCTCGCACTAATTTTGCAAGATTAAACTTGCACCCAAAATCGCGCGCGATCTTGCAAGATTTGCGACCATTCAAGAGCGTGGCCGCGCTCAAACTGAAGTATTGTGAAGTTGAAGTTGTGGTGTGCCCATCACTAAACGGCGCATCACTACGGCGAGCGAGGGGACGCAGCGACGCGCGCGGGGAGGACAACCCGAACCGGCTCCCAGACGGCAGAGCGCCAGCGCACCAGTCGCCCAAAAGCCATCGACGCATCTTCACGTCGCTTTCGCTCAAATTCGCTCGCGCCTAATTACGCTAATTAATTATATTAACTTCATCTCACTATCGCTGTAACTTCTCCTATATTCTTGCTTCATTTTTCCGCCTACTCTTCGCCTAAATCTGTGCTTTGCAAACTGTATAACTTTCCGTTTCGAACAATAAACTTTTGTGAAAAGTAAAGTGCTGTTTAACATTTCATATAGCCCTAGTTAGCTATATTTGGTGACCGCGTCTACGAACATTGCTTAGCGCTTACGTTGCTATCGCCGCGTCAAGATGTCCGACAGTGAACGACAACGGAACGAGGATGATCCTGGACGGCGACCCGACGGTCAGCCCGGCGACCAACCCAACGGTCAGCCCAGCGGCCAGCCGAATTTTGCGGTGGAGCGCGTTGCTGTGCGCTTACCCGCCTTTTATCAAGATGATCCAGAAATATGGTTTGCTCAAGTTGAGGCGCAATTCGAGATGACCAACATCAAGCAGGATGACACGAAATATTACCAGGTACTCCGCGAGCTAGACCCTAGAACTGTCAAAGAAATACGCGACATAATTATTAAACCCCCGGCAACCGGGAAATATGAAAAACTTAAAACTGAGTTAATAAAGCGACTTTCTATTTCTCGTGAGCAGAAAATACGGCAGTTACTCAACACAGAGGAGATGGGCGATCGCAAACCTTCGCAGTTTTTACGACATCTGAGGTCGCTAGCTGTGGATGGCTTAACCGACGAGGTACTTCGCAGCATATGGAGTACCCGACTTCCTCTGCATATTCAGGCTATTGTTGCGTCACAGACGACGCCATTAGATGAGATGGCTTACCTTGCTGATCAAGTTTACGAAGCTGTACCTAATCCTAATTATCAAAAGCAGGTGGCGAGTGCTGATAACTTTGAAGCAATGATGCATCGTATGGAGCAGTCCATTGGCACGCGCATTCAACAAGAGCTGTCGCGGCAGATCGCGCAACTGAACATTCAACCTGAGGGTAGTCGCAGATCACGCAGCAACTTCAGGAACACGAGGTCTGGTGGTAACAGGTCGAAATCACGAGGTAGGAGTAAGAATCGTAATTCATCTTGGTGCTGGTACCATAACAATTTTGCTAAAAAAGCGAGCCGTTGCGTGCAACCTTGTACCTACACTTCTGATTTAAAAAACAGTCGCGACAGTCAGTAGAGGCGACTAACGACTGTCACGCTCCCTCAAGTCGCCGCTTATTCATTACCGATAAGACAAGTAAGATACAATACCTTGTAGATACGGGCTCCGACCTCTGCGTGCTACCTAAAAGATTTTTACGCCAGTACGCCGGTCCATCTGTCGAATATACCCTCACTGCAGCAAATGGGTCAGCAATTTCTACCTACGGGACAATGAAAATGATATTAAACCTAGGACTAAGGCGTGATTTCGCATGGAACTTTGTCGTTGCCAATGTGAACAGACCTATCATAGGCGCTGATTTTTTATCTCACTATGGATTATTGGTCGATTGCAGGAACAAGAGATTGATCGATACCCTGACTACCCTTACCTCACCTGGAGAAGTCAGGCTCTGCCAGCACATCAGCGTGAAGTCCATTTCCGGTAACAGTGAGTACCACAAGCTATTAGCTGAGTTCCCCAATCTGACCAAGCCGTCAGGCATACTTCGTCAGATCAAGCATTCGACCATGCATTACATCAGGACCACAGATGGCCCACCAACGTTCTGCCGACCTCGCCGTCTAGCGCCAGACAAGCTCGCAATAGCTAAGGAGCAGTTCGAGGAGATGATGCGAGATGGTACAGCGCGACGCTCAGACACACCTTGGGCTTCTGCATTACACCTGGCACCTAAAAAAGGAGGAACTTGGAGACCGTGCGGCGATTACCGCGCACTTAACGCGCGTACCATACCTGACAGGTATCCCATTTGGCATATTGCAGACTACTCCTACCGGTTGGCTGGTTGCAAGGTATTTTCAAAAATTGATCTAGTAAAAGCCTATAATCAGATACCAGTATTTAAGGATGATATTCCAAAGACGGCCATCACCACTCCATTCGGTATGTTCGAGTTTCCTTATATGTCGTTTGGACTACGAAACGCCGCCCAGACCTTCCAACGTTTTCTCGACGAGGTACTGAGAGAGTTGGACTTTACATTCGGCTACATTGACGATGTATTGATATTCTCGGAGGATGAATCTCAGCACCTGGAACACTTACGTCAGGTCTTCAAGTGACAACAGGACTATGGTCTGCTGATAAACGAATCTAAGTGTAGCTTCGGACAAAGTGAGGTAACTTTTCTTGGCTTCGTCATTTCTGAGAAAGGCACAAGACCTATGGACGACAAGGTTGAGATCATTCAGGAGTTTCCACCACCTAAAACCGTGAGCGGACTGCGAAGGTTCTTAGGTATGCTCAACTTTTATAGACGTTTTATACCTCATGCAGCAGAAGACCAGGCAACTCTTCATGACATGTTAGCTGGACCCAAAATAAAAGGATCGCAACCTCTTACTTGGTCTCCAGAACTCACCCAGGCTTTCGACAGATGCAAAGCTAGTTTAGCAAAGTCTACTCTACTAGCCCATCCTCAAATGAACGCACCGCTTGCCCTCGTAACTGATGCCTCAAACTCAGCCTTGGGCGCGGTATTGCAGCAGCTGGTTGACAAGGAATGGCAACCTCTCGCTTTCTTCTCCAAGAAGATGAATAAGGCTCAGCAACAGTATAGTGCCTATGATCGAGAGTTGCTCGCTATATACGAAAGCGTGAAACATTTCCGCTACATGGTCGAGGGGAGACATTTCGTAATCTATACGGACCATAAGCCAATCACGTTTGCGTTCCAGCAGAAGGAACGGAAGTGCTCACCAAGGCAATTTAACCATTTAGATTACATTTCGCAGTTCACGAGTGATATTCGCCACATCTCAGGGAAAGAGAATGTGACTGCTGATACTCTCTCACGTATAGAAGCCATTTCAAGCCCGCCATTTGAGGCTATCGCAAAATACCAGTCCAAGGATAAAGAACTTCAAGATCTCATATCTTCAGGCTCCTCATCCCTAAAGCTCCAGCAGGTCCCCGTACCAGGTACCAACATAAAATTATATTGTGATGTTTCTCAATCGAGGCCTCGTCCTTATGTAACGAAGGAGTTGCGTCGTGAGATATTCAACGCTGCTCATGGCATGAGCCACCCAGGGGTCAAGGCCACTACTAAGATGGTAACAGACAGATTCGTTTGGTCCTCAGTTTGAAAGACTGCCGACTTTGGGTCAAGACTTGTGAAGACTGCCAACGCTCGAAGGTACATCGACACACCGTATCTCCTTTAGGCACTTTCAAGCTACCATCAGGAAGATTCAGCCACGTCCACATCGACTTAGTTGGTCCACTGCCGCCGTCCGCCGAATTCAGATACTGTTTAACTGCCGTTGACAGGTACACCCGTTGGCCAGAAGTAACGCCATTACGGGACATGACCGCAGAAACTGTCGCCAGAGCTTTCTACGAGACATGGATATCGCGTTTTGGTTGTCCGGAAAATATTACCTTTGATCAAGGTCGTCAATTTAATTCTAATCTGTTCAAGGCACTGATGAACCTCTGCGGAGTGCAACTACGCCAGACAACAGCCTACCATCCCGCAGCTAATGGCATGGTTGAGCGCCTACATCGGACGCTGAAGGCTGCCATCATGGCCCACAACGACGCACGATGGACTGACGTACTTCCCATCATTCTGCTGGGTATACGGACAGCATGGAAGAGCGACCTGAAATGTTCCGCAGCCGAGATGGTATATGGTGAGCCACTCAGGATCCCGGGTGAGTTCATCCATTCAATTAATCCTACACCTACACTTGCAACGGATTTTGTCTCACAATTACGTGAGCAGATGGCACGTTTACGCCCAGTACCTGGATCGAGACACACAAATACTAGATCAACTTTTATACACGAAGACCTAAAGACCTGCACTCACATTTTTTTCAGAAAAGACGCATTACGTGGAGCATTAGAAGCACCTTACACAGGCCCTTATCGAGTCATATCTCGCACGGACAAGACCATGACATTAGATTTACCCAGAGGAGCAGTCACTGTCTCCATAGATAGAATTAAGCCGGCATACGTGTTAAATAATGAAGTATACACTGAAAATATGCCGCACTCAAGATCTTCATCGCCGGTCATAACTACACGATCCGGCCGAAGAATAAAATTTCCTAATTATTATTCCGCAGAACTTTCACACTGCCAAGGGGGTGGTGTGGTGTGCCCATCACTAAACGGCGCATCACTACGGCGAGCGAGGGGACGCAGCGACGCGCGCGGGGAGGACAACCCGAACCGGCTCCCAGACGGCAGAGCGCCAGCGCACCAGTCGCCCAAAAGCCATCGACGCATCTTCACGTCGCTTTCGCTCAAATTCGCTCGCGCCTAATTACGCTAATTAATTATATTAACTTCATCTCACTATCGCTGTAACTTCTCCTATATTCTTGCTTCATTTTTCCGCCTACTCTTCGCCTAAATCTGTGCTTTGCAAACTGTATAACTTTCCGTTTCGAACAATAAACTTTTGTGAAAAGTAAAGTGCTGTTTAACATTTCATATAGCCCTAGTTAGCTATAAAGTATTGTGTCGAAGAGATTCAGATCTCATCACCGCTGTAACAACTTTGCGGTTCATGGTACGAAAGTTAGAAACCCTAACAACACCAATCGCTCAAAAGCTGGCTGATGCAATGATGACTCGCATCTGTGAGCGCCGGTCAATTATGACTGCAGCATTGTTTTATTTGAGATATTTTGCCCAATATGACGAAGATTTTAAATCGCTCGTTAATGATAACACTTTCAGTTTGCCACCAAAAACTTTAGGCAAGAAATAAATTAAAAAGCTGATCGAACGATTATACATACAGAACCAATACTCTTGCTCCACATCTTCAGATGAATTTGTTACAGTAGTTGATGATGATATTGACGATGTCACACCTTTATCAGCAGCCGCAAACACAACTCTTTCTCTTGATCTCCTTCTTTTCGTATGGGACACCGAGTCATCCAACGACACGATGAACCCTGGTGTCAGAGTTTTTCAACCGCCTAGTACTAGTAGTTGGTTGTGTAACGACCGCCGTCTAAGCAATCATAGACAGCAACCGGGACCGACGGCTTAACGTGCCCTCCGAAGCACGGAACCATTTCTTTTGCAGTCAGCTTATCAATGCTTATCATCAGTGGTGCCAACAAATGTAGAAGCTGAACGGGCTTTTTCTGCTGCTGGGTATATCGCCCGAAGCATCCGAAGCCAGTTGGCTGACAACACGCCAGATATCTTGTGTTTCCTAAGATATTTTTTTCAAAATAACCATTTATTTTATTTAATAAATGTTTCGTTTTTTCTAATATATATCTTGTTTTATTAATTCGCTCTAAGAATAATAAATTTAACAATTTTCAATAAAATTAAATCAGATACCTGTAAATTTACGAGATCTTGCAAAATACTGAGATCTTGCGAGATTAGACGTCTTCAATCTTGCAAATACCGAGATTGAAGATGTTGCTGCAAGATTGCACTCCCACTCACTGTATCCGACGATTGTTCCGATGATAAATCGCGCGGTTTCAACTTATCAATGACTGGACTCCATGCGGATGACAATTTAAAACCGTCCTCCCGGTTGAAATTATTAGGGTTCTTCTTAATTTCAATAGCCTCGCGAACGATCCTTGGGTAATAGTGGCGTTCCACAGAGAGGATTTTCGGGGCATGAAGTTCAATCCAATGATTCGGACCGGATGATAGAAGGTGTTCTGCTATTGCCGATTTATGCATCTGTCGGTTTTTTACAGCTGCAATATGTTCTTTGACCCGTTCGCTTCGTTTGGCCAATATAAGATTTACCGCAGCTGCATTGTACTTAATACACTCCTGCATTCTGAAATGGAATGACATCCTTCGGCGTGCGTAAACAGTGTGATACTTTCGACAATGAACTGAAAACAGTCTTTATTGAATTTTTACTCAACACTGTCCCAATCTTATCTGTTACTCCTTTCACATAGGGTAAATACGCTGGCTGTCTGCTCACCTCCGGATGTTTTTCTTTCCTGGTTTTCATGCGACGCTGATCTCCTGAGTAGCCATATTGAACCAGCACTTTTTGTACATGGTTTAACTCGTCGTTCCGATGTTCTGAGTCACACAAGTCGTATGCCCTCTTTGTCAGCGTTGACATTTTCGTCGTAATTTTCCCGGGAATTCCCGATTCCCGGGTCCCGGGAACGAAACCCTAGTACAGTCCAACATGGTGACAGTGAACTTCTCCATTCCGCAAGGAAGCGTGCTTGGATGTACCTTATTTCTCGCTTACATCAACGACCTGCCTAAAGTGGTGAACTCACACTGTACACTCTTTGCCGATGATATATCCCTTCTTTTTCAATGCCATAAAAACGAAAATAATATGACTCATATAACTTCTGCGTTCAACGAAATTAAAACCTGGCTACAAGATCATTATCTTCAAATTAACAACCATAAAACTAAAATAATACAGTTCAGGCCCCATCAGAGACTACCTATTAACCTAGACGCAATATCAACAAGCTTAAATATAGAAGAAGTGGACTCCTGCATGTCGTTAGGTATTAACATTGATACCCACGTTAATTGAAAGAACCATACGGATAAATTAAAAACAAAATTATCGCAATTTATAAACGCCTTAAGTGTTTTAAAAACGAATACAAATATAGAGTGTGCCCTATCAGCTTATTATGGTTACGCCTTCGCTTGGGGGTAATTTTGTGAGGCCATAGCACGGAAGCAAAAGATCTTTTTATCCTGCAGAAAAAATGCATACGTATTATTTACAATATTCGGCAAATGGAGAGCTGCAGATCCATATTTAACAAGTTTAAAATACTGACTTTCCCGTGCATTTACATCCTGGAAACGGCAAATTTTGTAAGAAAGCACTTGCACCTATACAAATTCACAAAGAGTGCTCGCCGAAAACATATAATAGAACTTCCACCACCTAAATCACAACTATACAAAACTAGTCCATTGTAACGATCGTCAGCCTGTGTGGACCATCGTACACACAAATATAATTCAAATTTTTATATTTATATGTTTACTAACACTCAATTTCTTTGAAACTATTTTAAATGAGATAAAGTCATCATATTCAAACCAGTTATAATGCAAATCGATTTTGTTCTATTATTGTTTTTTAAACTAAGCGATTATTTAGCAATTTCTTATAAAAATCACTTGCATTCGATTTAAATGCAAACCTGAAAGCGATACGATTATTTTGATATTTGTGGCAACGGAACGTTCATTACTCTTTTCTTATTGGTCAACTTTATGCAATGAAGTAAGATTCATTCATGTTATTCATTGATAAACATGTTACGTTACGTTTTACGCAGTGAGCATTTAAGTACTGATTCTGGTGAGCTCGGGTATGCCCTCTGTCGGCTTAGGTTAGTAGTTTCGCCGAGACGGGATGTCAATCGAAGGGACATGGATGTCGTCATTGTGTCACCTGTGGCACCATCTACCGGGTCGTAATAATAGTTCTGGGTGTTCCGGAAATGTCAGGGAAACGGATGTTAATGTTGAATTGTCAGCTGTTGGCAGAATGCATGGGATAGTTTCTACCGTCGTTTACAGTTGGTAGTATTGCTTGATGATATCCAATGAGATTGATTTTTAAACGGAAGTGGAGTATGTATTACAAGTTTTTGGCATACATTTTATTAGAGAAATTCATAAAAAAAAGTTTCGATACTGGAGGATTTATAGATATATGTCTTTAAGTTTTATGAACAAAAATAATTAAAAGAAATGTAAAGTATTTTGGAAATAAGTAATTTTTACGTGGTAGTTGTGTAAACATCCGAAGTGGGGACTAGTGGGTTAACAAAGAAAGAGGGTCGTATATAAGCCCTTGGTCCCTTCATTCGCCCTCTTAGTTCAGGCTTAGTTTTACTTTTATGGTGGACCTCTGCAAGCGAGGTTGAAGAGGCGCGGCGAAGCTGACCCACCTGGAGGGCGATTCGTGAGTTTTTAAATTTGGGTGTCTTTTAAATTTTATTTTACTGTGTCTATTTTTCTAGTGAATTTCTCGTGGTTAGCGTTTTTATTTTATACTCTGAAAGTTCGGTATTTAATGGAGATACGGCTAAAACCGCGTGGGAGTTCATGGTTTAAATTAAACACGTGTTCCTTTGAAATAAAGAAGAGGGGTTCTGTTTTATTGAATATAAAGAAATGTGGAAGATTTCTCGTGGTTAGTGGTTTTATTTCATACTTTGAAAGGTCAGTGTTTAATGGAATCACGGGTAGAAACCACATAGGAATTTTCCAGATTCAACGCGTGTATTTTTCTAGAACGTGGAGTCGGGGCGAGTTTTTTTATGCTTTTAAGTCTCAGTACTTTATGAGGATGCGTGTTTGTTTTAAACCCTACGTTTTTGAGATTATTTTGCATTTTACTCTTCGATATTTTGCTGTGCTATTTTCATTGAGTTTATTTTGCGGAATTTATTTTTATTTGCGTTTCCGGTTTTATTTCCGTTACGGATTTATTTGCGGTTTTCATGTTGCAATTTTTTCTGATTTTATTTTTCGTTACGGCTTTTATTTGCGTTTTTTCTTTTACTTGCGGGTATTTTCATTTCTATTTGATTTTTTGAATTTTATTTTGAACATGTGCCTTTTAAATATATTATACTTTTGTTTAGTGCCTTTTCATTTTGCCTCTGATTTACTATGTTTTGCGTTCTTTTCTATTTTATTTGTGCCTATGTTTTGTTATTTGATGTGAAATTTCAGGCTCCACTCACCCCGGGCAAGACACCTTAGCCCTTGATCTGTATTCTGAGTCTGGATTACGGGGGGTGAGATTATCTATCCTGCCCTCATTGCACGAGGAGGGCTACCCTTATTCCTACCCCCATCCGCTTATCGTCTCAGGTCTCATGGCGATAAGCTTCCCGCACTATTTATATGTGTATATATTTAGTAGGTATGCTTAGGGCTAGGGTGATAGGCATTTTAGGGCTCGGTCCGTACGTAGGGATTCTCAAAACAACTTATATTTTACCGCGAATGTCTCGTTCTACCCGCGTAGTGTTTAACTTGTGTTTTTGCGACAAATCACCCGACTTACGCATGCATCATGCGTTATGAGAGATTATTGTTTGTAGTAGGAATGTTGTTCCTCAGTGACGAGTTTTCCTATTATAAGGTCACAGATACTTGTATTTTTACCCCTACGTTCCTTTGCAAGGGTAAAGATTAATTGATAACTTAGTTTCCTCGAGCGAGCGAATGTGAGCGAGAAGCGACCCAATGGTTCATCTAGGTACCTATATCTCCTCGACACCGACTCCCGCGCCGCGAGCGAAGTACACCCGACACCCGCTGCGCGACACCGCATTTGCTTGACTTTTCACGTCTTACACCTAAGGGTTTCTCTTTATGCACACTAGGCTCGGGAATAATTTGTACGTGAGTTTGTATGTAGGCAGGAATATTCTCCTTTCATTTTATCATGAATTGTTTCATACTTTACGCTTGTTAACCCTTGTAGTTGTATATTTCGTGAGGAAATTGTCCAGCAGTGATATGTGTAATTTACTGTGGGTTGTATAGGATCAATATTCAATGAATTTGCATAATATCTAAGTATATTTTGTTTAGACCAAAACGTTTTATACTGCACTCGCCACTCTGTCCTTTTGTTTCATTCGTTTTGCCTTAAACACTTAATGGTTTTATTCCACTGTAGGTACCCTTTTGAAACACATGCGTATCTCAGTTCGTCATACTTCTTAATTTAGTCGTATTATAGCCGTGGAAGCTTAGTAGTTAATGTATTTGCAACGCGCGAAACAACTAGGGTTCGATTCCCACTCGATACGTAGTTGAGAGTAGCATAGTTTAGTAGGTAGGTAGAAAGTCTTCTTAAATTAGTTGCATTTTAGCCACGGTGGCTCTGTGGTTAATACCTTCTAGCAATGGGGTTCGATTCCCGTACACTTCGGACGCATTTACGGACGGCGCGCGGGGCGCCTAATATCCCTACAAGTTGTTCTGTAGAAATGCGTATGAAGCTAGATCGTAGGTAGTTATCAGAGGCGTGGCGTGGTACTATCGGCAAAATGTCTACCTGCCTGTATAAAGTGTAGACTTTTTATTGTTTTTATTCGTGGGTACTTTTGTGGTGTGATTCCGGCTTGGAATGGCACCGCCCCGTGTTTTTCCCTTGGGGGTCGTGGGAGTTGACTTGAGGGTGTGTCGAATGTTTGTCGGACGTGGCGTGAATGTCCGGGTTTTGCGGCCGTTTGCGCTCTGCCTGCCCCGCGGTGGATTGGTGGCGTGGTGTGTGTATGTATGTATGTATGTACTAGCGGATTGTAGGCAAGTTATGTGTATGTATGTATGTACTTTCGGCGTCTTGTCTATCTTTTCTTTGGGAGCCGTAAGAGGTGATTTGAGGGTGTCCATTGCAACTCTGCCTGCCCATGTATATTTGTATGTATGAAGGGTTTACTTATACTGGTTTTGTTTTACGTATCGGCGATATAATATTTCGTAGGTTGCTTATTTGGGGGGTCGATTTGTACTGGTTTTTCGTACAATTAGAAGGAGTGGTTTGATCCCTTGAATGAGTGGGCTAGTGTGATTCTGGTAGTACGTACGTACGGTTTTACGGAGATTTAGTTTGTGTAGTAGAATACGATCTATGAGTGTAATAATATGTCAGTTTTACACTTAGCCGATTTAAAGCTCGTAAGTGCAGAGACGGTCTTATTGCTTATTCTTAACTGCGTTTTGAATTATATTTTTATTATCTACCATTAGTCACAATTGTAGGTCGCAATACAAAGGCTAGGGAAGGTAAACTGTTTCCGAAGTATGTATGTATGTATTAACTTTATTGTACCACAAGTATTAGAGGATAGGATTCGTGTTTCAGAGTGCACGTTTGTTTGAATTTACTTTGGGAGAAAACTGTAGGTACATGTTTGAGTAAGCTAGGTAATTCCAATTTAGTTTCCATATAGGTAGATGTGAGTTTGCGGTGTGATACGATTTCAGGTCGTTTGACAGACGCATCCGTGGGTGTACCGTGGCGGTATTTGAATTCGCAACTTCCTTTTGTCTGACAGTCGCATGCGTTACGTTGCGTTGGAAAAACGAGGTGCGTTGGGTTATTCATCAACTCGGTCGATTCGGTTTCGTATTTACGTGATAGTTCTTAGCGGTGTTATTCGTGATGCTAGGAGTTGTTGGGACGTTCGTAGACTCGGTGTACCACCCGATGTTTAGATAGAATAGTGCTCTTTAGTATTGGTGACAAAGTAGTATCTCCCTAGCATTTCCTTTCAAGTAGTATTTCCTTTAAATACGGCATTTTAAACATTTCTTACGTACGGGTATCTGTTAGACAGGGAATATTAGCAGGTTAAATTATCAAAAGCTAAATGCATCTACTGGTTGGTGTTTATTCTTTGCCGAATAGATTCTTGTCACAATTTTCATTACTTAGCTTTGATAGTGGCATTAACGAGTGCCTGAAAGAAGTTGGAAAGCAACTGTTTGTCTTGAAGAAAGGATTAAGGGAGTGCCTAGGAAAAAGTAAGCGCAATTATTTTAGGTACTTGATGTATTTGATATGTTAGAAGACTTTGACAATGGTTTATGATTAGACAGCTAGTTAAATGAGTATTTTACATTTTGAATAAATATTATAATATCATAAATAGCTTTAAAGGGGGGCGTTTATGCTTGGGTTATTAGGTACTTCCTTACACAGGAATGATTCAGATATGATTTGAATTCTTTGAGTACTTACTTACCTTATGGATAACTATTCTTTTGGCGTAGTTGAGTTCAAACTTTAGCATGTGGATCAGTATATAGGTTTGAGTCTTAAGGGCGGACGACTACTATACTTTATTTTATAATTTCAAATTACTTTATTTTGTTTGATAGTACTCTGGCGTATTTATAGTGTGGTTGTTTTTCAGACATTCAAGAATTTTAATTGAATTAATGAGTTATTGGACTTTGGGAAAACCTTGAATATAGGAACATTTAAAATTAGCTTTCAATTTTATTTTAGAAATTCGGGAAGGATTAAATTGTGGTTACCCTATTAACTTCCGAATTATTATCTTACCTTTCAATACAAATGTTTTTATAGATTTTAAATTATGTTTAACCTCGTAAATTGTATAACCTAGTCAAGGTGTACTTGGGGTTCTTGTTTACTTTTACGTTTACTTGTACTTGTACGATTTTAGCATTTATTTTGAAATTAATAATTTTACAGTTGGTAACTGTTAAGACTGGAGTGTTTAAAGCCTTGTACTTTATTTGAATTAAAATATTTAAGAAACTTTTGAATTTTTGGATTTACATTTGATAATGTTTAGTTGCGCTTTCGTTGCCACTTATACTTGCGTTTTACCTACCTAACCTTAAATTGGAATTTATCTTAATAAACTACTATGATATTTATACCTACATAAATAAATAACGCGTTTTGTTGTTCCATGGTGGAGTCTTGATTATTTTGTAAATTTCGGTTTGCATTAAGTTTTATGGTTTTAAAAGTAAATTCATTTTTGCATTTGATGTTTATTATCAACCTTTTAGGCTCTGAGTTCACTTTTACTTCAAATTAAATTAAAATAATACTAAAGTCGTATTACGTCGTGTCGATTCTTGTAAGTTAATTAAAAGACGATTACTTACTTGAATGTAATGTTGAAGTTAATCATACTTAGGCCAAGCAGGTCAGTGCCTCGATAGCTATCCCTATACTAAGATGGAATGGGATACTATCATCAAGTTGGTTAAAGTCACCATTGCTTATAATTACAATTAGTTTGGTTAAAGAATTACCAAGTTATTTTACAGTTGAATTAAGACTGGAAGGTTGTAAATAAATACCTATTTAACTCAAATATAATTGATAAACTGCTGCTGTGGGAAATGATGACTCAGTAGTAAACTTTCTTCCAAATTCTAAATTTTATGCATAAATGATGTGCACTATACTTTTGGCTTTCGATCATTAAATTCAGGTGAGGCCGAGTAAGAGTTTCGAGGGGAAAATTAAGGAGGTTGGAAACTCTCGCATCCCTTTAGGGATGCGATATTTTGTACGAGCATTTTACCCACATAAGTAGTAAACTTAAACTCATAGTTGAGTATAATCGTCAAGACTTAACCATGTAGCATTTAAACTGGTCTTTGCCTATTTATTAGTATTAACTATTTATTTATTTAGATTTATTAGTATTTCGATATATTTAACGTTATTAAAAATCCTTTTTACTTAAATTCAAACTGCGTACTCTTACCCGAAATCGTCTATTAAGGCTCAAACCTTTCTGCGTACTCTTACCATTTTATCTTTACTCTTTTTAGCTCTAGTATTTTTGAAGGAATGAAATGCTATCTATTTGATCTTATACTTAATGACAAATTAGTAATTTTATAAAAATGAACTTAATTACAGACGGCTCTAATTTGAATTAGTTCTGTAGATTTTTATGTAACTTCATTTTAGTTTAACATCACTTACCTTTTATATTCTGATTAAGATTTCCTAATTTATTTATTTTCTTATACGTCATCTTTCTGTTATTTGTTTTACTTATGGTTTACTTACAGTCTCTTTAAGAAACTTTAATTGCGGGGTCTTTCTGACAATGTAGGAGTTAGTTAAGCTAGTCTATACCATTCCTTATCATCAAAGAATTTAGGGTTGCTTTTCACGGATCACAACGAAGGGACAACTAGACGATCACCTGGCCATTTTATTAACCTTAGTGAATTCAATTCTGGTAACCAGTTTAAGTTTAATTTAGGAATTTATTTATTTAGTTTCAGTTTAGCGATGTAGGATTAAAAAAAAAAAAAATTAGGTAGGCAGGGCGACGTTACAATTTCGAGGCCGTGACCAGGATATAGTAAGACCAGGTTACTACGGATCTTTTCTTTCTTTGTTCTTCATTTTTTTTGTTCATACTACGATCATAAATAGATTGTATGGTCACGTCTCCTTACAATATTGTAGGCCGTGACCAGAATATGGTTAATCTTCTTGTAGAATGTTAAATTATAAGCTACGTCTCTATGTTCTACTTTCGGTAACTTTAATTTTTCTTTAGTGCCGCGTTTTTTATGTATAGATCAGTTCGTTTATATTTCTTAGTATATTTGTTTTTATGGTTACTACGGAGTTGAGTTCACTTTGTTTCGCAGTGGTTACTTTTGGTAGCCACAATTTGTTGCCGTGAAAGAGGAGTGATAGGAATGGTATTTAATTTGAAAGAGGATTTAAGTTAACTTTGTTGCTTACGTTGTATAGTAGTACGGAAATTTATTATATAGGGCTTCGTTACAAAATTATGGGGTCGTTAGATTTCTGGTTATAAAACTTATGTTACACGTTCAGGTAGAGTTTATATTTTTTGATAAGAGGTCGGAACAGAACTATGGTGGTCGTTAGTTCTGTTAATGTGTCATGTAAGTCTTTTAGTAAAGTTGATATCTTTCAGATAGGCGATCGAATATAAAACTATGGGGTCATTTTTTTTTTTTAATCAATTATGCTTACTTGTTACTCCTGCATTTAAACATTTGTTTCTACTCAGTTTTTCACTTATTCTTTAAATTCTAGGTCATCCGGGTACTAATGGAGGCAGTCTTTCTTCGGTCTTTTTCTTTCTCGTTTCTTTATTAAATGAACATTATGGTTGAGGGTAGATAGTTTCATTTGGGATATCATTTAGAGCAAATAAGGCGTAGATAAATAACAATTTTATTTCTGTCATTTACTGCAAATAAGGATTAACAACTTAGATTTTTGGCATTCGGCGTAAAGTTAGTTATAGCAACTTGAGCGTTTTTTTTTTTATTAGTTTTGGCAATTTGGCGTAAATTCATTGCATATTTTTCTCAGACAGAGTAAAATATACCATTCACTGACGTTTGCACATGCGATTTAGTATGTAAGCTGTTGCAATTTATGTTTTGTGTTTAGATTTAAGATAATTGGGCGGGAGTGTAGGAGTCACGTGGTTCGGTGTTGGGACTGCTCTGATTATTGCAGTGTGCGATAAGTTCTAAGCTGTCAGACAGGAGTTTTCCCTCGACCTTTATCTAGGGCTCTTCATTACTCGCTACAACAAAAGATTGTGTTTGTCATGTGCTGTTCTTTATGTTGTGGTTGTCGTTAGATAAGTTTGCATTTATGCGTAAAATCAGTCAAATCATTAGTTTTCTTAAAGCTTTAAATGAAAAAAAAAAAAAAGATAAAAATTTAAATTTTGCGTTACTTTTGGCAGATCAGGCGTAGCTTCTTGGCATTCGCGTAGGCTGTTACATAAGTAGTTTGAAAAAAATTAACTGTGTTGTCCTCGATCCCTTTAGTCTTAAGAGGTACAGGTTGAACATAAGAGCTTAACCGAGCGTATTTTCAACCAAAATGTTTTAAGGATTGTGATTAAGGTACAGGTCAAACATAAGAGCTTAACCGAGCGTATTTTTGACCTAATAGTTAAGTGAATCAAATCAAGGTACAGGTCGAACATAAGAGCTGAGCCGAGCGTATTTTCGATCTATGAGGGAAATTTTCTTACGTTATTACCACTTTTAAATTTTCCATGCGTATGGCCTGTTGGTTTGTCTATGTGGCGTGAATCGTTCGCGGCGATGTGGGGAAATCAGTACAGAACGTTGTATGGTTACATGCAACGGAACGTATGTGATAACTTTCTGTGACCCTTTGGTCTTTGATGATGGATAAAAGGAACTGACTTGACTACACTAAAGCAACATTAAACTTGACAAAACTATGTGTGTAGGGCATAAATAGACTAACAGAATCCATAGCTTGGATACATTTTATTGGCATTTTTAACTTGGAAACGCATAGGTATACGGTACATTTGAGGGTTTATGAAAAGTTGGTGTTAGGTTAAAGTCAATGCTTGAACCATTATTATGATCAAGTTATTTGAATTTTACAGGATTACCTGTGTGTTTCATAAACCACTCCACTAACACGCAGCGCCCAGCGCAAATGCAATCTTCCCCACACTCAAGTTAATCTGCCTGATTTATTAGCCATGCATTATCCTTTCTTCGTCTTCAAAAGTGTTGAAGTTAAATTATCCTTGTTTTGTTCACAACAATTGTTGAACAGCATTTAAATAAAATGCTTGGTTATGAACAAGCAGGTTTATTTGTAACCTTATTCAGATTGTTGGTGGTTGCTATTATGGGTTGAGGTTTTGAGTTGGATTTTAGTCACTTGGATGGATATGACCCAGGAGCTATTAAAGTCAACATGTTTTTACACGGGTGTACTATGTCGGTTCAATTCCAAATCCTAAAGAGAGTATTGGTTGAAACGCCTTGTATAGCACCACTCGGGTCGGCTGGCCTGAGAAACCAGTTCCCCTAGGTTTTAAATGTGTTGTCCTTGTGAGGGTGATTTTTATCCTTGGCTAATTATCGCTGGGCTTAAAATTGAGTCCTGGTAGTCGCTGCTAACTTTTTGAAGCACTACTCCACATACATTATTTTACATTCCGGGAAAAGTGTCAATAAGATTTTGGTTCAGAATTATATTTGTGAAAACTCAAATATTTCCTTCGTTGAAGTTTTAAATCAACTCCAGAACATTTTGGGGTCGATTGTAACGATCGTCAGCCTGTGTGGACCATCGTACACACAAATATAATTCAAATTTTTATATTTATATGTTTACTAACACTCAATTTCTTTGAAACTATTTTAAATGAGATAAAGTCATCATATTCAAACCAGTTATAATGCAAATTGATTTTGTTCTATTATTGTTTTTTAAACTAAGCGATTATTTAGCAATTTCTTATAAAATCACTTGCATTCGATTTAAATGCAAACCTGAAAGCGATACGATTATTTTGATATTTGTGGCAACGGAACGTTCATTACTCTTTTCTTATTGGTCAACTTTATGCAATGAAGTAAGATTCATTCATGTTATTCATTGATAAACATGTTACGTTACGTTTTACGCAGTGAGCATTTAAGTACTGATTCTGGTGAGCTCGGGTATGCCCTCTGTCGGCTTAGGTTAGTAGTTTCGCCGAGACGGGATGTCAATCGAAGGGGACATGGATGTCGTCATTGTGTCACCTGTGGCACCATCTACCGGGTCGTAATAATAGTTCTGGGTGTGTTCCGGAAATGTCAGGGGAAACGGATGTTAATGTTGAATTGTCAGCTGTTGGCAGAATGCATGGGATAGTTTCTACCGTCGTTTACAGTTGGTAGTATTGCTTGATGATATCCAATGAGATTGATTTTTTAAACGGAAGTGGAGTATGTATTACAAGGTTTTTTGGCATACATTTTATTAGAGAAATTCATAAAAAAAAGTTTCGATACTGGAGGATTTATAGATATATGTCTTTAAGTTTTATGAACAAAAATAATTAAAAGAAATGTAAAGTATTTTGGAAATAAGTAATTTTTACGTGGTAGTTGTGTAAACATCCGAAGTGGGGACTAGTGGTGTTAACAAAGAAAGAGGGTCGTTATAAAGCCCTTGGTCCCTTCATTCGCCCTCTTAGTTCAGGCTTAGTTTTACTTTTATGGTGGACCTCTGCAAGCGAGGTTGAAGAGGCGCGGCGAAGCTGACCCACCTGGAGGGCGATTCGTGAGTTTTTAAATTTGGGTGTCTTTTAAATTTTATTTTACTGTGTCTATTTTTCTAGTGAATTTCTCGTGGTTAGCGTTTTTATTTTTATACTCTGAAAGTTCGGTATTTAATGGAGATACGGCTAAAACCGCGTGGGAGTTCATGGTTTAAATTAAACACGTGTTCCTTTGAAATAAAGAAGAGGGGTTCTGTTTTATTGAATATAAAGAAATGTGGAAGATTTCTCGTGGTTAGTGGTTTTATTTCATACTTTGAAAGGTCAGTGTTTAATGGAATCACGGGTAGAAACCACATAGGAATTTTCCAGATTCAACGCGTGTATTTTTCTAGAACGTGGAGTCGGGGCGAGTTTTTTTTTATGCTTTTAAGTCTCAGTACTTTATGAGGATGCGTGTTTGTTTTAAACCCTACGTTTTTGAGATTATTTTGCATTTTACTCTTCGATATTTTGCTGTGCTATTTTCATTGAGTTTATTTTGCGGAATTTATTTTTATTTGCGTTTCCGGTTTTATTTCCGTTACGGATTTATTTGCGGTTTTCATGTTGCAATTTTTTCTGATTTTATTTTTCGTTACGGCTTTTATTTGCGTTTTTTCTTTTACTTGCGGGTATTTTCATTTCTATTTGATTTTTTGAATTTTATTTTGAACATGTGCCTTTTAAATATATTATACTTTTGTTTAGTGCCTTTTCATTTTGCCTCTGATTTACTATGTTTTGCGTTCTTTTCTATTTTATTTGTGCCTATGTTTTTGTTATTTGATGTGAAATTTCAGGCTCCACTCACCCCGGGCAAGAC